>CAJGYO010000006.1:82603039-82933961 GCA_904845875.1 Miscanthus lutarioriparius
CGGCCCCCGCGAGCCATGGACACAGAAAAAAGGTCAGTGGGATCGTGGGGCAGGCAAGGCCATCTCGGGCTGTCGGCGCGGCCATCGGCCAGTCCGCGACGCTTGCTCGCAACACGAGAAACTGTGCCGCTGTCGTTCGGCTGCGTGCATCTCGGTGCAAAGGACAAGCAAAGTTTTTAATTTGGGGTCCTGCCACGAACTCTTTTTCGCTTTTGTCGAGAGGGAATATCGACCGTATCGCATCCGGGGCGGGGGGCAGTAGAAAATTGGGGGAATGTCGTCGTAGCTCTACCATATACTACTACTGGCATTGTCTCATGCTGATGCGATACCTTTTCCTTTTTGGACGCATGGTTCAAGTCTCACACTGCTCCAAAACTTCCATGTGCAGACAGTTTGTGACGGTCCAGCCTGTTGGCTTGAACAGCTCACGGTGTTTTTCTCACACAACAAATCAGTATCAGTCGAGCTTATCAGCCTAGAAACCAACCAGCAAACTGGCTGTCATCTTTGAGTTGAACATGATGGGGAGACCGATTCTGCGTCACAGTTCAGTGAATCGCTACGCTACGCTGCACTCGCCAATCGTTTGCGAACTGTGATGCCTTTGCCTTCCCTGGCCGGATTTTGTCTGCTCAGTCCACTGATCCACGCCGTGCTAGTCGTCCTGACCAGAACATAGCATTCAAATGCAAAAGCCTTGCGCGGGCAAAAGCCTTGCAAAAGCCTTTACTGGAGTACGTATAAATCCCGCGAGGTCATTCGTTTGTCGCGCCGAAGTGGGGCTCCAGTTCGACGCGACGGCAGCTCGTGGTGGGATCGATTAGTTTGAGAGAGATTAGTGGTGGGATCAGTGCTAGTGGCGCACCAAGGCGTAAATCTCTAGTGGATCAGTGGTCGCGGATAATTAATCCTTGATTGAGTCGCATAAAGTTCGCTGCGTAGCGTAGAGTAGTGTGGTACACTCTGTTCACGAATCAATCAGTAACCATCGCCTGCCTTCACTGTAAATAACTGAAGAAAAGGAGCCTGACGAGCCGCATTCTTCTTGCTTTGCGCGGCAATGCCAAGACGAGGAGCCATCTTAATCTTTCTTACATTTTTTTGCAAGACAAGACAATCGAACACACGAGTAATAACAAACCAATAGATTTTGGGAGGAGAGGTCTAAGTGGTCCTGTTCATTCGGAACCGAAGTGAAAAATCGTAAAAATGAAAATCGGTTGGTAATTTATTACGAGAGAAAATCTGGTTCGTTGACTAGAAAATACGGAAGCGAACGGGGCAAATATATTGATGCGCGCCGAACCGAATATCAGGCAGGCACGCAGGCAAGGCAGGAGAAAATGAAGAGGAATCATGGCCCGATGACTGAGAGCGTGGCCCGATCAGGTCAGGAGGTGTTGACCTGGCGGCACTGCTTCCTGATCTGTCCGTTGGTGCCGGTGAGCACGTCGACGCGTCCCATCTTCTTCATGGACGTGGAGAAGGCGGCGTAGAACTTGATGGGGTTGGTGAGGTCGGCCACCATCTGCGCCGCCGCGGCGTTCTGCGCCAGCGCGGCGTCGGAGGCGAGCGTGCCCTGGTTCTGCTGCACCCTGGTGTAGTACCCGCTGTCGAACTTGAACGGCGCGCCGCCGTCCAGGCTGACCGTGGCGGACGCCGGCGACGGGTTGGGGCACGACGACATGAGCGTCTTGGCGTAGGCGGAGTCCAGCAGCGGGTCCACGGCGGTGGCGTTCCCCTGGTACAGCCGCGGGGTGACGCTGGAGCAGCTGGCCACGCCGACGGTGTGCGCGCCCGACAGCGCCACCAGGTCCGTCAGGTTGAGCCCGCGGTTGGTGAAGCTCGTCAGCAGGCCGGCGAACCCGGCGAACGGCGACGGCAGCGTGCCCGTGTTGGACGCCAGCGACACGGTGCCGTCGCGGCGGCCGGTTTCGACTTGCCACAGCGACGCCTTGAACTGGTACGAGACGGCGTCGCGCGCCGCCAGCGCCACGATGTCGGCGCACGAGACCACCCCCGGGCACGCCTTCTCGAGCTGAGCCTTGATGGCGTCGATCGCCTCGTAGCCCCCCACGGATAGGTTCGGCGCCGCCGTCTTCTCGCTCTGCGCGCTGTCCAGCAGGATCGACGCGTCGCAGCCCTGCACGTAGTAGCCGGTGGTCAGTTACATACAACAGCGATACAGCAACAAGGACAGGACACGGCAAAGCATGCGTGCATGATGCGTCTCCCTCGTCCCTCGGCGCGGCCTGGCCTGGCGCGCAATGGGGATGCCGATGCCCCCGGGGATGGGGCCAGGCCAAGGCGGCCGCCGTACGGGGCGCGGCAGGCTTGATAGGATAGCTGTCGCGCGGCACCGGAATCCGGACGGAGGCACGGGAGCGGCGGGGGCCGGGGTGCAAAATGACAAGATTCGCGTTGCTCCCCTCGCGGCTCGCGCGATCGTCTCGTACTCGTACGTGAAATTTTCCCGTCGTCCTGTGTCTGTGTACCGTGGGCGTGGGAACAGAACACGAGGAAAGAAAGAGGGTCGAGTGGAACCCTGCTGTTCTGCAGCGCTCTGCTTTTGTCCTCGGTAAAAACAGACAAAAGTGCGCTGGGTGCCCACTCCGCTGGCGCTGAGACTGGAACTGGAAAACTACTGGCAACTGGATGGAAAGGGCCAGCCCAGTGCAGTGCATTGCATACCAACCCATCCGCGGTAAAAATCTGCCGCCCGCGCCAGGACCCGGAATCCGGATAAGCTACTACGAACGACACCGGCCGCACTCCGTATGCGTGCGGACATGCATGTACTGTATGCAAGAAAGTTGAAGGTTCTGTTGTGTGTGTTCGGCTGGCCGTGGCCGGCGCTTGAATCTCGCATGGGCGCCACAGATACTACTCTCTCTGCCTGGTGCTGCGGGTCGGTCAATGCGGTTACAGATGCGGGATTGTTGGAGTTGCAGGAGGAAGAAGGATCTGGAGGCGAAGCCGGACGGGCGGACGCGCGCCGTGCCGACTGCCGACCAGAGTAAATGCACAGGCGAAGTAGTAACTCGAAATGATTACTATGTATCCTATCCTATCGCACCGACGCCTGACGACGTGCATGATTGATTGAGGAGGCCAGGCGATGGATTGGATGAGTCATGAGTGAGTGAATGAACAAATGAATGAATGATTGAGAGAGAGAGCCGAGCAGAGGAAGAAGCCGGACGGACCTTGACGAAGCAGTCATGGAAGTGGAGGCGGAGGAGGCGAGCCGGGAGCGCGGGGTTGGCGGCGACCTGCGCCCAGGTGACGCTGCGGACGATGGAGTCCACGCTGGGGCAGCTCTTCTGGTAGAAGTTGTAGGCCAGCCCCGGGTTGGACTCCAGCAGCCCCGCCCGCGCGCAGCTCAGTAAATGGCCACCCAGGACCACCACGGCCACCCACCACCGCCACGCCGCAACGCCATCGCAGCCTCGCCACCGGCCCCCGGAACCGGAAGCTGCTGTTTGCCTCCTCATCTCCACCGGCCCCTCTCTCTCTCCCCCCTTCTCTCGCTCTCTTCTTAACGGATGAATGAATGAATGGCTCTCTGCAGCGCAACAGTGATCTTGAGTGGAATGGAAGAGGAAGAGAAGAGTCGGAGAGGGGGGGAACGGGACGGGCTCTCGCTTGTCTTCACCGGCGTTTGGCTTGGTTTGGTGATGACAGTGTCATTAAGGGGCGGCTGGGGGGCGATGCCTTTTATAGGTCCCAGGCCGTCCATCGGGTGTCGTCTGCGCGTCCCGGCGGCAGCTTTGCGCGAAAGCAAAGTGATGTCAAGCAGCGAATGCAAATGGCTGCTCACGGCTCGCTCAGTCGTCACTCGCATAGCCAGCCAAGCCTGGACAGTGATGTGGCGGGTGGTCTCGCTAGCTGTGCCTTGACCCAGCTTGCAAGCTCTATTCGCGCGGGAGCTTATTCATAACTATTTTTAAGTTATGCAATAGTATTTTTTAAACTATTTTTAAGTTATGTAATAGTATTTTTCTCTCACAATATTTCAGTATAAATATTAGCGTAAGCAAAATTTCAGCATCAACGAACAGGGTGTTTGTTTATGGTTTTGGCTGGAAGTCTGGAACAGCGCCATCATTTGTCTATAGTACCAGGCACGAAGCACAACTGCACAACACTGGGAGGGCACTTAAGGTGGCGGGTTGGTTGGTTACGGGAGTGTTCGGCTGAGCTGAAATTTTCACTGTTTATGTCGGAAACACTGTTTATGTTGGAATGTTGTGAGAGAAAAATACTGCTCTGGCTGGAAAAATAAGCTAAACAAGCCAGATTTCAGCTCAGCCGAAAAATACCTTGCTCTGCTGTGCTGGACCGAGCCATGCATGCATGTGTGTCCCTTGCAACGATGTGTGCCGAACGAACGAAATGTGCATGAACCTTCCTGGCCATTTTTGACTGGCCCATTAATTGTTGCATAGAGTATTCATTGAAAATAAACCATAATTCCACGAATTTCGAACTCCACAAAGAAAAAAAAATGTTTGAGAATGTGCAGCACGTCTTTTTCGGTGAGGTAGTCTTTATTTTGAGGCTTTTTTTCATGTCTTAAATTATAAAGATCGTAATCCGCGTATGCCTACGAAAAAATTCAGTGGTCTTGTAGCCACTACTTCAACTTTTACGTGTCCTCCATACCACTTCCGTCCAGTTTGGGCGTTAACGTTAAATCAAGCTGCGAGGTGTGAAAAAACGAAAATACCCTTAAGTTCAAATATGTTATTAATTTTTTGAGCATCTTAACGATTTCAAATGAAAAACTCAAAACTAGAAAGTTGTAGATCTCGTCGAGATCTATAATTTTCATATATTTTTTTCATTTAATTCCGCAAAAAAAATAATATGATTTTTCTAAGATATATTAATCATATCAAATCATATTTTTTTTGCGAAATTAAATGAAAAAAAAATTATATGAAAATTATAGATCTCGACGAGATCTACAACTTTCTAGTTTTGAGTTTTTTTTCATTTAAAGTCATTAAGATGCTCAAAAAAATTAATAACATATTTGAACTTAAGGGCAAAATTTTTTCACACTGCAGCTTGATTTAAGTAGAGCTTTAAACTAAAGCGGAAGGGAAATTGGATGATACTTAAAAAGTTAAAAAGATTATACCAAGATGGCTGAATTTTTTCAAGAGCACGTAGAGGATTACGATCTTTTATAATGGCACTCAGAGAAAAGTCTCTTTTTATTTTTTCCGTGGCGACAGGCCGAAAGCCGCGTGAATGTGAGATGTAGTATTCCTACATCTGCAAGGTATGGCAATGCTTCTTTCTTGGTTGCACTAGCACTGCAACGTATCCTACACTCTACTCCCCGACGAAACAGTAGAAGTGGACAACGGCGTACATGTGACCGGGAGGATGGAAGCAGAGCACCCGCCGCTGGCGAGCACACTGGCACACTGCACACGGACAAGAGGCGCCTGCAGCGGAAAACAAATTGTGTGGATTCTGGGCTCATTCCGTGGAGGATGAGCCCCCTCCCCAGATGCACGACGCGTGGCGTCGCTTCTAATCAGACGAGCAGCGTTCACTAGGCTCGCTCGGCTTGTAATCAGAGGTCGTCGGCTCCCTTGGCTCCACGGTCCACTGCGGCTCCTCGGTTCTACACATATGAGTGCGCCTCCCTCGGCTCAGATGCGGAGCAGGATGTCGCGGCGGCGGCGGCGACGGGGGCTCTTGGCCGCGTCGCACAGCAGCAGGTGATCCAAATCGGCCAGGAGGAGACGCGCCCACGCCCACCTGGATGCCCGCCGCGAAGGCCGCACGCAGCTCTGCGACGGCGGTGGCGGCGGCGCCGATAGCAGCGGGTCCGCGGCCGTGCAGGACAACTGCAGGTTGTCTAATGCAGTCAAGAGAAGGCGCGCCCACCTAGGCACCGCCGCTGCCGCATCCTCGTCCTGCTAATGAAGCTGAAGCATTTGTTTGACTTGTTGCAGGTTGCAGGGTGCAGGGTGCCGGCTGCAAGGAACATTGAAGAACAGGCACCATCCTGCATTGTATCTTGCATTGTGCGAATGGGAATGAGAACCTCCCTACCAGAGCAGCGAGGCAACCAGAAGATAGGATGGTGGATATGATAATTTTTTCTTGTATTGGCATCTGAAGATGTCTAGCTCCAAAAGATAGGACTTGTGTCTTGTGCCTGACAGTAACCAGGATGGTTGCCAAGGATGTAAACATAGATAGTACATGAGAACTTCCTGGCAAAGTAAACTGTATAGACATGTCACAAAAATGTAGAGCTTTAGTCAATTATGTAAGGTTGAACAGGTTCTTCTTCAGAGCCAAGGAAATAGTCTGAAGTCTGAACATGTTTCATTTCATAAGGTCCCATGACAGTAAAAGAGTACAGTTACATATTTTTATGATTTTTTACTCCATCAAAATGCAACTTCCTAACAGCAGTTTGCACTGTGGCTTCTTGATCAACTCCAATTAAGAGACTTGTGTATCCTCTTGGTATAAATGGAGCAGCCATTCCAGAAGGATCTGCAATTGAATTGAAGTGTGGCATGTATGGAGCTGCTGTAGTTGAAGATGGCCCAGGATTAAAATCCTGTTTCACAGCATAAGAAAGTGTTCACAAATAATGCTTGTAAGTGAATAAATGGTGAAAATAGCTATTGTCTTACAGTCATTTATATTGGAGCAGCAGGTTCATCTCTAGTTTCTACATCATTGTTTAGATCTTCACCTACAATCAAATATATAATATAATAGAAGATGAAAAATAAAATGTAGACATAAGCATAACATAGTGGGCAGGCTCACTACCTTTCTTTTGAGCACCCTTCTTCTTCTTCTTCCCTGTCTTCTTTTCAACAGTATTTTTGAAACGTGTATTCTTTGAACTTTTTACTACTCGTGGAATTTTAAATGATATACACCATTTAATGGTTTTTGGACACTTTCATTTGGAATTAGAGTAACCTCGTTGGATCTTTTATGCATCTCGCTTAGATAAGTATCTGGCTCTAAGTTCAAGCTATGTAAGGCTTTCTGCAAGATTTTTTTATTTTTAACACTTTTTGTAAACTAATTTTAAATCTAACACTTTTTTTTTTCAAAACTAGCAATTTGGGCCACGCCTATTGCCATGGCGCGACGAAAAGCCATGGTGGCGTGGGAGGTGGATGACTTGGCGACGACCGAAATCTTGGCCGTGACATGGTGGTCTCGCTGCGCGCCACCGATCTTAACGCAGCGAAGTGACGCGCCATAGCTACAATGGCAGATCCCAGTAAATATCGCCCGTGAGCCGCCTCCCTCTGTCTCCTCTCTGCCCGCCACTGCAGCTCCAGCTGACGCCTGACATGCCCATGCGCCGGCCATTGCCGCCCTGACATGCCCGCGCGCCACAGCCAATAATAGCCCGCTCATATCAAGGTAAGGTAGCTCCCTCTCTCGATTTCATGTTATTATGATTATTGTTTTAGTTAGGGTTAGTGATTTAGGATAGTTAGGTTAGTGAATTTGTTTATTTAGGTAGGTAGTTTTTAGGGTTTAGGCTGTGTGTTGTAGTATAGTTAAGGTTTGGTTAGGTAGTTAGGGTTTAGGTTACTGTTAGTTAGGATTTTGGGTTTATGGATTGATTAAGTATTTATTATTTAGTTAGTTTATAGTAGTAAAGGTTGTCAATATAGATACTAGTTTTCAAGTGTCGGTACTTAGTAGTGCGTGATACGGCGATTTGGATGACTTGATGAAGTTTCGTCAAATGCTTATTTTCCTAGTGAAGTTGTTTAATATGTCTGTTAATGTTACTTTGAATATATACATGTGCTTTCATATTGTGTTCGTATTGCATAACAAGTAGTTCAAATTTTGTAATGCCACATAATGTTAATTTGAATACTCTAACCCTTTGTTTATCAATTTGTAACAGGATGACCCCTCCCAAGTAGCACCCGTTGTTTCCCCTTCTTGAGGTAGAATCTGACGACCCGACCACCGAAACACACATCTTGAGTGACACTCAAGCGGAGGTGGCCTTGCCTCCTTTGAGGCCCCTTACGCACACCAGTGGCACACGGTGGGGACGAGCGTTACGCGCCATACATACTGGCGTCTTGAAAGCTTCCTCGAGCTTGTCCGTGTTGTCAACTATGGACTTCGCCCCTTGACCCAAAGACTACTTATTGCATTTGAGCGAGATCACGAGTGCCTTCTTTAATACGTAAACATTCTTATAACAAATTTGAGGTAACTAATAGTCGTTTCTATTCTTATAACGGTGGAGGCCTAAGACCCACCACGTTCCACCTACCTTCTTGGCGAGATGACCTTGACCATGCGGGGACGTGAAGGCTATCTTTGGCCTTCGGTTAGGGGACTTCCAGTGACAGGTATAGTTGACAACGATCACTGGAGGGAGCTGGTGGCTCAGTTCACTGACTTTCTTCCACCGGACAACAAGGTTTCCAAGAAAAATAAGTGAGCAATTCAAGTCTATTTAATACTTGCATTGCTTTCCTACAGCCATCGGATCTTATTTTCTTAGGTGAATTTCAGAAAAAGTTCCGGTGTTTCGTCGTCCTAGATCACAGAGCGCTTTGATTACTTGGACCCACAGGCTGATGAGGCTCAGATCAACAGATTCGCTAGAGTGTGGCTCTAGCACTTCCTTGGTGCTTTCCTATTCCCAGACGCCTCGGGCAACACCATCAGCTGGATCTTTCTTGACATACTACGCCAGCCGTGGAAGAACATAGCGGCATACAGCTGGGGCAGCGCAGTCCTGGCATGGACATATCGACAGCTATGCGTTGCCTGTTGTCGCACCTCAGGGTATGCGAACCTTGGGGGTTTCTCCTTGAAAGCTCTAGTTTAGTTTTGGTGAATTGATGAAACCCTAAGTGCTAACCTAGTTTATCAAGTGATCATGAGATAGGTAGCACATTCCAAGTGGTGAGGCAAATGAAGATCATGATATGATGATGGCGATGCCATGGTGATGATCAAGTGCTTTGACTTGAAAAGAAGAAAGAGAAAAACAAAAGACTAAATGCAAATGTATAAGTTGTAGGAGCCATTTTGTTTCTGTGATTAAGACACTTAGCGAGTGTGATCACATTTAGGTTTGATAGCCATACTATTAAGAGGGGTGAAACTTGTATCGAAATGCGGTTATCAAATTGCCACTAGATGCTCTAACTCATTGCATATGCATTTAGGATCTAGTGGAGTTCTAACACCCTTGAAAATGTTTGTGAAAATATGCTAACACACATGTGCACAAGGTGATACACTTGGTGGTTGACACATTTGAGCAAGGGTAAGAAGCTTCACTGACGGAGTGTCCGCCCGTAGAGTGCGGACAGTCCGACGGTGCCACCGGCGCACTGTATAGAAAAGGCAAGGTTTCACAGAGCGTAACGGACGTATCCGATGGCTTAACCCAGGTGAACGAAGGTCACTGTAAGAGACCAGACGCTGGTCTCATTAGGACCGACGTGTTCGGTCAGTGGCAGCAGTGAGCATATGGTTTTGGTCTCATGACCGGACGCTGACGTGAGAAATGACCAGAGGCTCAGGGCCTGAGTTCGGTTAGTATGATGACATATGCAGCGCACATGGGAGACGTTGAGTGACCGGACGCTGGGTGAGTCCGGTCGGGCATAACCGGACGCGTCCAGTCATGATTTTTTGTTTCTGGTACCTTACTGGAAACGACCGGACGCTGGTGTTGGTGCGTCCGGTCACTTTGAGCAGCATGTTCGGTCACTACTTAAATGTACTGATGACCGTTGAGATCGGGCGATTAGCGCTTGAAGCCGATGACACGTGGCAAGCATCGGGCGACCGGACGCTGGGGCCCTGCGTCCATTCGATATGACCGGAGCGTCTGGTCACCCCGTGTAGTGCTCAGTGAAGGGGTACAATGGCTCTATTTCGTGGGGGCTTCTATTTAAGCCCCATGGCCAGCTCTGGCTCATACCCTTGGCCATTTGTATTGACATAGCAACCTTGTGAGTTTAGCCAAAGCCCTCCCACTCATCTTCATCATTGATTCATCATCTTTGTGAGATTGGGAGAGAATCTAAGTGCATTGCTTTAGTGTTTGCATCTAGAGGCACTTGGTGTTCGTGTTTCGCTGCGGGATTCGCTTGTTACTCTTGGTGGTTGCCGCCACCTATATGGCTTGGAGCAGCGAGGATCATTGAGCGGAGGTTGGTGATTGTCTCTGGCTCCAATCGTGGTGATTGTGAGGAGTTATTGACATTTCCTCGGTGGAGAGCCAAAAGGTACTCTAGTGAATTGCTCGTGGCTTGTGTGATCCTCATCTTGTGTTGGTTGTGCGGCACCCTATTGAGGGTTTGGCGTGTAATGCCAATTAGCGCGTGAACCTCCAAGTGTGAATCGCCACAACGAGGACTAGCTTGCCGGCAAGCAAGTGAACCTCGGTAAAAAATCATTGTATCATCATTTGATTCCGAGGTGATTGGTCTTCATTGGTATTCATTCTTGTGATTGATTGGCTCACTCCTCGATACGGCGGTATAACATCTTGCTCACTCTCTCTACATTACCGCAAACTAGTTATCAAGCTCTTTAGTGTAGCTAGTTGTGAGAGCTTGTTAGTTTGGTTAGTGTGGATTTTTAGTTAGCCTTTGATAGCACACTAACTTAGTGTAGTGACATAGTTATTGTGTGGATAAAAACTACATAAACTAGAATTGTGGTAGGTGGCTTGCATTTTTAGTAGGCTAGCGCAACACTCGATTCGTCTCATAATTGTTTAACCGATTTGTTAAGTGTTGTTGTAGAAATTTTTAATAGGCTATTCACCCCCCTCTAGTCATTAGGACCTTTCAAGTGGTATCATCAAGGTCACCGTGATTTACGGCTTAACAACCTTTGGTGTAAAAATGGCTCAAATCAACAACACAAAGGAGCCACGCCAATTTGATGGCTCAAATTATCCCTATTGGAAAGCTAAGATGACAACTTATATCAAGTCAATCAATAGGAAGGTTTGGAAGGTGGTGGAGACCAAAATTGAGATTGAGGATGAAGAGGCTCCCACCGCTGCCGAAGAAATGCTACTTCAAAATAGTGACATTGCTCTTAATGCCATCCATGATGCTTTGGATGAGAGAACATTTGAGCAAATCAAGAATATTGAGAGAGCTCATGAGGCATGGAAGAAATTAGAGGAATCATTTGAGGGCACCCAAGCCATAAAGGGTGCAAAGGCATACATTCTCAAAGAGAAGTTTGCAAGCTTCAAGATGAAGGAGGATGAGAGTGTGCCGGAGATGTTCCATAGGCTTCAAGTGCTTGTCAATGATCTCGAAGCACTTGGAGAAGAGGTGAAGGACAAGAACTTCTCCCATAAGTTCTTGAGATGTTTGCCTTCAAGATTTAGCACATTGGTTACTATTCTAGTGAGGAGTGGTTTGGACACCATGACACCAAACCAAGTGTTGGGAGATATAATGACCGATGATACATATAGAGATAACGATGAGAAGAAAAAAAAGAAGGAGAAAAAAGACGAGAAGAAGGATGAGAAGAACAAGAGCATGACATTCAAGGCCACATCATCCAAGGGAAAGGCAAAGCAAGATACATCAAGTGAAGATGATGGCTCATGGGATGATGATGATGATGAGAAGATGGCTCTCTTTGTCAAGAGATTTGGGGAGTTTATGATGAAGAAAGTATATCGTGCTAGAAGGAAGAAATCTTTATCCAAGAACAAGGAAGAGTCAAGAAGGTGCTTTAATTATGGAAGCAAAGATCATCTTGTTGCTCAATGTCCATACAATAGTGACAAAGATGATGACAAGAAGAACAAGAAGAATGACAAGAAGGAAAAGAAAGAGAAGAAGGACAATATGACCTTCAAGAAGAAGAAGGGTGGTTCATATGTGGTCACTTGGGATAGTGATGCTTTCTCAAGTGATGATGATGATAGTGATGATGACAAGACCACCAAGAAGAAGGCACTTGCAAGCATTGCTATCAATGAGAAGCCTTCTCTCTTCGATACTCCTTCATGCTTCATGGCTAAGGCCACTAAGGTACAAATTTGTGATGATGGAAGTGATGAGGAACATGAAAATGAAAATGAAAATGTTAATGATAGTGATGATGATGAACCTAATAAGGATAAACTATTTGACATGCTAGAAGATGCTAAAGAACACTTTGACATTAAGAGAAGGGAATGCAAAAGCTTGCGTAAGGAACTAAAAGCCCTTAAGCAAGCCTTTGATGAGCTCAATGCATCTCATGAGAGGCTAGAGGAAGCCCATGAGAAGCTTGGCAAAGCTCACAAAAAGCTTAAAAAGGCTCATTCTTCTTTGCTTGATGAGCAAAATAAAAAGAAGCATGTAGAGACTTGCAATGTAGGCTTAACTTGTGATATAATTGATGAACCATTATCTATGCCTACCATTGTTGCTCCCGCTAACCCTTCTTATAGTACTTCTACTTCCACCTCATCTAGTAGTGATGGTTTCACTTGTAATGCCTCACTAATGGTTGAGAATAAGAACCTCAAGAAGGAGGTCAATAAGCTCACTCACACCTTGGCTAAGGCCTATGGTGGTGAGGACCGCTTGCTTATGTGCTTGGGTAGCCAAAGAGCTTCTCTCTACAAAGAGGGATTGGGTTATACCCCTAAGAAAGGCAAGGCGGCGTTTGCTCCTCACAAGACTAGTTTTGTGAAAAACAATGGTCGGTTTTACACTAGTTGCAAGCAAGTTGGTCATGTAGAGCAAAAGTGTATTGTGGCAGTACCGCCTAATCTAATGCCTCCCAGGAGTGCTCGTCTTTTATTAGACACTAAGCATCCAAGGGAGAACACTAAATCACGTGATCCCGTCGGGCACACCCCAGGGGAGAACCCGAAAATCCACATTTTTGCCATTAGGATCACAAATCAGAGAATAAAGCTTACAACATTCTTAACCATTTCTTACATCGCTTTTAATACATCATCAGATTATAATATTTATTATTATAACAGCGAAATGTAATCATATTATCAGAGTTAGGAACAATTTAATTTAACAACAGAATATAAACATGTTATCAGAATTACAACGAAAATAAATATCTATACATGACATAATGAAGCATTGATAAATAACTAGGACAACATATTATAAAACTTTCTTTTATAAAAACATTTAGTAAGAGTTATAAATAAAAACTATGATCTCAGCGTAAAGAAATCCTCGCTAAGCCCACCAGGAGGTATCCACACACAAGGGTCAGCTCTAGCATCCACCTGTCACCTGCAACAGGGGGAATAAAACCCTGAGTACTCAATTGTACTCAGCAAAACTTACCCGACAGGAGAAAAGAAAAAGACTCCAAGGATATGCAAGGCTATCTGGCTTGTGGGCTTATTACATTTGCAGAAAGCATTACTAAGTGTGCGTCCTTATATTTGATTTTTATTAATAGCCGCATTGGTTCATTAACTAACCATTCTATATAAGCACCTGTACTACTTTCAAGCAGGTGGTGAGCAATCAGAGTTCCTTTTCCCATTCCATCTTTCATCTTTCAGTTCTTACTACGATGCTTAGAGTCAAGACAAGTCGTACTGACTCGGTGGCGATTCGCGAACCAATGTGTCTAGCTGGGTGCCCCGAAAACACACGCCCGCTTGTACCCAAGGTACAAGCAGGACCAACCCATCACCCTCCTATCCTGGGTGTCTAGGTCCCCGTCCAAACTGGGACTCCAAGCCCCCGCTCCTGAGTCCCGGACTCAGGGCGGTGCAAGGACCTCCTCCACCGAAAAGAAACCCTGACAGTCAGTCCGGAAAGAGCCGGATCCACGACAAGAGAGCAACAAGTCTTCCAAGAGCCCATACCCAAGTATGTGCTCGGGACAATAGATCTACAACTTGCCTAGCGTCCAATGCAACGGCCGGTCCTTAACCGACCAAACAGGGAAAACAGTGTAACCAAGCTATGCCCCGCATCTACGGCGACACAACCTCTTACACCCACCAATACCCAAACCATATCCCTACCCGATCACCATTTTCCTTTCCACCATTTATATTTTCCAAGTGATAATAATACAGTAATATATTTCCTATCTCTCACGAGTGACAGGCAATCACTCGACTTCTACCGGAGTCCTGTAGCATAGCATTCTACACGATCCTATCATACTAGTAAGACTCATAGGATAAAGATATATATGCAAGTGGGTTTCATTCAACTCCTTAAAACTTAATGCATAAATATAATTTAAACTATAGAAAAGTAGGGGTTATGCACCGGGGCTTGCCAGGGTAAGATACAACCAAAAGTTAGTATTTGTATCTTCAGATCATCCACCATCAACTGAATAGAAATCCCATTGCATCAGCTCCTGGAGAGAATACCATTACACCATCTTTGGATTCCCAATCATCCTTCAATTGATCCGTTGATCCATCATCGTACCTATATGATATGCATTGATGCAAATGCATAGATGTAAATAATTAACGACAATCGAAATGCTTAGAAATCCGATCACGCCTCACAAGCTAACGAGATAGCTCTAACGATGGTCTACATATCTATGTTGTCGAATAAGGCGTTACTTTCCAACAACTATTTTAGTTATATAAACCCAAGTTGTTTCTTTATTCCATTCTATCAATTTAATCTTTATTTGGAATAGGGCATCATTATCTATTTAACAAACTAATTATTCTAGAGCTACAAAAATTACAGTGAGTACCTAATATTGCTAGGAGCCTACTGTACAAATTTCAGATTCAACAATATTACCAATTAATCATGGAAATTCCTACGAGTTTATGTTTTACAAAATTGCGCACCTTAAATTAATTATATAGCTTCCAAGAATATTATCACACTATGTGAACAAACCATACTAACAGGTAGATCATGATTTTAGGAGACTAACAAAACTGGTTTTATAATTTTTGGATCCCTATACTCTTTTATATTGATTTTACAATTTAAACTAGAAATCGATTTTAGAAAAGCATTTCACAAAAGGAAGGGCCGGCGGCCACTAACTGGCCCAGCAGCGCGGCGTGGCCCACAGGGCCGGCAGTTGAAACATCCTCAATTTTCCACGAAGGGAAAATCCACAGTATAAATTATAATATGATGAAACCAATAGTTGATTCCATCATATTATCATATATCAGTCGATATCACAGTCATACATCGTAAGCTTACAGGAATACAAGATATTACATCACTGGGGAACACACCTATTACATAGTTAATCTAGCGAAAAACTATTGAGTGAAGGCTTCTCCTTCATGGGTCGTCATCAGAGTTGGCGTAGTGCAGCGTAGATTCCATCTCCGAACCAAACTTGAGTGTAGGCACGAGACCTCCTATTCCTTCTATAGTTAGCATCTCTGAGAAGCAGGAAATCTGCACACCGCCAGATGTGTGCAGGCCATGGTCAGCACCGATGAGCTTTAGTGGAAAAGATAAAACAAGAGGATCTGGCGATCCTAACATTTGGCTGTGGTTTGCATCCTTAGCGCATGAGAAGTAAGTAACAGTAGTAATGTAATAGTAATGTCCAGTTTTTAACACATTCACAGCCACACATCCACATCCATCCATAACCATCCACCAACCCATCCCAACCATAACCACCTCCACACCACCACACCTTATCTGACCTCACACACTCAGGTCGACAGGCCAACTCCCTCTCGGCCTTGTCTCAACGGTCCGCAGCCCCCAAGGCTCACGACCGGAAAATACCCCAAACCCTAGAGGGGGAATAGAAGGACTCATCTCCTATCTAGTTTAAGCGAAACCTAGGAAAGGTCCATAGCCGACAAGTCAGCATATGTATCGATCGATCAACCATACACTCTGCAGAGGTTTTACATACCCACAAGATTAGCCATCCTTGGAGTCTAGAATCTCCTAGGCAGAATTCCGGTCGCTTGCTAGCCTAGAACGATGCCACCCTACCTCTCAGCCCTGGAACATCCCAAGTCTAATCTGGGATGGCTGATACTATGAGTCGTAGACAGAGCCGGGGCCCACCGGATGTCAAGAGCCGGTCCACAAGGCCTCCTGAAGTCTCGGAAGGGTGTGGGGGGAAAACCACACACCCCGTACCTCCTTGCACACGTTCGCCTAGCAGTAGTGGCATCGCTCTACCAAGTAGTCCGACCGTCCCGCACCATATAGGGCGAGTGGGATGTAAAGGATTCCCGGTGAATCTGAGTACTAATAAGTCCTTAGGGGTGACCAAGCCAGAATGTCTTCATCGGGGTTTCCATTTTACGTGCCACCACAGCACCTCTACCCCGGGCTCCACCTCTCCGAGGTTCACACCCAAGGCCACCTCCAATTATCATTTACCCGCCACAGGTATTCCATATCCAAGTGCCCAGGTAGCACCACATGGCAAGACTCGCCCCAGGCTCGTCGTTATTCTAGCTCGGTCGACACAACCCTCACTCTCCACGCACCCAAGACACACGCAGCACGCTCACACACCACCAAGTCCGGCACCCATAGCCAAACCATTCCTAGGGGGTTCACCACCAGCATCACATCCCCGATATAATGCAAAGTGGAGTTAATAATAAGTATAGTGGTGTAAAATGCAAGCAAGCAGGCAAGTAAGCATATATAAGTGAGCGAATGCGCAAAGCAGGGTGAAGTGGTAGAGTGGGTTGCATCAGGGTAATAATGGCTCAGGTAGTAGCATGCATCAAAGTACAAGCAAAGGAATAATTATAAAGCGCTAGCAGTTCTAGATATTATGCAATGTCTAATAGGATTCTCTAAAAGAGGATGCTGCCATGACACCTGCGTTGTAGAGGTAGTAGTGGTTCAATTCTCCATTTGTTGGTGTTCCATTAGCGGGTTACCTCCTCCTGCGTTGGCTCCTTTCCGCAGTCCTTGTCGTCGTCCACGTTCTCTTGGTCCGATTGCCAGCTACTCCGTGAAGCAACACGCAAGGCAAGAGAGCACTCAACACTCGAAAAGACGACAAGACGCAGGAAAATCCAGTAACACTAGTGAGGTAATAAGAGATACACAGCTTAGCCCTCTCGGTGGTTGTCCGATTTCCTCGGGCCAAAGAGACATGAGTGGTGGTTTGCTATGCACAAGCTTTAAGTCTTGGCCAAGCCAGTATGGCTTTAGGATAGATGGTTTAAGCCAAAGCTTATCCATAGCAACACCATGGCTCACGATCTTTCGATCCGGTGTCATTGAATTGATGGGGATTGGAAGTCGGGCCTTAAGAAAGAAGGACGACGGGATTCGGCTCTTGTAGCCTTTTCCCGCAAGTCACAATTAGACGCGAGATGCAAACAAGAATAAATAACACTATTGTGACTTGGCTCCAACGTACTTCGGCTCACCCGCTATGGTAGGAAGCGGTAGCGCAAAGAGATTATACATCAATGTTTCCCCTCGATCCACACGACACAATAACGTCGGGAGCCGAGAGGAGAGTCGCTCAATCACGACAAGAGATGCGGGGCTTAGCTAGGCACATCCATGTCATGTTCTCAGACACATCTTCGGAAAAGATGGTTTTAGACGGTCAATCGAGTCGACACGCACGGGTCCAAGGTACGACTTAGACCTTAGCTTTGCTAATGAAAGGGAATAGTCCGGTCTTTGATCCAATCGTCACGGGCAAGACGGGATCGAACAGAGCGGCTATCGGGGCAATAAGAGCAAGAACAACCAAGAGCAAGGTCTACTTCTAATGCACACGCCACGACAAAGACGGGGCATCAGAAGGAGCGACACTCAAGAACACCAAGTGCGTAAGCCACTCATAGGGTACCCGACCTGGGTGCACTGGCACTGAGATATCTCTCGGATTCGAAACGGTGCGGTTGTCACCGTGAGAATCAGAGAAACATGATGGTCAATTGGGGTACAAGCATACAAGGGCTTGAGCACGAAGAAGTAACTAAAAGCGAAAGAGAGGCATAGCTCCATGGTCATGGCGAGGTGAACTCGCGGCCACAAGCTTATGCCAACAAGTTGGCATCCATTGTTCCATGATTGTTTACTTCCAGGTTATCTCCCACGGAACTTGGTCATGGAAGGCTCAAGGCGTGCGGGTGATATCCGCATCGATGTTAGTATCGACATCGAATTCATCATGACCATGTTCTAGGGCCAAAGGCAGGAGCTAACACTCATGGTACTATGAAGTCAACTAAAAAGCGAGGGGTCAGGTTACACTCGGCATCACGATCATGGCGAGATGGATCCCGCGATCATAACGTCCGAACGAGGTACGATCTCTCAGCCGGCTCGAAGGCTCGGCACACAGGCAACAACACCAACAACCAGCGATAAGAACCAAACATGACCGAAAGACGCAACGACTCGACATGATTATGGAGTAGCACTTTCCATAGCTGGGAGATGAAGGGTCCTGTAGGACAGGCATAAACAGATTGGCCGTGAGATTGAGGTCCGACAAGGTAGATGTGCATACACGGGAAGATAATAGATGGGGCTTTCCGTGGTCTCGATAAGTCATACGACTAGGGTTCATGGTCCAAAGGGTACAACTTGCGGTAGATGGGGTCACGGTGGTCTCGGCAAGCGAGGCCATGTGGTCTCGGCAACGGTGGTCTCGGCAACGACAGTCTCGGCAACGGTAGTCTCGGCAACAGTGGTCTCGGCAACGGTGGTCTCGGTCACGTGGCTCAGCGTAGGCCTACCTGTGGGCGCGCAAACGGTGGAGGCGATGTGGTTCCGAGGCTCGTGTGACAGCGTGCGAAGGCACGGCCGCGCGTCTCCACATGCTAGTGTGCGTGCACAAGTCCACAGATCATGGCAGGTGTCCACAAATGGCGGGGGCGAAGCAAGGCCGGTCTCTAGGGACGGTGTGCGGGCGTGAGTCTGTGCGATAGCTATTAGTCGTGAACGTGGTGGCAAGGTTAGAGATCACGATGGTGTAGGAAATAGTTAAAAAGAGCATGGTGTTGGACTCGTCACGGCATCACACCATGGTCCATGGCAGCGGGTGGCTGCGGTAGCAAGGCAGAGGATGTGCCGGTGCGGAACAAGGCCACGGTGGTGTTCTGATGATGACTTCAGCCATGGGCATGGTGGTGGCTTGTGCTGGTCTCAGGCTTCACTTCTCTACTTGGTAGAATAGGGAACTGGAGACGAACGCCTCTGTGTTCCTGGCGCAACCGCGCGCGTGCACGAGACGGCGAGTTCGACGACCGGTGGTGTCACCGTTGACGGCACGCGTCTTGCCCCAGTGGCTTGCTGGAGCTCGGTGAGATCAAGTTTGGGTCTTGGGTCGGTGGTCAGGGTCGCGAGTGCGACAGCGGAACCAAAAGCCATGGGGGTGCAGGGGCCCGACGATATGGCATCCGCGTACAGGTGCTATTGGACGTGCGTGCGCGACGGCGGCTAGGAGGCTCTGGCCTCGTGCGGGTACAAGGAGCGTGGCATCCATGATGTTCTACGGCTGGCGGCTAAGGGCTGCAGGCGATAGCCATGACCGTGAGGGCGAGGCCTTGGGTCGACTAAGGTGAAGAACGCCTGTGCGTGCCTATGTCCAGGCCAAGGTCAGGGCTGTGAGCACGATGGAGGGGTCGGAGGCCTGATGGCGGTGTGGGTATGTCGCGGTGCTGCAGCTGGTACCATGTCGTGGCATCATGCAGGGTCACGACAAGGTCCGCCGGTGGCGTGATGCCGAGGCAAAGCGGAGCCTTGCCCGGTGAAGGCAGGGGTTGTACGGGCCTTGGCAAGGCAGGGGCCGGCTGCTACCGTGCGTGTGCGGTGGGCTGGCAACGACAAGCATGACCGGCCAGTGCTCGCATCTGTGCCTTTGTGAGCTGTGTTCGTGCGATGGCTAGGCGAAGCGGAAGCTACGGCGTGTGCAGAGGCGCTGGGTCACGGGCGTGTGCAAGGCTATGCCTTGGCCGTGAGGGCGGTGAGGCAAGCACGGTGTAGTGACGCTAAGGTCATGCGGCGGCCGTGGGTGGCTACCGGCGTGGATGCTCTATGCGTGTATAGCCCCGGTGGTGTGTGGCTGTGCCTGTGTAGGTGCATCAGTCTGTGGCCGGGGCAATCTCGCCCTCGCGACGTAGCTCGATCGGCACGCGGGGCGCAGGGCATCGCGGATACGTGGTGACCGGCTGCGTTCCCGGGCGCGATTGACCCAGCAAGGCAAGGCCGTGGCCGTGTTCGTGAGTGCGCATGTGTGTCCTGGAGCGAGGTAGCTCCGGAGTCAAGCCGACGTCGAAGGCCGGGACAGGGTCAGGGCTTGGCGTGGTCGCGGCTGTGGACGAGGTGGTGCTCCGGCGGTGCACGGGCAGACATGGTCAGCGGCTCGAAGGCCGGTCAGGCAGGCGACTAGGCATCAGACAAGGGCGGGGTTTGGGGAAGGCTCACCGGTGGATGTGGTCGAGGACGTAGTCGTGGACGCGCCGTTGTCGTGGTTGATGCGGTTCGGCAGGGGCGTCGACGTGCGCTTGCGGTCGCTGCGACGCAGGTCAGCAGGCTGGTGTCGCGAGGTGGTACTGCAGCGCTTCCGGTGCTCAGCTCGTCGTGGGTGGCGCTCCAGCACGGCGGTCGTGGCTGCGCAACGAGGAAGGGCCCCTGGACGGCGAAGACTTGGTGACGCAGCGGTGTGCGTCGGCGTTCGCCGTCCACATGGTCGAGGTCGTGGCGAGGACGGGCGGCGTCGCGTGCTGGCGTGGATGCGACGAGCACGGCGACGGCGGACGCATGACGCGTGGGCGCGGCGCAAGGGCGCGGCGTCGCGTGCTGGCGTGGATGTCGTCGCCGTGGCGAGGCGCCGGTGGCTGCGCGGGCTCGAGGTGGCGTGGCCACCACGGGTGCCGGTGGCGTGGCCATGGTGGTCGGGCGTGGCTCGTCGCGGGAGAGGAAGAGGAGCATGGGGGCGGCGGCTGCTGAGATTTGGAGAGGGTGCCGGCTGCTTCGGTGTTTATTGGGCGAGCGGCTTAGGGCTTCTGAGGCTCCGTCCATCCTCGGCGTCCGTGTCCGAGGAGGGACACGCGGCGCGAATCAAGGAGCGGAGCAGGTGAGGCACGGTTGAGGGCGCTGGCGTGCGGTTCTGCCTTCCTGGGGCGGCGGCGGCGGCTGGGAGTGGCTGCTCCCGCCTAGGGTTGGTAGGGGCGTCGGTTGCTAGCCAGGCTGGGCCGCGGCATGCTGTGCCGGCCGGCTGGCGGCGCCGGTTGGGCCAAGGTGCTGGCGGGGTGGGCCGAAAGGAGGCGTGGCGAGCGGGCTGGCGAGGCAGGCTGGCTGGGCCTGCTGGCACCGGGCTGGGCCAAGGGAAAGGGACGGTGGGATTTGGAGGAATAAAAGGGAAAATGATTTTTCCTTTTATTGATTCAAGGAATTTGAAATGAATTTTAAAGAGAGATCACGTGGAATATAAAGAGAAGTGAATTCCAAGGGGAGTTCAAAATAATCAGAGAGGTGTGATTTTACTGATTTAGGATCAATTGAGTTCAAAGAAATGTGATGGGGATTTATGAGATGTTCCAAAAGGAAATTAAGAGGGGTTGCTACGAATTTGTGCACTCCAACACAAAACACTAAACCAACAAAAGATCTTCGGCAAACTCCTACAAGTAATTCTATATGTATGCAATAATTTATTTATAAATTGTTCTTAGTTCGACCTAGCATCTACATGCTTCACATATTGCAGGAAAAAATTTAAAAAGTTCATATTTTTGGCTTCTCCAAAAACCCAGGTTGTTACAGCAGTGGCCCAGCCAGGCGGCACGACGCCGGCCCAGGCGGGTGAACATAGCCCCACGCGGCGCGGTGGCGGCCTATTTTGCAAAAACGCCCCGACGTTAACCTCTATTCGAAGCGAGATCCATAGGCACTATTAAACGAGTCACGTATTTCGCAATAACAACCATGTACAATATTTTCCTTGGATTCTTACCCTTCTCCCCTTCCTCAAAACAGAGGAGGCACGCGACGGACGTGGAGAGGGCGCTGCGGTGCGCGGCGATAGAGGTGAAACGGCATGGGCTCGGGCGCTCATGGCAGCAGGCGATGGGGGCGGTCGTGGAGGCAGAGGAGGCACTAGAGAGGTATGACGTCGTGGGTCACACGCACGCGGTGGGGAAGACAGCGTGGGGCAGCGGCGGACCATGGTGCTACCGGACGCTGCGGCACGGACGCCAAGGAACCACGGGTCTAGCGCGGGACGGGGGCATGGGCGCGCACGCATAGCAAGGAACCGACGATGGAAACTAAGGCGCAGGAGCTGGGGAAGGAAGTCGCGCTTGGGCTTAGCAGGCGGAGCCATGGAGGCGGACACGCCGGCCGCGGCAGCACCTGCCAGGCGGGCGACGGCAAGGGAGCTCCTGTAGCGGCGGCGCACGTACGTGAGGAGGAAGGCGCGGACCGACGATGGCGGCGCGGCATGACGATGCCTCGCGCACGGGGAAGGAAGAGGAAGGGTAGCTCGGGGAAGCTACTAGCCAAGGTGACACGGCCGCTGCGGTTGCGGCCCAGCGGTTTGCTCGACCGGGCGGTGTCGGCGCGAGACAAGCAGAGGGAGCGGGGAGCACCGATGGCGTGTGGTCCAGCGTGGGACCAAGGAAGTCCGCGCGCGCTCGTGATGGAAAAGGAGAGGCGACGTATGAGCGGCGCGGCACGGCAGGCGCCGTGGGTTCTGACCACAGAGACTCGGCGAGGAGGAGCAGCGCCACAGCGTTAGCATGGCGCGCGCCGGCTCAGCAGAAGTAAGTAGAGGGGGGAAGTCGAGCGTGGGTGCCGTCGAGCTACGACACACAGAGGAAAAAGAGAGGAGGAGGCAGGACTGACTCGGCCTAACTCTGCCATGGCACGACGTGAATGAATAGACATCATACGTGCAGGCGCAGACACTTCAGTGGCATGGCTCAGACAGAGGCAGACAACGTTGCAGCGGTGCAGGGCTAGAACACGACGCGAGCGAGTGAACTAGACTAGCTGGGCGATGATATTTACATAGCTCGGCCATCAATGGTCGCGTATGCATTAAAGGCCCATGGCGTTCGCACGATACGGCTTAAAGAAAACATGCCACAACGTTCCGTGACGATACGGCTCAGCTTTGGCTGCGTGTGGACGGCGACCGCGGAGCCATCCACGCAAAAACCAACGTACGAGGCAACACGGGGAAAGCAGCGGCCTCACGACAAGGTCATTAGGGACAACAGACATAATGGCTACAACTTTGGCAAGGCCCACGCATGCGAGGTCGCAAGGAAGCAAACGCACGTGACCGACTGCGCTCGTCCAAGAAGAGACACACAGAGACAGGCAATCAGAGAAACGGAGACAAGCAAGGCATTGATGGTGCCGCAGCGATGATGCGACGAAACGGGCAGTCGAATGGTGACGTTTAGCGGGGCGTGGACACGATAGGGCTAGGCAAATGGACACGCCGTGGTGCAGGGACATGACGGTAATAAATGCTAATCAACGAGTACGCTGTACGTCAGGAAAAATAAACGAAGCTGCTGCGCTCTCTCTCTCATCCGTTCGTGCTTATCAAAATAAACCCGTGAGTATATATATATATCGTTCTATTTATTAAGAGACTTTATTTTATTTATAAAAGTTGCTTTTCATACTTAATCTAACAGAACAAACTGTTAGCTAGAATCGTCGTTCGACATTCCTAAATATCTTTACGCACTGAGTAATTTAACTTAGGCATTGATTCGAGTCCACGAAACTAAGTCACACAGGATTCACTCATTATGTTGAGTACGTTTTAAATAAAAAATCCAAGAAACTCATTTCGTAAATTTTTACTTAGGCCTAAATCGTGGCGCTAAACAAGCTCATAACACCAGGGGTGTTACATGCATGAACAAGAAGTCACAAGCTAATGTATCCTCCATTAAGCTTGATTCTTTCTATGTGCTTACCAAAGGTGCAAATGGTGTCAAGGCTAAGTTTATTGGTAAACCATGGATGGGCTTAAAGAAGAAAGACATTTGGGTGCCAAAGAGCTTAGTCACTAACCTTCAAGGGCCCAAGCAAGTTTGTGTACATAAAAAGAATTGTTCTTCTTTTGTAAGTCAATTACAAAGCCAGAGTAAGGCATTGGGTTCTTGATAGTGGGTGCACTCAACACATGACTGGTGATGCAAGAATGTTCAACTCAATCAACACCAATGGCAATGATGGTTATGATAGTATCACATTTGGTGACAATGGCAAAGGCAAGGTCAAAGGGCTTGGTAAGATTGCAATATCCAATGACATGAGCATTTCCAATGTGTTGCTAGTAGAGAGCTTGAACTTCAATTTGCTATCCGTGGCTCAATTGTGTGATCTTGGATTCAAATGCATATTTGGGGTAGATAATATAGAGATCATAAGTGTAGATGGCTCAAATTTGATCTTCAAAGGGTTTAGATATGAGAATCTATACTTGGTTGATTTCAATGCTAGTGAAGCTAAATTATCTACATGTTTGTTCACTAAGTCTAGCATGGGTTGGTTATGGCATAGAAGGCTTGGTCATGTTGGAATAAAACAATTGAATAGATTGGTTAAGCATGACTTGGTTAGAGGCTTGAAAGATGTTGTGTTTAAGAAGGATAAGCTTTGTAGCTCTTGTCAAGCCGGCAAACAAGTTGGAAACACCCATCCTAAGAAAAGCATGATGAGCACTAGTAAAGCATTTGAGTTATTGCACATGTACTTGTTTGGTCCAACACAATACACTAGCATTGGTGATAACAAATATGGCTTTGTGATAGTGGATGATTATACTAGATACACATGGGTATTCTTTTTAGTGGACAAAAGTGATATGTTTGCAACATTCAAATCATTTGTCAAGGGCATTCACAATGAGTTTGAAACAACCATCAAGAGAGTTAGAAGTGACAATGGTAGTGAGTTCAAGAACACTAGAATTGATGAGTTGTGTGATGAATTTGGAATTAGACATCTATTCTCGGTCAAGTACACTCTACAATCAAATAGTCTTGTTGAGAAGAAGAATAGAACACTCATTGATATGGCAAGATCTATGCTTAGTGAGTACAATGTGAGTCAATCTTTTTGGGCCGAAGCTATCAACATGGCTTGCTATTGTAGCAACCGCTTCTATTATCACCCATTGAAAGAGAAGACACCATATGAACTCTTGAATGGAAAAAAGCTCAACATTGCATATTTTCGGGTTTTTGGTTGTAAATGCTATATCTTGAAGGAAGGCACTAGATTGGGCAAGTTTAACAAGAAATGCGATGAAGGATTACTACTTGGTTATTCCACTACAAGCAAAGCATATAGAGTTTGGAATTTGGATAGTGGCACTCTTGAGGAAGTTCATGATGTTGAATTTGATAAAACCAAGGGTTCACAAGAATAGAATGAAAACTTGGAAGATGTTATAGGCATTCAACTTTCAAATGCCATGAATAACATGGATGTTGGTGAATTGAGGCCTAGGCAAGTGAATGATGATGAAGATTATCAAGTGCAAGTGCTCTCCAATTCAAATGTGCAAGATGGTACAAATCAAGCTATTACAAGTGGTTCTCATGACAATGAACAAAATCAAGTGGCTAGTACATCATCTCAACCCAATGATAAAGCAAGTGCAAGCAATCAAGTTCTAATACTCCAACCAATAAATATTGTAAGAGATCATCCATTGGATATTATAATTGAAGATATTTCTAGAGGTGTACAAACAAGATCAAGATTGACTTTATTTTGTGAGCATTTTTTATTTGTGTCATCCATCGAACTAAAGAAGATAGATGAAGCATTGAAGGATGTTGATTGAGTGAATGCTATTCATGAAGAGTTAAATAACTTCACAAGAAATCAAGTATGGGAATTAGTAGAGAGACCAAAGGGACACAATGTGATTGAAACCAAATAGGTCTTTAGAAACAAGCAAGATCAAGATGGGATAGTGAAAAGGAACAAAGCAAGATTGGTAGCACAAGGCTGTACACAAGTTGAAGGTCTTGACTTTAGAGAAACATATGCCCCGGTTGCTAGATTGGAAGCAATTAGAATCTTATTAGCCTATGCTTGTGCCCACAATATCAAACTCTATCAAATGGATATCAAGAGTGCATTTTCAATGGTTACATCAATGAAGTATATATTGAGCAACCTCCCGGTTTTAAAGATGACAAGAAGCCCAACCATGTGTACAAGTTGAAGAAGGCATTATATGGCTTGAAGCAAGCACCTAGAGCATGGTATGGGAGATTGATGGACTTCCTACTCTCTAAAGGGTTCATGATGGGCAAGGTTGACACCACTCTTTTCATCAAGAAGATTGGAAAAGATTTATTTGTATTACAAATCTATGTTGATGACATCATATTTGGATCAACCAATCAAGATTTTTGTGAAGAATTTGGAAAGATGATGGCTAATGAGTTTGAGATGTCCATAATTGGAGAGTTAAGTTACTTCCTTGGTCTTCAAATCAAACAATTGAAGAATGATACATTTGTGAGTCAAGGCAAGTATATCAAGGACATGATCAAGAAGTTTGGCATGAGTATAGCAAAGTCATTAGCACGCCAATGGGAACAAATGGTAACTTGGATAGTGATGCAAGTGGCAACATGGTGCATCAAAAATTGTATCGGTCTATGATTGGACGCTTACTCTATGTGACCGCATCAAGACCGGATGTCATGTTTAGTGTATGCATGTATGCAAGATTTCAAGCCTCACCAAGAGAAAATCATTTGAAGGCCACAAAGAGAATATTGAGGTACTTGAAGCATACACAAAATATTGGATTGTGGTATCCCAAATGAGCAAGATTTGAGCTGATTAGATATTCGGACTCTGATTATGCGTGATGCAAAGTTGAGAGAAAGAGCACATCGGGCACATGTCAACTATTAGGAAGATCACTTGTGTCTTGGTCATTAAAGAAGCAAAATAGTGTAGCACTTTCAACCGCCGAAGCGGAGTACATTTCTGCCGGTAGTTGTTGTGCTCAATTAATTTGGATGAAGGCTACTTTGAGTGATTTTGGAATCAAATTCAAGCAAGTGCCATTGCTATGTGACAATGAGAGTGCCGTAAAGCTCACCAACAATCCGGTTCAACATTCAAGAACAAAGCATATTGATGTCCGCCATCATTTCATAAGAGATCACCAACAAAAATGGGACATTTGCATTGAGAGTGTGGGCACCGAAGATCAACTTGCCGATATCTTCACCAAGCCACTTGATGAGAAGAGGTTTTGCAAGCTAAGGAATGAATTGAACATACTTGACTTCTCTAATATGTGTTGATACACCCCCAAATTATATGACATGCCTCTCCTTCGAGCAATCTAAGGTAAAAGTTGATTGGCATGGCATACATCCTTGCTAAGGACATGATTAGTGCATCTAGACATATTTCACATTTGAATAGGCTCATTCATAAAAATTAAATGAATTTGATGCTTGTATGGTACCACTATTGCTTGTATGCTTGAAATAATCTAGTGGTAGCATATGACATGTTTGTGGGCTTGTAAACCTAATGTTTGATCTATAAAATGAGCTATAAGTGTTTAACTCAACATGGTACAAGATAAACCTTATAACTTGTTTCATGGTCATCAAAGAAGTAAAATAGTGTTGCATTATCAACCGCCGAAGCCGAATACATACCCACTGGTAGTTGTTGTGCACAAATACTTTGGATGAAGGCCATGTTGAGTGATTTTGGAATCAAGTTCAAGAAAGTGCCATTGCTATGTGACAATGAGAGTGCAATCAAGTTGGCCAACAATACGGTTCAACATGCAAGAACAAAGGACATTGATGTCCGCCACCATTTCATAAGAGATCACCAACAAAAAAGGGACTTTTGTATTGAAAGTGTAGGCACCGAAGATCAACTTGCTGATATATTCACCAAGCCATTGGATGAGAAATTTTTTTGCAAACTAAGAAAATGAGTTGAACATATTGGATTTCTCAAATATGTGTTAATGCACCCCCACTCATATGACATGCCTCTCCTTCGAGCAAACCAAGGTATAAGTTGGTTGGCATGGCATACATCCTTGCTAAGGACTTGTTTAGTGCATCTAGACATCTTTCATATTTAATAGGCTCATTAATGAAAATCAAATGAATTTGATGATTATATGGTACCACTATTGCTTCTATACTTGACTTGATCTAGTGGTTGCATATGACATGTTTGTGGGATTGTAAACCTAGTGTTTGATCTAGAAAATGAGTTCTAAGTGTTTAACTCAACATGGTACAAGATAACCCTTATTTGAAGGTGTGAAGAAGCTTGTCCTTAGATCAAACCGAGTTAAATATCTTTGGTAAATGATCTAGATTGGATTAAATTTTAGGAAAATGATCCTCACCCCATTGATTGACATTGATAATCTCAACCTATCTACATTTTGAGCCTTTGTGGTCATTGATGACAAAGGGGGAGAAATAGTGTACAAAGGTAGTGAAAAGACAACAAAGGGAGAGAGAAATAAAGATATAAGTGATAGGGGGAGAATTTTACTTAGGGGAGAGATATGACAAAGAAAAGGGATCAATTAAAATTTTGAGCACACAAGTAGGGGGAGCAAGCTCATGAACTTGTATGGTGCATTTGAATGCGCATTTCATATGGTTGCCTGTAATGGCACAAGTTTTAAATTTCAATATACATGCTTGTGTGGTGTATGCTAGTTGTAGGTTTGAATGATGAAATGAAAAAACTAGCTTTCATAGGTTATCTAGTGATTTCATTTCCAAGTGGTATAGAGCTAACCATGATGCTAAGGATGGTATATTGGTGCACTCCGATTGGTATCACGCTTTAAAGGTCCATCTTTTATACCTTAGCATCATTTGGTAGACATTGTCTCCTATATTTCCTATCTAAGCATATGTGCAAGCTTCAATCTAAACTCTTAGCACATATGTAGGGGGAGCAATTGCTACCATATGGAGTTCATGAAACTTGTTTATATCCTTTTACACATAGTAAATATGCTTGGACAAGCAACATGGATTCAATTGAATTTCAATTCATATCTTTGTGAAAGGGTTGTCATCAATTATCAAAAAGAGAGAAATTGAAAGCACTAGTTTAGTTTTGGTGAATTGATGAAACCCTAAGTGCTAACCTAGTTTATCAAGTGATCATGAGATAGGTAGCACATTCCAAGTGGTGAAGCAAATGAAGATCATAACATGATGATGGCGATGCCATGGTGATGATCAAGTGCTTGGACTTGAAAAGAAGAAAGAGAAAAACAAAAGGCTCAATGCAAAGGTATAAGTTGTAGGAGCCATTTTGTTTCTGTGATCAAGACACTTAGCGAGTGTGATCACATTTAGGTTTGATAGCCCTAATATTAAGAGGGGTGAAACTCGTATCGAAATGCAGTTATCAAAGTGCCACTAGATGCTCTAACTCATTGCATATGCATTTAGGATCTAGTGGAGTGCTAATACCATTGAAAATGTTTGTGAAAATATGCTAACACACATGTGCACAAGGTGATACACTTGGTGGTTGGCACATTTGAGCAAGGGTAAGAAGCTTCACTAGCGGAGTGTCCGCCCGTAGAGTGCGGACAGTCCGATGGTGCCACCGGAGCACTGTATAGAAAAGACAGGGTTTCACAGAGCGTAACGGACGTATCCGGTGGCTTAACCCAGGTGAACGGAGGTCACTGTAAGTGACCGGACACTGGTCTCGTTAGGACCGGCGCGTCCGGTCAGTGGCAGCAGTGAGCGTGCGGTTTCGGTCTCATGACCGGATGCTGGCGCGAGAAATGACCAGACGCTCAGGGCATAAGTCCGGTCAGTATGATGACATATGCAGCGCACAGGGGAGACATTGAGTGACTGGATGCTGGGTGAGTCCGGTCGGGCATGACCGAACGTGTCCGGCCGTGATTTTTCGCTTCTGGTACATTACTAGAAACGACCGGACGCTGGTGTTGGTGAGTCCGGTCACTTTGAGCAGCGCGTCCGATCACTACTTAAATGTACTGATGACCGTTGAGATCGGGCGATCAACGGTTGAAGCTGATGACACGTGGCAAGCATCGGGCGACCGAACGCTGGGGCCCTGCGTCCAGTCGATATGACCGGAGCGTCCGGTCACCCCGTGCAGTGCCCAATGAAGGTGTACAACGGCTCTATTTCGTGAGGGCTTCTATTTAAGCCCCATGGCTGGCTCTAGCTCATACCCTTGGCCATTTGCATTGACATAGCAACCTTGTGAGCTTAGCCAAAGCCCTCCCACTCATCTTCATCATTGATTCATCATCTTTGTGAGATTGGAAGAGAATCCAAGTGCATTGCTTGAGTGTTTGCATCTAGAGGCACTTGGTGTTCGTGTTTCGCTGTGGGATTCGCTTGTTACTCTTGGTGGTTGCCGCCACCTAAATGGCTTGGAGCAGCGAGGATTGTCGAGCGGAGGTTGGTGATTATCTCCGGCTCTGATCGTGGTGATTGTGATAGGTTCTTGACCTTTCCCCGGTGGAGAGCCAAAAGGTACTCTAGTGAATTGCTCGTGGCTTATGTGATCATCATCTTGTGTTGGTTGTGCGGCACTCTATTGAGGGTTTGGCGTGTGATGCCAATTAGCGCGTGAACCTCCAAGTGAGTGAATCACCACAACGAGGACTAGCTTGCCGGCAAGCAAGTGAACATCGGTAAAAAATTATTGTGTCATCATTTGATTCCGTGGTGATTGGTCTTCATTGGTATTCATTCTTGTGATTGATTGGCTCCCTCCTTGACACGGCGGTATAACCATCTTGCTCACTCTCTCTACATTACCGCAAACTAGTTGTCAAACTCTTTAGTGTAGCTAGTTGTGAGAGCTTATTTGTTTGGTTAGTGTGACTCTTTAGTTAGCCTTTGAGAGCACACTAACTTAGTGTAGTGATATAGTTATTGTGTGGATAGAAACTACATAAACTGGAATTGTGGTAGGTGGCTTGCATTTTTAGTAGGCTAGCGCAACACTCACTTCGCCTCATAATTGTCTAATCGATTTGTTAAGTGTTGTTGTAGAAATTTTTAATAGGCTATTCACCCCCCTCTAGCCATTAGGACCTTTCACTCCTACCTACTCCAAGTTTGGTGTTGGGAACGATGGCCCGTTGGGAGGCCCCTTAATACTGGTTTATCGGTAAGTACTTCGGTTCACTATATTCTTCGAGGCAGTTATATATGATGAAATTATTAATGGCTAATTCATTATCGTGTTCAATGCAGCAATGGAACGGGCAGGATACACTCCCTACAACTCTGTATATCTGGACGAAAGCAGAGTTAGTTAGAGGGAATGCGAGGCGCAAGTACAGGGAGTACACGGACGGTCTCGATGTTCAGACACAGCACCAGGTTACGCTCTCTTTACTATCATACATGTGTCTTGTTTGATGTACACTATATCACAACCTAACTTAATTATGAAATGTTCAGGTGCATTGGTGTCCTTGGGATGCTCCGGAGCTTGAGTACTATCTGAGTCCTATCACTAGGGATGAGTCAGACGAGTATCGCTGCAACGTCCCTCTTATTTTCTTCCACGTGGTCGAGATTCACTTGCCCATCAGGGTTTGCAGACAGTTTGGAAGAATGACAGGCTATCCACCACCGCTTTACTCCACCAACCAAGAATTGCACTGGTGCGTTATCGATTAATAACAAAGCTATAATGCAGAGGTGTGTGTGGTACAACTAACATCGTTTTGTTGTAGGGATGACCGCAGGAAGAGGTACAAGACCAAGGATTGGCGCGTGACACACAACGCGTACATCCACTTGTGGCAGAACAGGGAATGACAGTCGGTCCATGCGGGTCCCCCACACGACCAGCACACCTTCGACGAGTACCTGTGGTGGCTTCACAGGTCTATGAGGACACATATCAAGCCCCCGTACACTGAGGAGGCGATTGACGAGGACTCAGAGGAAGATGTGATCGAAGATATGTACGACGTTGCCACTAGGGACGACACACAACTACAGAGAGCCCCGCTTCAAAGATATGTGGTAAGATACTCGAATGGTATAATTTGTTATCCATTTGGTATTAAGTATGTGTACTAAAACTATCTAACCGCGTTTCTGGACCCAGGCGACACAATTGTCAAGGATGTCCAACGAAGCAATGTTTCGGCTTCACGAGTCGAGAGGGCAGGGGCCAGGCATTCTCAAGGCTTTTGTGGAGGTAAACATAAACTTGTCCATTCCAAAAATGTATCTTTAGTGTATATGCGTTTGGGAAAGACACTAACTTTAACGTCTATTTATGCAGAAGGTGAAGCGGAGCTATAGGAAGCTAGCTCAGAAGCTGACCTGCATGGACACTCCTTGGGTGGAACCGACAGTCCCGAAGCGGTCGAGTTGCACATCTTCTGGCCCTTTGAGGACACCAGCCGGCTCTTCTCAGTCGGTGATAGGTGCCACTTCCGCAGTACGTACACCACCACATCATAGCGCTGGGAAGGACCCTGCAAACGAGGGCGACGATGACAACGACGATGACCCCCCGGGCTTCCACATACAGCACCACTAGTGGGATGATTGGCCGCAGGACGAGATCGGCATATCTTAGCTAGGTGGTGCCCCGCTTGGTACCCAAGGAGCCTCACAGATAGTAACAAAGGTAGTTTCTTTAAATACGTAGGCTCCATAAACTAATGATCATAAATATTATAAGTAATCATGCATATCATATACTTGCAGGGTACGAGCCGTACGCACCGGCAACGCGACCACACCGACGTTGGCTACACTCCCAATGTGTTGCCAACAAATTCGAAGAGACAGAGGTGTCCGAGGGATCCTTACACTTCTGGGTCTTAATTTGTTAGATCGAACGAATATTATCGTCCGAAGCTTGCAGGCTTAGTTGGTTATGTTATGTCGAACTTATGTCGAATCAATGAAAATGTTATGTGGCAGCTTGTCAACTTGCACACGGACTTCATTTATTTGCTTTATATTCGTTTCAATACGTCGCGGCAGCACTGCCGGTGAGATTAACGAGCAACTAGTTTGGGAACCGGCAGTCCCAGCGTATCTCGCCGCCGATGGCCGGCGTCTTGACCCCGATCCTCCTGAGCTTAGTCATCGCCGCCACGAAATCGCCGAAGAAGGTCAAGGAAGGCGAAGGCGTTGGGGTCGGAGCTGCAGGTGCCGTTCAGCTGCGACGCGAAGTCAGGGTCCATGGCCGCGTCACTGCCGATCCTCACCGACAGCAGCCGATGTTCTGTCTGCGTCCAGATCCTACCGCGCCGTGGTACTTGGCGCGGCAGACCCTGTCACGTCACCGGTCAGCATTTTCGGTCGTCGCCACGTCATCCACCTGCCGCGCCACTATGCATGGCGCGGCACAGGCCTTTCGCCGCGTCATGGCAATAGGCGCGGCCAAAAGTGTTACTTTTGAAAAAAAAACAGTGTTAGATTTGAAATTAGTTTACAAAAAGTGTTAAAAATAAAATAAAAATCTTCTTCAATTTATCAAGAAGTTGCTTTGACGGCGAATACTTCAAAGCAAGAGATGTGACCTGTCGAGATATAAGTGTTGCCCGTGTTTTCTGAATTTCTGGTGCATGCATCAATTTAAACTATTTTTTAAATTTTTTCTCAAACTCTGAATATATTTTCCTTGTATATGATTCAGCTGCAGTATTCAACATAGGTAGATTTGGAATGTAGGTAACTGGTTCTTTCAACGTGACTTAAAATCTGCATCCAACTCATTTTCACGCAGACTAACTACAACATTCTCACATTCTACAAGGAGTTCAGAAAGTCCGAGTTTCTTACGAAATCTTTATTTGAACACATTATTCATACCTTCACTTCTTTGTGTTGAGTTCATGTCTGCTGTAAAAGAGTCACGGTATACAGCAGCCCACTTTGCCCTCAAAGCATATAGGTTTGTCATCCATGAGTTATTCTCAAGGTTGTATTTAGCCAGCAATTCATGCTATTTCTCTATGAAGTAAGCCTCTGATCTGTCTTCGTACACATATTTCTTGAAATCTGGTAGGAACTTGTTATCTGACTCATGAATTACATGACTAAGATGTTTACCGGCATTTAAGCAAATGTGCCACAAACAAAGACGGTGGCTTGTATTTGGGAATACATAAGCAATTGCGTCTACCATAGTCGCGTCTTGATCGATGAAAATTGTGCTCGGGTGCTTTCCTGTCATTGCTGTTAGGAAGGTTTCGAAAAGCCAAACAAATGATTCAATAGTTTCATTAAATAGAAGCGTACACCCAAAAATTATTGTCTGCTTGTGATGGTTGTGCCAAGAATCGAAGCAAAAGGCATTTCAAACTTATTAGTTTTAAATGCCGTGTCAAATGACACAGCATCACCAAAGCATTTTGTAATCCATGATAGACTGACCATCTGCCCAAAAGAAATTTGTAATACGACCATCCTTCTTGTCTACCAGAATCGCATAAAAAAATATAGGATCTTGTAGCTGTTTATTTCTCAGGTATTCAGATAGTGTTTGTGCATCATTGGCTTCTAAGTACTGTCTGTGTTCGCGACCAATCTTATTATTGCAATTCATCTTAGACATAGGTATTTTGTCTTCTCCTCCATAAAACTCCTTCATGAATTCATACACTTGGATTGGCTTCATTCCGACTTCCCGTATCTGCCCCATTAACTTTGTGTCTGCCTCTATAACTTGACGTTGGGACCTCAGTTTGTGTGACTTATTTGGACTAGCCAGATAATGGTTGTGCTCTTCTAAGACCTTTTGCACTGTCCAAATCCCTTCACTGCTGATGCTAAACTGAACATGAGCATCACAACCCGTCCTTGTGACGTCCTTCTGTGACAACTCATTTTCTCTATGTCCCTGGTTACTGTAAACTATATGTTTGTGACATAAAGTACCATCTTTGCGGTGTTTTGTCTTGCTCTTTCTAATACTGAACCCAACCTTATCAGCATAGGTGTTATACATTTCATAAGCCTTTTCCTCTGATGGAAAAGTCATTCCAACTTCAGGAGTGATCAAATTTTTCCTAGCTTTATCGACCACCTCCTGTACATATCAATTGTCACTTAAAGTTGTACCATAGCAAAACAAAATATCATATATCCTGTCAAGTTTGTTACTTATATTTTACCTCAGCATGTACTTCATTCTCTATTGATCCAGACCTGTTAACATTGCCATGCACACTGCCATCAATACTGTCGATGGCCTCTACTCCCATGGTAACTGACACAGTGTTCTGTGAAGATATGTGCACTATATTCATGACCAAACAACAACATAGATGAAAAGACGATATCATCTAAACGAATAAACAACCTGTGTTAGCTGATCTTCGTCATCTCCACGAGTACCACCGACGCCATCAATTGGTAATGCGCATGAAGCCTCCATCACAGAAGATGTTACTATTAAGTCGACAGTTGTGATGTCTTCTTGGTCTCCAACGCCGGCCATAGAGGTTGATTGATTCATCGAATTGCTGCTGCAGCGGCGTGCAACTACCTGCACGCAGCGGCGGCGTGTGCGATTACGGGCGTGTTCGGCTGGCTTAAAGCTAGCCGGCTGGCTTATTTTTCCTCTCACAGAATCACTGTTCACGTCCTGCCAGAACAGTATTTTTCTCTCACAACAATCAGCCGAAACAGTATTTTTCAGTCCTGCCGAACAGGCCCTACGTGCATGGTGGCGGCATATGCGTGCAACTGCCTGCACGTAGCGGCGGCGTGTGCAACTGCGTGCACGATGGCGGCGGCGTGCAACTGCGTGCACGGGTCAAGCGGCGGCGGCGGACAACCGCATGCAAGATCTATTAGAGAAGTTTAGATCGTATCTGTAGGAGCCGACAGCCTGTTCGGGAGGCCGTATCGTATCGTGGATTATTTACTGCTGGCTGGTTTGGTGTGAGAGAAAAACACTATTCTCAGCTGGAAATTTACGATCGTTTACGAGCAATCGAACAGGCTGCGAGCCGATAGGAGCCAGACGGCCTGGGATGCGTGTACGATCTGTCGAGGGAGCCGAGTGAACGCTGCTCGTCTGACTAGAAGCGCCGTCACGCGTCGTGCATCTGGGGAGGGGGCTCATCCTCCACGGAATGAGCCCAGAGTCCACACAATTTTTCCCCCTGCAGCACTGCAGCACGATATATACACGTGATTCTTGGGTAAACAAAAAGGAAAAAAATCGCAAAAGAAAAAAGTGTCATTGTAAGGCTTAGCTGTTGGGCCGTGGGCCCATATATCACCATCATCCTTGTTTATCCATGTGCACGTACTAGTAGATGCTGCTCCATCCGTTCTAAATTATAAGTTATTTTAATTTTTTTTAATACATCTATTTTGCTATGCATCTAGATATATAATAATATGTCTAGATACATATATAGTAAAATGGATGAACTAAAAAAAGTCAAAATGACTTATAATTTAGAACGGATGAAGTACTGTTAATACAACTATGTTTGAACATGCATGGCGATGACGAAGGAGAAACGCTGCTCAAAATGGCGGGGTTATTTCATTTTTGTGCCCTTCGTTTCATATAATTGGACGCAGGGATGGATCCAGAATAAATGTTAGGGGGCTCCGTTTGTATGCGTTCAGGTAATAGTTTGGGCCAGACATCTGGCAACAGTAAGGAGAATGGAGAAACATTTCGTTGGTTGCCACGATCTGGATCAGGTACTGTCATTGGCGACATTTGGTCTGTTTAAATCGTTTGGGATTAGTTATTAATCCACTAGTTGCATGGAATTAGCTTTTGATTTCTTGCCAACCAGTAAACTAGTTGGCAGTTGGGTTGTGAATTAAAAATTCGTTCACCTTTTTCAATGAACTAGGACTAAATTTTGGGTCCTATAGTATCCAAACAGGCCTTTCTTAGCTGTTAAAATCAGCAAGGGTGTATCCAAACAGGAAAATTGTTTATCATAATTTTCCTTGTGTGAATAAATTATTGAGAGATCAATTATTAAATTTAGAGAGCGATGCATCCTCTACATTAGTGGAGAGCAAGAAGTGTGGTTTTGAAGAACAGAAAAGACGAATAACGAATTAGAGAGTCTATGTAAGCTTGAACTTTGTTTTGTTTTCCAAATATTACAATAAAAAGTTATACGAATAGCTCCTTGGAGATGCTCTAGCAGGTAGCCAGCTAATAGTTAGCTAGCTGTACTTTAACACTAATATTACTAGCTAACTATTAGCTTTTAGCAAAAGATACGAGCGTAAAATTCACGCTCACGAGCGCAATAAGAAACTGCCTCATTCGTTTGCACGCTAGCGAGTCCTACATATCGAGCCCATGTCGTGTACACAGTGCGTGGGGGTGATGGATGATGGATGGACGGACGAACGAGCGCCATCACCCTCGCTTCGGGGCGATGTGGAAGTACGCATGGATTTACCACATCCAGGGCGCATTTGCGCAAAGGAGACGCGTTCGGTGGCCTTTTCCGGCCCCGCGCCGGACCCCGTTCCTCAGCAGTTTAGGTTCCCTCTGATTTTTTATTGATTCAGTTTCGAATGATACTGTTAGTTTAGCTCTGATAATGACGCGCGTCGCATCAGCTATAGGGTGTGCCTCCCTGTACCGCACACGCACAGTGTCGCGCGCAGGCCAGGCCACGAGCCCTGCCCCTCGCCCGCCGGCCAAGGCCAGCCGCCAGCTGCCGCGTTTGCCCACTGCCCCGCCGGGGTGGGCGGCCGCGAGACCTGCCGTTGCCGTGCCGGGAGAAGGATAATACTCCACTCCACGCAGACGCAGCTGGAGCTTGTTTTGCCCCGTTTCATTTACCGCGGTGACCGACATTCCTACGCGCGGTCGCCACGTGGGTCCTTGTTTCCCTGATGTGGCCACGGTCTGGGTGTTTCTTTTTTGAGCGTGAAGCGCGCAGCGGCGGGCGGCCGTGAAGCCGCAGCAAACCACGGGCCGCGAGCGCGTCCTTCCTTCTCGGGCAGTGGTCCCGCTCTGGACCACCACGAACGTAATCCGCCCGGTATGCGGTGTGCCCGTGTCGGAGGGAAACATGGCCTGTTCTGTTCTTCCTCCCAGCGCAGACGTAATCATGCCATTACCACGGGTGGCGCCTGCTATTAAGCATGAAAGAAAGAGTGACAGACCGCGGTGCTCTTGCCGTGCTGCGCCGCGGCTGTGGTTGAATTGATTAGCGCGTGGGGCAGGAGGTGCTCGTACCGTGCTGCTTTGCTTTGTTTCAGGGCTGCGTGGCCAAAGCCCAGCAGAAATGGCGCCCGAAAGGGACTAATTAACGAGGCGGCGGCCGTGTCTTTTTCCTTTTAATTTGCGGATTCGCTGCTGATCGGCGCTATACTTACAGGGAACCCAGGAACGTGTCATCTAGCGAGTAATAAAACCTGGTTCTCTTTGCGCGCAACGGATGATTGAAAGCTACACCGCCGGATAACATGCATCCGACCGTGCTCGTGTCTCCGCAAGTCGCAATGCACCAACTTGGAGTTTGTTACGGGAGAGCTGGGTGCCTGACTAAGAGCAACACAAACATTATCTGAAAAATTGAGTTTTAAAATTTTAATTTTGGAACTTCTTCTAAAACTACTGGGTCTGAAAAAATACACTCCACCAACAAATTTCTTTTATTCAATCATAAAACATACTCTACACGCCATTGTCTTTTCTATATACCGATGCAGCACTGGCCATGGACAAAATATCTCGCCTCCGTGGGTAGCCATCTCTGATACTCTAGCTCACATTTAGAACCTTCAAAATAACAGAATCTTCGTTGGCTGCTTTACCTCCTAATTTTCTCAAATATGAAAATAATGGCTGAAGGGAACCTCCTAGGCGATGGCAGTCGAGCCATGGCCGGTCATCCCAGCACCATAACTCACACCCACAACCTCTAAAACTGAATCTCCATTACTTGCTATCTCTCTCAGTATTCTCATATATGAAAATAGTAGCCGGAGATGCAATTCCGGTGAACCTTAAGGCAATGACGACAACAGTCGAGGGCAACAGAGATCGCCTAGGAAAAAACGAAAAGGGAGCATCGATCATTTGCGTATCTTTCCACGTGGATGCCCTTGTTTCCCAAGCGTGGATAAATCGGGAGATAGAATAAGAACTGTTTGATTGTTTATTTTCCATCAAATCAAAAAACAAGATTCAGAATTGGTTTAACAAACTGTTAAAGATGTTCTAAGGCCATTTGGAAATGCTCCCAATTCTAGATTTTCCATGTGAATTGCCTTTAAACAAACTAACTAATAAAACATAATAACTAGATTATCTTGGGGATCAGATAAGAATCGTTTCTCCAATTTACGCTAGAGATTGGAAGCTAAAAAAACATGCTTCCTATTCAATCCCCACTTGAATCATTTCGCACCTGCTCTCCACCATGCTTCCATATCAAAATCACCCCATTGAAAAATTATGTAGCTAGAGCAAAAATCAAGGAGTGGAGCTCTATCAAACATGTCCTAATATGTAATGCATCCCTTCGCTACACTAGATAAAATACTTCCTCCGTCCAAAAAAAGAGTGTAATTTTTATTTTTCGATGAGTCAATCAATCTAAGTTTAACCAAATATTTTAAATAAATTTAAGTTTGACAGAAAAAAACTAGCTTCGCCTTGGAATATGAAAAAATGGCTTTGTCTCCTTTCACATGAGTACAAAAGTGTTTCTCCTTTGGTATAGCTCCCCTCTAGTGCCAGAGCTACCGGGCGGAGCCACACCAAAGAGTCAAAGATTATTACTGCTGGCCGATGCGGCCACTACAAACTCCAAAGACCCACGAAGCTGCCATCACTACTGCTAGTCCCTCTAATGGTCTACCGCAGCAGGTGGTCCGCAGCTAGTAGCCGTAGTAGAAAGAGAACAAAATAGTGAGAATTTTTTATGTGACACTAAAAAAATGAGTCGTTTCTTTCTTGACTCTGAAATTTTCTTCGTTCCCTAACACTCACTTCAATTTTTATCTCTAATTTGACACTACCGTCAAATCCGTTAGCTAACGGTGTTAACTGGCTGTTAAAAAGACGTTTTTGCACCTAGAAAAAAAGCGGCGAAGCAAATTTGAGAGAAAAAAAAACCTGCGCCCGCATCTGATGCATGCGCTCAGCTGCAAAAAAAGGCGCATTTTTTTTCCTCTCAAATTTGCTTCGCCGTTTTTTTTCTAGAGGCAAAAACGTCTTTTTAACAGCCAGTTAACACCGTTAGCTCACGGATTTGACGGTAGTGTCAAATTAGGGATAAAAGTTGAAGTGAGTGTCAAATAGGGAACGAAGAAAATTTCAGGGCCAAGAAATGAACGACTCATTTTCTCAATGTCAAATAAGGAATTCTCTCAACAAAATATGGGAGCAGCATAGACGTATAGACGGGCCTGTCCGCATTAGCCTACATAGGGCCTATCTGGATTCACCGCTCTAAACTTTAGACCTCTAAATTTTAGAGTTAAAGTTTCTTAATATGTGGTCTAAAGTTACTCTAAACTTTAGCACATCTTACATTAAAACTTTAAGCTCTGTTCGCTTGAGCTTATAAGTCAGAATCAGCCATATTTTTTCAGCCGTGGAATAGTGTTTTTCTTTCATAATAAATCAGCCCTACAAATCAGCCGCTGCAGCAATAGGTCCTGCCGAACAGAGCCTTAGAGCTCAAAACTAAACTAAAGTGCTCTAAAGTTTGTAGAGCTCTAAAGTTTAGACGAGATCAAACATACTAAATCCCATCCCTAGGTCATCAGGCGATGGAGATCAAGGCGTAACCCAAGGTTATACTAGCTCCCTTGACTAATGCATGCCCCCTCTAAATCATACTGTAGTACACTATCTTATTGCATTAATTCAATAATATTTTTTTTGTTCGCTGTTCAGAAAGAAAAAAAAATTAACCAGCTTGGGTAGCCCGGGGGTGAGGGCCTGTTTAGTTGCCAAAAAATTTTACGCGGTACTCATCATATCGAATCTTGCGGCATATACATGGAGTACTAAATGTTGACGAAAAAAAAACTAATTGCACAGTTGGATGAGAAATCGCGAGACGAAACTTTCAAACCTAATTAGTCCATAATTAGACACTAATTGCCAAATACAAACAAAAGTGCTACAATAGCCAAAACCCAAAACTTTTTGGATCTAGACGCAGCCTGAGATTGCCTAGTTTGAACACAAGCTGGACCGTTGGCTCATCACCGGCAGGCATGCATGCGCATGTGTCCTATCTCCTGTTCGTTCGAGCATTATGAATGATGCATGGTGTATCCGTCGTGCCATCGCTGCGACGGCATCGGCAGTTCGGCGGCACAGGTCAAGATTCCAGCGACCATTTGCATGCAAAAGCATGCATCAGAGCTAGCCCGGGCAGGGGCGGATTAGGTAGTATAATTGCGAAATTAATGGGCCTCTCATGGATCCCCGACCGCAGTCGCCTAACCCGCTGTCCTTTCCCACGATTAAACCAGCGCGGTCGCTGCTGCCGCGCGCTAAACACTGCGATCGGTCAGGGCCGTGGTTTGATTGGGCATCAAGAGGTCATTAGATAGACAGTACGACGACCACGAGCGCGAGGGAGGAGAGGAGCATGTGGCACATGAGCTCTGCGAACACATGTGGCCGGCCGGAGACACCCCGTTCGGCTTACCAGAAATCATCTGTTTTTTTAACCGAAACAATATTTTTCTCTCACAATAATTCAGTCAGAACAGTATTTTCAGCTAGTTTCAGCCAAGTTTCAGTGAGCCGAACGGGTGCGATACCGATATTCTCTCGCAAAATATGGTTGCCCCGGCAGAGGCTCCGTGTCTTTTAATCAAAATCTGCTCGCAGCGCGCGTGCATGAACGAACGGCGAGTCCACACCAGCTTGTGTGTCCTACGTGGACCAGGAGGGAATCCGATGAGGACGTGACCTGACATGTCGCGTGACGCCCGGTGTCGCCAATGCTACGTCCAATACCAAGTCCAAAACACAGCCATGCATCGGTCAAGTAGCAAGGAGATGCATGGATCAGGTAATTAAACGAAGAGAACAATTCAACGTGGCCCGACCCGGAAATGGAGATAAGGTAAAGTAGCGTCACCAAAACTTGGATATTACCAACACGCGCAGAGTCACAGATTCAGAAAGAATTTGACACTACAGCATAGCTGTGTTGCAAGTTGCAATGCAAGGGATCGGAGCCCGGCCTAAATCATTCGAAATTCCCGCGAGACCATTCCAAGAAGGAACGACGCGGCGTGCATGATTGCCCACCCTGATTGGATCAACGCAAAGCGCATTTGCAGATCTTGCAGGCGATCATGAGGGGGCGCGTGCTGTCACGACCAACATGAGGAACCTAAACACCTTGGAATTAGCACGAGGCGCCTTGCACTTCAAAGTTTATGCGGCTGCGGCCAGCGGAAAGGGAAAGCGTCAGGGTGGTTTTAGGCTTGCAAAAAAATTTCAACTCAAACTATCATATCGAATCTTGCGACAAATGCATGAAGTATTAAATATAAAAAAAAAAACTAATTGCACAGTTTAATTAGAAATCGCGAGACAAATGTTTTAAGATTAATTAGCCCATGATTAGCCATAAGTGCTACAGTAACTAACATGCGCTAATGATGAATTAATTAGGCTTAATAAATTCATCTCGCATCTTTTCCAGGCGAGCTATGTAATTAGTTTTTTTTATTAGTATCCAAAAATCTCTTTCGATATTCCCAAACATCCGATATAATATTAAAAATTTTCATTTCGCGAATTAAACACAGCCTTTATTTGCGGAGATCTGGAGTGGAGTGCTGAAATCCCGATGCGCCGTCAGTGCCTGTCGTGTAGTACTGCTCTCGGCAGCGTCGCACGTGAACCTTTTTCTGCAGATGGTACTCCCCGGCCGATGGGACGGATGCTGCCGAGTCACGACCTGTTCGTTCGATCTTATGTGTCTTGTAAGCCGGCTGAATAAGCCGGTGCTGCTGTTTTGTTGTATGACAAAAACACACCATACTGTGCCGTGTTTAGTTTCATCTTAATTTTCAAAAAGTTACTACAGCTATCACATCGAATATTCATGGTCCGTGCATGAAGTATTAAATGTAGACGAAAAGAAAAACTAATTACACAATTTTGTAGGAAATTGCGAGACGAATGTTTTGAAGCCTAATTAGTCTATGTTTGAACACTATTTATCAAATAAAAACGAACGTGCTACAGTAGCCCTAAAATCTAAATTCCTACCGCTAAACACTCACATGATACGTTCGAGCGAAGGGGTGTCAGACGATGATTCTCGCTCATCGATCGGGCGACGATGGTTCAATACGGCCCAAATCACAGAGCGTGAGTAAGATTTAAGGCCCGCAGTGCGTTTCGGTCTTACAGCCACAGCCTTCAGTCCTACTGCACTATGGGCTCGCACTAGAAGTTCTTCCCGTCAGTCAGGATGCGGACTACTAAATGCCATTGGGCCCTCTCTCTCTATTTCTCGGCTTCCGTCCCAACCCAGGAAAGCCCAACCCAACCCAATATTGATGCGTCGCTTACATCCTAAGCAACCGCCGTTGCCCATGCGTCTCCGCGCGCCGTAGCCTCCACGCGTCCCTGCACGTGTCCCGCAACCGCCCCTGAGGGCTGAGGCGCTGACGGCCTGACCCCACCCCAGCCGACTAGCCCCGTTCGGCCGTTCCCCTTCTTCCACTGCCCGTTGCCTCCGCAAGTGCAAAAGCAAAACCCCCCACGAAGCAAAGCAACCGCCAGACTTCGCCGTACTCCACCACCAGAGCATGCGCGTTGCCGCGACTCGACTCGCCGCCGCTCCCCCTCCGATCCGCTTCCTGCTCCTCCTGGTGCTCCTCGGTTCCGCGTCCCTCGCGATCGGAGCAGCCATGGCCGGCCACGTCCTCGGCGGCGTGAAGGACAACCCCGCCGCCGCCAACAGCGCCGAATCCGACGGGCTCGGCCGCTTCGCCGTCGACGAGCACAACAAGCGCGAGGTCAGTGGCCTCCCTCGCCTTCCGGGTTCCTCTCGTCCCCTTCGTGTGCTCGATTTGCTTGATTCGTGCCATGATTCGTGCCATGGGGATGTGGGGTCCTATCCTGATTTGGGGTTTTATTGATGTACTACTATCTATGTGCGTGGTTCCAGAACGCGCTGCTGGAGTTCGTGCGCGTGGTGGAGGCCAAGGAGCAGGTGGTGGCCGGCACGCTGCATCACCTCACGGTCGAGGCCATCGAGGCGGGGAACAAGAAGCTCTACGAGGCCAAGGTCTGGGTCAAGCCATGGCTCGACTTCAAGGAGCTCCAGGAATTCAGCCACAAAGAGGAGGCCACCACCTTCACCAACGCCGACCTCGGCGCCAAGAAAGGTTCGCGCTCCCGCTTATGAATTGATGAGACATTGCTACTACTGTTGATGACTCCTGTCCTCTAACTGTAACTGCATAGCGAGTACAAGGGCTGGGGCCTGTGCGGTCTGTGCAAAGTGTTTTGTAGAGATGCCTCAGTGCTGATTGTTCGACCTGGGCCATCATTGTGCTTTGGATGGAGGAAACAGATCCTCAGGAGTAGTAAGAGGGTAGGTGCCCATCTAGTTTGGAATGGCGAGTGGGATTGAATTATAGATCCCATTGGATTCTAAATAGAGTAAATATGACAATAGTGACTGGTGGAATCTTCATTATTTCAAATCAAAATTATTTCGATAAATTGTGGAAAGTTGTGATGGGGTAACCATTGTGAAACAAGAAGGGAAACAGCATTAGCATGATAGCATCCGATGTATCTTCTTAGAGTTTAGGTCAATAGCTGATTCACTTAAAAACTGATTGGCATAGGTCAGTCATCCTTGCTGAATGGGGAAACCATGATAAGTTTCCTTCAAGCACATAGCGGGTCTGAACTCTTGCTGGAGGGGTTTGAAGCCATATTCAGGAAGACCTAGGTTGCAATCAGATGTGTGCGTTCATAAGCACTACCAGTAGTTATGGGATTTGGGCCGAGTTTTAACTGTCTGAAGCCTCAAGGGTAACAGGGTTTAAGTCACATTGTGCAGAGGAGTTACGACTTGGAAGTTTGGGGTTTACAACTCTATCAGTTCAGTTACTTACACAAGATAACTTGATAGCTAGGCTAGGCAAGACAGCTTGGTCTGCTTGTACACATGGTTCTGGGAAATGAAATGGACTCCTCCCGCACTAAGTTTATAGCACTACAACTGAGTCAAACCACTGCCAAATGGTGAGCATTGATCCCACATACACTGCTTTGCCTAGTTGCATATAGGGACCATGGATGTTGATATATTTGATTACTTAGTTATTTCTAGTTTTATTTGGTGTTTAATTTTGATACTGGATGTACATTCAGTTGATCACTGGTCATGAAAGCTGATAAATCGCAAATGTGCCCCACCTTAACTTCAGCCCTAGTCACAGTGTTGATGTTCTGATGTTCATAGGATTTAAATTTTAATTATGAAGTGGTACTTGGCCTTTTGATCATGTTAAAGTTGCAGTCCTTTTGTTTCAGTATGTTGATTGTGGCATGCATGCTAGAACCTAGCCCATGACATACTAAAATGCTGGAGATTATGTTGCATATATATTTTTTAAAACTTCTATAATTGGCATTTAATTGGGGATACTGCAGGTGGACATGAGCCTGGTTGGCGTGAGGTTCCTGTAGAGGATCCTGTGGTCAAAGATGCTGCACACCATGCTGTGAAATCTATCCAAGAGAGGTCCAACTCCCTGTTTCCCTATGAACTTCTTGAGATCGTTTGTGCCAAGGCACAGGTTAGTTGCTGCAAATTGGTTCTTAAACTCGAGTCTTTTTCAAACCTTTCCAGTTATAGCTTAAAGTTTTGTTTGATGCCACTTCTATGATTAGGTTGCGGAGGACTTCGCAAAATTTGACATTCTGATGAAACTGAAGAGAGGCAGCAAGGAGGAGAAGATCAAAGCCGAGGTCCATAAGAGCCTGGAAGGGGCTTTTGTACTATACCAGCATCAGCCGGCGGAGCATGATGAGTCGAGCAGCCAGTGAACTGACGTAACTGAGAGCTGTAGTAATGTAGTTTGTGTTACATAAAATAAGGAGAAAACGTGGCCACTCCGGTTTTATCTGGATATCGTGTATGGTCGATGGTCGTTGCTGGTGGCTTGGCCTCCGAATGCAGCAGGCAGCCCGGTGCTGTTCCAACTCGTTGCAAGACAAGTGGTACCTGCTGTTGCTGTTGCCGTTATAATAGACTTTGGAACTTGTGAATTTCGGAAGCTAACTGTTCGTATTGTATTGTTTAATATGATGGATCGTATGTGGATATATATTATGCCACTACACTTTGCCTTTTGGTTGCTTGCGAGCAGTGTATGCCAAGTTAGCTTAAGCTGCCAATGTCAGTATCAGATACAATCTTCGAAGTATTCTCCCGCGTACTGGTGGTTTTCTAGTGTGTGATCATGCCAGCTCCAGGAACAAGACAATTACGTATTCACATATAGAATAGTAACAGTTCGCATGGTTCATCGGATTACAGACACACATGACAACAGGTATAGGAAAAAAAAACAACAACTGCATCCTGGTACAAGCACGATATATAATCAATCAGAGGCATTGGTTCGGCCGAATAGGCGGCAGCAGCATCCGACTACCTTATTACATGGTATTAGGAACTGTATAACAATCTCCAAATGAAAAAGGTAACCGCATAACAAACCAACAGAGATGCATGGCTGGTAATAAATAGTCCAGGTGCTAAATGACAATTTTTCTCAGGCGTATGGGTGCAGCGATTTGATGTCTTCGTCAACTTAATGGTCCTCAGTCGCATCCACCAAGTGCACCATTACCCATCAGCACCTGCGCCCGTGACAGAACAATAACAGTTCAGAGCAAAACCCTACAAGAATATTTAGGTAGTCGAATGGTAGTATGTCAAAGAACAATCTCACAAAAGAATCAGTTGCGGCAACTAGCATTTGGACTCCTAAAAAATCAAACATCAAGTGACGAGGATAAAAGATGTACTGAGCATACTAACAAAAGAAACCAACTAACAGCAAAAGCCTGAGGACATTATAGTTTTATATACTATACCCATACCTTTTTGTTGGTCTATGGCTAGTAAGATAAGTCAGCAATAGTAAGTATACGATTGTCGTCCAGTTTTTTGAGCAAAGAATATAGAGAAACAATCTAAGAGGCCACAGAAAGAAATGTATATATTGTCAACATACATCGGGTCGATTATGTCGACTGGATTATTTGGAGTTTCCCTGGACAGCTCAATCTTCTCTATAAACTCTTGGTCTGTTTGGATGTATCTTGGCCTCAGCTGTCATTCCCTGCACTAGGGAATCAAAAATAGTTTCACCGAAGAACTCAACCTCCATGAGTTTTGGGAGGTTTTCAATGCCAAAAATACCATTTGCAGGCTCTCTCTCAAAAGCCAGCGTGAGGCTCTCAAGATTAGGGGCACCTCCGTCAAATCTGAGCTCATCAAGGTTTGGTGCATTGTCTATAATCAGCTTCTTGAGACTGGGAAATAGTTTTTTTTTCTCAAAGCAGAGGTGTGTTCCCATGAATGATTCGTGGTAGAGTTTGAGAGATACAAGACTTGGAAGCTTCTCCAGTTGGCCCAGCAATTCCCCATCAAGAAAATTCTCTCGAAGGCATAGTTCAATTAAGTAGCTAAGGGATGAAATCCATAGAGGCAGGACACTTAGTCTTCCCCACAAGTACAATGTTTCAAGGAAGATGGGGGGTGATGTTAACTCCAGGAAGACTTCAAGTCCGATATCCCTGTTGCGCCAGTGGATGATAGACAGGTGCCGGATGGACTTCTGCAGCATGTTCAGCGAGGCAGCAAAAGGTTCTCATTTTTCTCCTCCATGCTCATGGTTTATAGCACAAAGCTTGGTCAATTGGGACAACACACCCACTTCCTGCATCATGCTCGTGGAGCTGGTTCCAATGTCTACATGGGCAATCTTTTGAATGCATTTCATGTTCTTCAAGCCATGCGGTATCCTAAGAGCTTTGTATGGTTCAAAAAGCTTGACTCAGCTCATCTTTGTGTAGTGCCTATACCAGCCACCAAGTAGACGTTTCAGATTTCCCAGCCAAGTGATGGATTCAGGTAAGTCCCTAATGTATGTCTCCCTTACATCCAGTGTTACCAGCTCCTTCAGTCTTCCAACTAGCTTGGGCAGCCCTACATTTGTTCTTCTAAGGCTTAGATACCTTAGCAGAGTCAGTTTACATATTTCCTTTAAATCTTCAGCAAGCCACTGACAACCTTCAAGGTCTAAAACCCTTAACAGTTTTAAGTGAGCAAAGGTGATGGGCATTGGTTTCTTGCTGCAGCGCAGAATTAACAGTGAACAGGTGTGAGAAAAGTTAATGTTCGGGTCATCTTCATCTTGCTCTTTATCATTGCCACTGCCATCTGCATGGATTATTGAAAGTCGCCTGATATTATTGTGCCCTGTTGTGCTGTATTGTCTACTCCCCATGAACAAAATGAAGTTCTCTTGGATAGACTTGGAGGTGATCACTTCCAGCATTATGTCATGAACCTTACAGCACCTGACCAAGCCAAGCCAGTGCTAGCAATGCGGGTTGGTGTAACAATGCTTCGACTCACGAATTCATCGAGACACTTTGCTGCAACCTCCTCTAGATTTGATTCGTGCATTCCACTGATGAAACCTTCAGCTGCCCATCGTCTAACCAGGGGTCCTCTCTTGATCTCGTAGTCTTCAGGGAATACACTAAGATACAAGAAGCAGGCCTTCAAATAGTAGGGCAAATCATGGTAGCCAAGAGAGAGTATCCTTCTCATTCCTCCTATAGTTGGATTTATTTCTAACCCTGAACCCAATCTATCACACAACTTTTCCCACTCTGATCTTGTCTTATTTTTCGTTCGAGCTAGCATTCCTCCAATGCAAACTATGGCTAGTGGCAAACCACTGTATTTTTTCAATATGCCGTCAGAGATTACCTCCAAATCTTGATATTGTGGAGGACATGTGTCCGACTTGAATACTCTCTTATAAAATAGCTTCTTAGATTCTTCAAAGGGTAGAGGCTCCATGCTGTAAACAATATCGTGGGGACCAGAGCAGCAACTTTCTGCAACGTTGGAATTACGAGTAGTAATTAATATTCTACTTTGTTTGTCATTTTCAGGAAAAGCCACCTTCAAGTGCGCCCAATCCTTTGGACTACACAAGTCATCCAGAACAATGAAGTACCTATGGATGAAAAATGATGCTTATCAAACAAGCAAACAAATAGCAAGTAAAACTGTAAAAGATTACTGAATGATTTGACTTCATCTAAAAAGATGACTGCAGCAATTTTCAAGTAGTATACCTCGGTTAAGTAGAGCAAACTAGAAAATCTAAGTGCACATCATACTAGTTAGTTTAAGTTTTTGTAAGGGTCCTCCTAGGGGGAAGGGGTGGCGGCTATGGTGCAGGGGGGTGGCGGCTTAGGGTTAGCGGCGTGGGAGAGGGGGACGGCGCAGGGAGAGGGAGGGCGGCGGCAAGGAGAGAGGAGAGGGATAGGGGAAGGAGCAATTGCTCTACTCTTGCTTAGATTAGATTGATTACATCCTCCCTATATTTATAGTCCCTATAGGACTTGTGTTCCAAGCAACTACGGGAGATATCCTTATAGATTGGATTCTCCTTTCCTAAACAAACCAAACTCTTAACATAGTAATTCTCCTAGTTTAATATCTAATCTCTTCCGGGTGAAGGAGGCAGCGAGGGCGTCGGCGCCCCTCCTCCTGGCGCGCGCGACCCCCCTGGGGTGCGCTGGAACCGGTTGAGACCGGCCAGCGCCCTCCTTTGGGCCTTGCTAGGCCCATTAGGGTTGGGGGCCTCTCATTAGACGTATGACAAATTTTCTACTCTAGATCAAGAAAACCTAGGTCCGAATTTTTAGAGGCCCAATTCACCACTCCCCTTTTAGGCCTCCAAACATTAGGATGCTCCTGGTCCTTTCATAGATATTTGGTGGAGCAAAGAAAGGAAGATTGGAAGTCTTTTATCTGCGAACCAAAATTATTCCCAACTTTTTCTATTTTTAAGTGGAGGTAGAACTAAGAGTGTATTTGGTTCATGGGGTGAGATTGGATGGGATCATCCCATTCAATTTTTTCATGTGTTTGGTTGACATATGAAAAAAAGGGCAGACCCAGTGCCGGAGGCTCCCACATGAGTGGGGTCTGGGGAAGGGATAAACCGAGACAAGCCTTTCCCCAACAAAATCTACGGAGAGGCTGCTTCGAACCCACGACCTGGTGACTCAGTGAGACAGCTCTCACCACTGCACCAGGCCTGTGGTTGACATATGAAAAGGGATGAAATTGCTCATAAGTGAGAGTATTCTTATAGATGTTGGATGAACTAATCCTAAACATTTTCTAGAATGCAGCCATCTTGGCGACTTGGGACGTGAGAATGTTAGTGAGCCCTATGTCTTAAAGTGAGATGGAGACATCGCATTAGGGATTGTGCCATCCTATGCCACCTCACTCTCCAATCAAACACTACCTAAGATAATAAACGTGTCCTTGAAACTTGTATTTCATGATATTACCAAAGGAACAGGAAGTACCTTTTATCCTCCAAATGTGTTATGCACCTTCCAATGAGTTGGGATATGTTCCAGGTTCCAGGTCTCAATTCCTTTGAGGGGGATCCTCGATGGTTTCTTCCTCAGAGCTGCTCAGATTTCCCACTCCCAATGGTATTTGTATGAGCTGCCTCAGTAAAGATTTTAGTAGTATGCGAAGATCATAATGCTGGGACACTGCTAGGAAAGCCCGAGTCTGGATTCCTTTCACTGCTGGGGTGTTATAAACGTTCATAGCAAGAGTTGTCTTGCCCAGGCCACCGGAACCAACAATGGGGACAACTCTGAGACAAGCCAAGTTACCATTGTCCAGGAGCTCGATGAACGAGTTGGTCTTCTCACTCACTCCCACAAGCCAGGATTCATCAATGTTGAGTGCAGGCAGCCAGCGATCTAGATCATCATAGTCGGGAGAAGAACGGCCAGCTGCATACGCATCGCTTGCACCTCCAAATGATGCTTCCACCTTGTACCTCAGCCTCCGCTCGCTCACCTTCAACGCACGGGCTTTGAGGTCTCGGATCTCGATGGCCAGGTTGTGCATAGCTCTCAACGTCTTCAGTGGCCGGATTATCTTGCGTAACCAGCCCGCAATGAGGTTGTGGTTGCAACATCGGTGGCTGTGGTGGTGCCAGAAGGTGTCAATGCAGTCCTCCGCATCATAAGCCACCTCCCTGACTTGTTTCATCCATGTTCTTGTCTACAAAACAAATTCAATTAGCCATTTACTTTTTAGCAGGCATTCCAGTGATAACTATTTAATAATAACTTGTTCTCATGTACCTAGATATGCAATTGCAAAGGGCTGGGGAAATATCGATCACAAACGCTAAGAATGATGTCATCACAATTCACATATAGCTAGCTGTCAGATTAACGCTCAAAATAAAAATGCTTTAAGCTAAGCTTGCGTCTGGTTCCTGGTTCCATATGCATAAAATGTTTGGTTCCACAACCAAGAAGAAACTGATCTAGAATGTAACATTTTGGTACCACATTCGCATAAACGTACAGACAGATTAATTAGGAGGAACAATAAGCAACAGTTGACAGAAAGCATGCACATCAAACGAGTTAGTGATCTGTTTCAGTCATATGGGATGAGGAGAGGCTCCTCCCCTGGCGGCTGCCCCCGGGCTCGCAGCCGCTAGCGCAGCGACATTAGGGCTCCATGGAATGTTCCAGTGAGATTCGGGGCGTCCCTGTTCCTCACAAAGGAGAGGACGAGTTCGTCCCCGATCGACGCCATTCTCGCCTTCCAGGCAGGGGCAGCCGCGGGGCGCGCGGAGGTGCGCCGCCCGGCGGGAGCGGGAGGGGCGTGTGGAGGCGCGCCGCTGGGCGGGAGCGGGCAGAGCATGAGGAGACGCGCCGGCGCTGCCGGTCGGTAGCGGCCTAGCGAGTGTAGGCAGGTAGCCGGGCGGAGGCGGCCGCGACGGGCGGAGCGCGCCGTCGAACGGGGGCAGCCGAGGCAAGCGGGAGGTGGGCGGCCGAGCTGACAGCAGTGGCGGCGGCTGGAGATTCTGCTCCGGGCAAGGCGGGCGCTCTTCTGGCCGGGCGGGTGGGCTCGTTGCGAACAAACAAGGAGGAACAAGTTAACCGAAGGCTGACAAGCAGAGCCCACGTGACGGCAGTTAACAGATCCGAAACGGTCCTCCATGGTCTCCCTCTCCGTCTCTACTAGTACCAAACACACTATTCTCTCGTCTCAATCAAATAAACACATGATCATCTCAACCAAAATATTGGAATAAATGCCCTCGGTTTAGAATAGAGTAAAGTGCACCACAAATCCTTAAACTTTTAGTGGCTTCCTATGTGTTCTCTAACTAAAAATGTTACCACCTGAGTCCTAGATCTATCTGTCCCATGCACCAACAGTCCAAAACATGCCACGCGCTCCTCGGGAGCTGACGTGCCGTGGAGACCGGAGGTGGATCCATTGCCCATTTTGTAAATAAACCCCTGCTCCATTTCTCTGTCTCACATCTCACTCCTAAGCCCGTCGTCTCTCTCCCTAGACCCCACTCTCCTTTGCTCAAGCGCCGAGTCGCCGTCCGCCATCGATCCTGTCCTAGGAAGCAGTGGATTAGCGTGGCGAGCATGAGGTCGACGGTCCACAGCGCGAGCGTCTCCCCGAGGCACCTGTGGCTTTCCTATCCCAAACTGCAGCATTAGCCGGCCCTCGGCCTTGCCGTCCCACAACTGCTCCACCTCCGCCCTGAACTCTATCGGGTCTTCCCACACCGTAGGGTCCCTATGGATGGCTGAAAGGTCCTTATTTGGTTTTGGTAATTAAGTGACAACTTAGGTGGACTAATTGTGTTTAATGTGAGATACACATGAAATTAGTCCACATGTACATGTGTGTGAGCAACATATGCCATGGAGGTGAAAAATGGCTCAGAGATGTTGCAAAGCTCACACATATGATGATGAAGGAGCTTATTGTACATGATACATGACATTGAGTAATGTGATCAAGGTGGAGAAGATCAAGACATGACTTAGCTCGACGGACCGGTTGCAAGTGTGAAGGGCAAGTTGAGTGATAACTTGGCGCCGATGGACCAAAGCAACGGTGAAGAGCAAGTGAAGTCAAGATCGATGAACCAATATGATCACGTGATGATATGGAGTGGATCATATCATTGTTGATCATGTTGGTGCATGTGTTGCATCGACATTGGAGGAGATGGAATGGAATGCGCAAGGCAAAGGTATAACCTAGGGCATTTCATTTCACCAGTCATAGGTGTGTAGAGAAGTTGATGACCGGGTTTAGGATAGATGGTCGTACTATCAAGAGGGGCAAACTTGTTTGCATATCGATCATCTAGTGCCACTCAAGTGATCTAACTTTGCATCGTTGCTAGGATCGAGTGGCATGGCAAGTTGAGTGGCTAATCATTTGAAAAATGATTATGAAAATGCTAACACACATGCACATGGTGATGTACACTTGGTGGTGTTGGCACATTTGCAAAGGAGAAAAAGTTAGAGTTGTTGTGGATCAATTCGGTGAAGAAACAGAGGCAAAAAAGTGTCACTGTGAGTGACCGAACGCAGGACCTGACGCTGGACCTATGCGTCTGGTCATGCTCAGCAGTGAAGGAATGGTCTCGGCCATGTCACCTGACGCTAGCGCGAAGTGGTGATCTGACTCACCGAGGGTGCATCCGGTCAACAGTGACGTAGGGTGACGTAGGCGACGTTGCGCACGCTATGAAGACCTGACGCTGGCGTGCGTCAGGTCAAGCACCCTCGAACGCGTCAGGTCACTATTTTGCCGCTCGGGAAGCTCTCTAGAAATGACCTAACGCTGGGAGACTGAGTTGATTGGCGCGCCCGGTCATCTATTCGCTGCGGGCACAGTTACGTTGACCCGATGTGGGGCTGGCGCATTCGATCTCTAATCAGTGCGTCTGGTCCTTCATCAACACGCTCGAGGAGGCTCTCGACCATTGGAGATCGGGCGGCATGAATTTGAAGGCAATGACATGTGGAGGTCATCCGTTGATCAGACATAGGGACCATGCGTCAGGTCGATTCGGCCTGCGCGTCCGGTCGTCCCGTAGATAGCTGCAGTGAGGGGTACAACGACTCTTTTCTCATGGGGGCTATAAAACCAAGCATTGGTCAGCCTTGGTGAAAGCTCTAGTTTGGTTTTGGTGAATTGATGAAATCCTAAGTGCTAACCTAGTTCATCAAAGTGATCATGAGATAGGTAGCACACTGTAAGTGGTGAAGCAAATGGTGAAGATCATGATGATGGTGTGGACATGATGATCAAGTGCTTAGACTTGGAAAAGAAGAAAGAGAAAAATAAAAAGCTCAAGGCAAAGGTGAAACTTAATAGGAGCTTTTTGGTTTGGTGATCAAGACACTTAGCGAGTGTGATCACATTTATGATAGATGGTCGTACTATTAAGAGATGAGCTCTTATCGGACAACTCGATCATCTAGTGCCACTAGGTGTTGGAAAACTTGCATATGCATTTTAGGCCTAGTGCACATTCGGTGAGAAAGTGATTGACCTTTGAAAAATGATTGTGAAAATGCTAACACACTTGCACGTGATGGTGAAACACTTAGAGTGTTAGCACATTTGCAAAGGTGGTGAAAAAGGTGAAGAAAAGGAGGCATCGCCGGGCTCGGGGTGCTGCCACGGGGGCACCACCATGCCCTGTAGCGATGATCGGCAGAGGAGGCCGAGAGCAGCGGGTTGCCCTAGAGGCACCACCACCCTATCCGGTGGCACCGCAACCCCTAGGGCAGTGCCCACCTAGACTCTAGCCGAGAGAAGCAGTGGAGGAGCAGGCACCGGTGCATCCGGTGTTCACCGCCATGGAGAAGGCGATGCATCGCCTAGTCACCACCATTGATGGGGTGGTGGCACCGCCTCTTTTATCTAGAGAGCAGGGGAAGGGTGCTAGGCACCGCCATGGGCACCGCCGCCCGAATGGCGGCGCATCACCATAAAAGTCTAGAGAAGAGCTATTTTGGGGGGTTGGCTAGTTGGTCACTACCATCCAAGGGGCGGTGCCACCGCCACCCTGTCCGGTGCCCCAACGGCTAGTTTTTAGCCATTGTGTGGGGGTACGACCCCAGATACCCACGACAGACCACATGGGCTATGCCCCTAGGGGCGGCCTAGCCCACAAGACAAAGCCTTACGGGGCACGGCGCTGCTCGGCGCGTCCCGCAAGATACCGGGAAGATATCTTGAAGATACTACGAGATCTGTTAGGATACGCATGATCCCATGATTCCTGTAATCTGTTATTACTTTTCGGCTATCTCCTAGATCTAACCGACTTGTAACCCTGCCCCCCGGACTATATAAGGCGAGTAGGGACCCCCTCCAAACACACATAATATCATACGATAGCCAATACAATCCAACAGAACACAGGAGTAGGGTATTACGTCGTGCTGATGGCCCGAACCTGTCTAACTCGTGTCTCTGTTGCCTTCTTGTTCTCGATTATACGCATCTCTGTCGATCAATCTACCTTCGTGGGATACCCTTGGGAGGACTGCCAATGATATTCTGTCGACAAGTTGGCGTGCCAGGTAGGGGTGTGTGTGCTGTTTCCATGTCGAACAAGATGGTACGTTTTGTAGGCTCTTTGTCCCTCCCATAGCCTGGCCAGATCTTCATGGTCGGATCGATCTCCTGGATCATCAACGCTGATGAAGTCGAAGAGCTCATCAAGCCGGTGCAGATCAATACTGTGCCGATCACCCCATCACCTGTGAGGTCACCTTCGCCGACAATTCACCACCTGCTCCCCTGCTATCCGAGGAGGCAGATCAACAACGATGATCTGATCGCGTCCATCGATCAGGTTGGCCAGAAGCTCGCCGATTGCCTCTCTATTGCAGAATCATCTCTGACCACTCTGGTCCAGCGCCGACCACTCTCTCGATTCAGATCTATCGGAGGTGGATCAAGAAACTCCAGGGCTTACGGCCCTACCCTTTGGGCTCACTAGCGCTGCCATCGCTTATCAAGATTCCCTAAGGGGCAAATTCGCTGACCAGGTTGGAGATATCCATCCTCTCATCTACCAAATCGCCGAATAGCTCCCGCCGGCTGTCAACATGCTACACGTTGGCCAATGCCCTGGAGCATCCCTCCAAACTATGCTAGAGGAGAATTCAGACTCTGAGTCCCAGGGCTCTATGGAGACTGTCGCCGAAACCTCTGCTGAACAACCTCCTTTCCCTCCCTTCTGTGGAGGCGCAATCTTCAACGTCAGCGTCAACAGCCCCCCGCGGGAAGGGGAAACCGAGGAGGACCGTGCCGCCCGCATCAACATGAATGTCAACCGTGCGCAGCACCAAGCAAATGAAGCTACCCTTGCGCTAGCCTAGGCTGCTCACAACAATCAGCTCGACTCACAAGGAAGGCCATGCCAACTCCAACACAACCTTGATGACAAATTTGTCCGTGTTGACGGCCACAATGTCTACAAGACCCCAAGCACCAACTTGGCCATGGCTGCCAACGAGCTTGTCTAGCTTTCACAGACTCCGAAGGTTGCTAAGGTCACCACCATGCTTAAAGCGGCACACTACCAGGTCAACGAGATCCGCCAGGATCAGAGACCTTCCTATTCGACGAGATCGATTCGCCGATCAGCCGCGCCAAGATCTAATTGCCGCCCCAGCCAAAGTCGTTTCACTGACCAGCATCGTGATGATGCACTGCCTCTCCAGGGGGGAGCTAGGGGCAACCGCATCGACCACCCTCACCAACATGACTAGGAAGTCGACCAGGACATCTGAGCGCACCTCGACAATCTCCGAGATGCGCGACGATGTATCGACGAGCGCCATTTTTCTCGCCATGAAGAAGAAGTACGCCACTGTCAAGAATATGAGCAAGAGTTCGGTGACCCAGACATAGCCCTCTAGCCACTCAATGCTGGCAACACCACAGATCACAACGGAGACAATCCCGAGGGGCCAAAAGCTTTCACAAGAGCACTCCGAACACTCCAGTGGCCCCGGGGTTTCAAAATCACCGGGGTCGAGCCCTACGAGGGACGGATGAACCCTACACAGTGGCTACAAGCTTATGCCACTACTATGCGTGCCGCCGGGGGAGACACCAGCATCATGGCAAACTATTTTCTTGTCATGCTCATGCCGACTGCGATGAACTGGTTCACAAGCCTCGCCCTGGACTCCATCGGATCCTGGGAAGAGCTGAAGAAGGTCTTTACCCACAACTACATGGCTATGTGTACTTGGCCGAGCACTAAGCATGATCTCAACCGCATCTACCAGAAGCCGTCCGTGCTCCTTCGTAGCTACATCAGACGCTTTTTCGAGATGAGGAATTCTATTCCTAACATCATGGAAGCAGAGGTCATCACCGCCTTCGTCCAAGGACTCCATCACCACAACCTCCGCTCCAAGCTCAATCGCAAGCCACCTAAGGGGATTGGTGAGATGATTACAACCTTCGATCAGTACGCCGACGCCGAAGAGGCTAAAGTATGCTTCAACGAGGATGTGGGCACTCATCGCCCAACTCGCCACAACGACGAGCGACCCGACGACCGATGCCACAATGACCGCCGCTATGACGACCGCAGTCACCATCGGGACAGTGGCCGTGATCAGCCAGAAGGGTCCAAATCTGGTCAATATTGCCGTCACCGACCAGACCACATCGTCGCCGCTGTTGATGAACCTCGCACCAAGCGCAACTATGACGAGCAATACAAGAAGATCCTCGAAGGCTCATGCCCTCTCCACAAAACTAGCAAGCATAAGATGAAGGATTGCCTTGGCTTGGCTAAGGAGTTCTAGGCTAAAAAGCCAAATGACGACAACAACGATGGAGCCGGAGGCCGCCAACCACTTGGAGGAAACAACAACGCCTTCTAGGATCACAACAAAGTGGTCGCCACCATCTTCGGGGGCCTCGCCATCGCCAAGAGCAGAAGAGATCTGAAGCTCACCGCCCGCCGGGTGCTCGCCATCAACGCGAAAGACGCCATCGCTAACCCTAGCTATCGCCCCTGGTCTGAGGTCCCCATCACCTTCAGTAGGGCTGACTAGTGGGTGGATATCCCTTACACAGGGCGTTTCCCCCTCATCCTTGATGCAACCATCCAGAAGGTCCTCTTTGCCGGTGCCCTGAAAGAGCTGGGCCTTGGGATAGGAGACCTCACACCCTTCGACTCCTTCTAGGGTGTGGTACCTGGCAGGGCATCCAAACCGCTTAGAGAGATCACCCTCCTAGTATAGTTCGGCATGGCCAGCAACTACCGTGTTGAGCACATCAACTTGTACGTTGCTGACTTCAACACCGCCTACCACGCCATACTTGGTTGGCCAGCTCTGGCCAAGTTCATGACCATACCGCACTACGCCTATCTGGTGCTGAAGATGCCTTCGCCTATAGGAGTCCTGGCCCTGTGGGCCAACCTCTCCATCGCCTACGCCTGTGAGACAGAAAGTCTCGCCCTTGCTAAAGCCACCGACCTCTCCATCTAGATGGCTAGCGTGGTCACTGATGCCAAGACGGTGCTCGCCAATGACATGGAGATCCCATTGCTGGAGCCTCCTCGCGCCTCTACCAAGTCCAAGGAAACAAATGAGGTCAGCCTCGGCCTCGATGACCCCTCCAAGACCATGAAGATTGGGGCTCACCTCGACCCCAAATAGGAAAGCGCGCTCGTCTCCTTCCTACATGCCAACGCCGATGTGTTTGCTTGGAAACCTGTGGACATGCCGAGGGTACCATGGGAGAAGATCGAGCACTCCTTGAATGTCTCGTCGACCGCCAAACCGATCAAGCAGAAACTCCGACAATTCATGCCAGACAAGAAGAAGGCTATTAGGGTAGAAATAAAACAGCTCCTAGCTGCCGGATTTATAAAAGAAGTGTATCATCCTGAGTAGTTAGCAAACCCTGTTCTCGTTCAAAAAAAGAATAAAGAATGGAGAATGTGAGTTGATTACACCGATCTCAACAAACACTGCCCTAACGACCCCTTCAGTCTACCTCAAATAGAAGAGGTTGTATACTCCACCACCGGCTGCGAACTGCTCTCCTTCCTCGATTGTTACTCTGGCTATCACCAGATATCCCTCAAGGAAGACGACCAGATCAAGACATCGTTCATCACGCCTTTTGGTGCATATTGCTATACCACCATCTCCTTCGGGCTCAAGAATGCCGGGGCGACCTACCAAAGGGCCATCCAGATGTGCCTCGATCAACAGATCGGCTGCAACGTCGAAGCATACATAGACGATGTGGTCGTCAAGTCCAAGACCACTGATAATCTCATCGCTGACCTCAAAGAAAGGTTCGCCAACCTGAAAAGGTACAGATGGAAGTTGAACCCTTCAAAGTGCATCTTTGGAGTTCCATCCGGTATACTCCTAGGCTACATCGTCAGCGCCCGTGGCAGCGAGCCCAACCCCGACAAGGTCTCTGCCATCACCAACATGAAACGGCCAACTTGCGTAAAGGACATACAGAAGCTTACAAGCTGCATGGCTGCTCTCAGCCGCTTTATATCGTGCCTCAGCAAAAAGGGACTACCATTCTTCAAACTCCTCATGGCCTCCGAGCGCTTCTCCTGGTCGAAGGAGGCAGATACAGCTTTTGAGCAGCTCAAGTTGTTTCTAACGAAGCCTCTGATCTTGACGGTGTCTCAACCAGACGAAACTCTATTGATCTATATCGCCACCACTTCTCGCGTCGTTAGCACAACTATCGTCGTCGAACGCAAGGAGGCTGAGCATGCCTATAAGGTGCAATGTCCGGTCTACTTCATCAGCGAGGTCCTTAATGAGCCCAAAACTTGTTATCCTCAAGTTTAGAAGCTGCTATATGCTATACTAATCACGTCACGCAAGCTCCACCATTACTTCGAGTATTACAAGATCGCCCTGGTCACCGAGTTCCCTCTAGGGGACATCCTCCGCAACAAAGAGGCCAACGGCCGCATCATCAAGTGGGCTGTTGAGCTCGGCACATACTCCATTGAATTCAGAAGTAGGCCTACCATCAAGTCACAGGCGCTCGCTAACTTCATCGCTGAGTGGACCGAGATCCAAGAGCCCATCCCCGCTAGTTGCCCCTAAGCACTGGGTGATGTACTTCGATGGTGCCCTCAACATCAACGGTGCTGGTGCTAGCATCTTATTCATTACGCCGACCAAAGACAAGCTCCGATAGGGTCTCCGAATACATTTTCCAGCCTCCAACAACGCCGCAGAATATGAAGCATGCCTCCACGGACTCCGTATAGCCGTCGAGCTCGGCGTCAAGCGCCTCATGGTATACGAAGACTCCGCGCTGGTCATCAACTAGCTTAACAAAGACCGGTCCTGCTCTAGTGAGAAGATGGACGTATATTGCGTCGAAATCAGGAAACTCGAAGGGAAGTTCTACGGTATCGAGTATCACCACGTGGTACGAGATCAAAATCAGCTCGCCGACCACCTATCTAAGATAGGATCTTCTCGTGCCGCAATTCCACCAGGGGTCTTCGTTCAAGACCTCTTTACGTCATCTATTAAGGAAGAGAAGGAAGTTCAAGAAATTCCCCCTGCCGAGCAGTTGGTACTTACAGTACCTTCGTCGGCCGCCGACTGGAGGGAACAGTTCATCAAGTACCTTACCAGCGCCGACGTACCCGCCGACAAGACTAAAACCAAATGCCTAATCCATCGAAGTAAGCATTACATGCTGGTGGACGAGAACTTGATCAGGAAAAGTGCTAAGGAAGGGATAATGTAGAAATACATCACCTAAGAAGAGGGAGTGAAACTACTTCTCGAAATTCACTCTGGTTCCTGCAGCAACCACATAGCCTCGAGAAACTTGGTCGGCAAAGCTTTCTGAGCTAGTTTTTACTAGCCCATGGCCATCACCGATGCAGAAGACCTCGTTCGATGTTGTGAAGGATGCCAATTGTTCGCCAAGCAAATACACGTGCCGGCACAAGAACTGCAGACCATCCCAGCTTCTTGGCCTTTTGCATGCTGGGGACTGAACATGATCAGGCCTTTTAAGCCAGCGCCAGGTGGTTCCCGGTACATGTACATCGCCATTGACAAGTTCTCCAAGTGGATCGAATATAAACCGCTTGTTTCAGCTACTGCTAAGAAGGCAGTCAAGCTCTTTGAAGATATCATCCATAGATTCGGTCTCCTAAACAGCATTATCACCGACCTCAGAACTACATTCACTGGTCATCATTTTTGGGACTTCTGCAAAGACCGATGCATCTCCGTTAAATACGTCTCTGTTGCCCATCCTAGAGCCAATGGCCAGGTCAAACGGGCGAACGGCATGATCCTTGATGCCCTCAAAAAGAGGCTATATCAGTAAGAGGAAAAGCATCCAGGCAAATGTCTCAAAGAGCTCCCAGCTGTGGTCTGGGGACTGCGCACTCAAGCTAGTCACAACACTAGTGTGTCTCCATATTTCTTGGTCTATGGCTCAGAAGCCATACTTCCAGTGGACATTGCCTTCCAAGCACCTAGGGTGGAACATTATGATGAAGAGCAAGCCACAACTGTTCAGATAGAGGACATCGATAGGGTCAAGGAAGAACGCCTGATCACCTATATCTCGCATAGCCAAATACCTAGAAGGCTTGCGAAGATACTACAATCGCAACATCAAAGGTCGTTTCATTTGCTGTCGGCGACCTCGTTCACCATAGAAAATAGAAAACCAAAGGGATGCACAAGCTCTCCTCCCCCTAGGAAGGCCTTACGTGGTCAAAGAGGTTACCCGACCAAGGTCTTACCAGCTATGTGACTTGGACGGAATTGATATCTCCACTTCATAATGAATGAAGTTTTGGTCACCATAATTTTTCTCCATTATTTCTCCATTATGATTTAATCTCCATTTGCGGTCGCCAACTCTAAGTTACTCCTTAACAAACTCCAACACGTGATCTTCATAAATGCTCCACCATGTTTCTCCATATCTCCAAGATATTTCACCAACCACCGAGCAGCACATGTTTCGCTCTGTGTTCTTTGGAGAAAACCCAGTCTCCGATCTCTCCCTACACGTGTTATCGGCTTCGCGCTCTACGTTATGGGTGGTCGGCTGCGGTTCCTTGGTCACGCCTGTTCCTCCTACATGTGCTTGGGCTCTGCGCTCGATGTAATGGAATACGGGCTAGCCAAGGCCAAGAGCCCAGTAAAGAACTAACTGCTCGGATGCTACTTATACTACGTATAATTGCATTTGGGTTAACACTACAATGATTTTTGAACGAAATACTGGCAAACTGCATAAACATGCACATGTCACTTTACAACATTTATACATATACATAAATGTTTGTCTGCGCCCTTACGCGTTTTAACTACACTCTCTAGTTATAACAGAACACTCTCCGAGTAGGTCATTGGGCTTGGCCATCGCCGTCCATCTCGCCGAACAGGTCGACATCACCGGCCAGTTTCTTCGCCGTGTCCTCCACCTCATCTTCTAGCTGCTGATGCTCCGTCGCGCTCATCCCTCTGGTGAATCTGGCCCCTATCGTTTGAAGGTCAATGATAGGGTAGTGGGACCGGACCATCGCTAGGGCATGTGTAACGGTGGTGACGGTGGCATCACGGTTGAAGCTTTTGAAGTTCTCCCATGCTGCCTTGCACCTATCGATGATGGTGTCTGGACGGGGTGGCCTGACGTCGTGCTAAGGAGCCACCTCCATGTCAACACAGTTGAGCACCGGCTTGATTCCAGCAACTACGGCATCGAGCTTACTCCTCTAGGTTCTGGCTTCCTGCTCTAGCACGTCAAACTACGCCTTGACCCTCCGACGGTAGTTTGCAGGTATTACAAGGGTCCATCATGCAAAGAAATTACTCCAGTAGTAACTCCGACCACGAAGTACTCACCTTTCAGCTCCTCGGCCAACTTTTCTGCCCGCCCAGCCGTCTTCTTCTCCTCCCCCTGGAGTTGACCGACGACTTGGTGTAACTGGCCGAGCTCTGCGTCTTACTCTATAAGCATAAGTGTCATCAGCAACAATAAGACTTCAGCACTACAAAGCAAATTCGCCGATACGCCATACCTTTTCTCTGCTCGGAGATGTTTCTGAGCTGCTCAGACTTGCGTTCTAGCTGCTCGGAAAGACTCATCACCTGCTCAGAGCTATGTTCTAGCTGCTCGGACCTACCCTGCAGCTGCTCGAACATGGTCGCCAGCTACTCGAATAGGATGCCCTTCTGGTGTTGTAGATCCTGCGCGTTGGATTCGGCAAGATCCTGCTCGCGTTGGGCCCTCTAGACGTTTTTCTCCATAAGCTTCACCGCCTCCTTCAGTTTTTTGTTCTCCTCGGTGAGGGGCTCCATCCTCTTAATCAGCATGCTCCATTGTTCGGTAGTCCGAGCTATCCCCTGCAAAAGCGCCAAGATTATGAAGAAGTCCATTTTCCAACGATAAAGACAAACATTGCAGACGCAGTACTAACCTTGATCTGCTTCATCGATGTGGAAAGGGCGAACTGCAGCCTCCTGAGCTCCATGGTGGTGTCCTCCACCTCAACGACCACCACTTCGTCGCCCCGCTTGCAGAGGATTCAGACGGCTTGAGGTCGCGATTCCTCACACTCAATTTCTTCCACCTCATCCTCTTCCTCCGCAGCCGGTGGTGCCACCTGGGGGCTTGGTGGCTGCACAACACATCCGACCACACCCTCTGATGTCTCTAGGAGCATGGCCGGCTCTTTCGGCTACACTGGCCTTCCCACCCTAGACTCAGGCGCGGCGTCGGCAACCCCAGCATCCACCTCCAAAGACCTGGCGGCTTCCGCTGTTGCCCCGGGCATTGCCGCCGACCCGTCCGCCATTGGTGCCAACTGTTTGCCACCGCCAAGTCCACCAGCAGGGGTGGTTGACTCCTCCGTAGTCCACCAAGCGCCCGGGGACTCTGGGACAGGATCTGTCGGCATCGCCTCCACGCCGGGACCAACCTCCGGTTGCTCGCTGGTCTAGATAGACGGATTCAATTCCTCCGTACACCTCGCTCTGCATCAGATTAGCTTGTCAATCACCAAAAGGGATTTGGATACAATAGAAAAATATCTCCAAGGCAAGGATACTTACGTGTTAGCCTGTCGGTACACTTTTTTGAACCGGCACTGCCTACCCGAGCCCCCAGGCGCTGCCCTGGTGTCAACTTGCGCGCCCTGGGGTGGAGGTCTCATAGTCTCCACCGTCGACCTCTCCTCTGCCTGTCACTCCTGGACTCCCTTCGCCCATTGCTCGGGGACTCCCTCCCATCCCTTCGATTGCTCCTCCATGCACGTGTTGAGCGGAGGCGCTTTAGTGCTTGAAGGAGGATCCACTAGAGCCTCGTCGTCATCCGACCACTTGGACATCGCCGCACTCCGCGTCCAAGTGGTCTGGTCACCGCCAAGCAAGATGTGGCCCGGCATGTGGGGAACAACACTTGTTGTCTTCCTCTTCTTCTAGGCCGGTTGATCTGCCGCTACCCTCTTCCCCTAGACTTTTTTCGACACCAGGGGGTACTCTTCGTCCGACTCAGCGTTGGCGCCTCTGGATTCCGTCAAGGTGCTAATGACTCCTTCCTCAGGTTGAGTTGTTGGTCGAGCGTCTACTACCTGCGGCCAATCGCCCCTCGGCACACTCGAGAAGTACACCGCTCGTTCCTGCGAATGGATTTTCCCACAAGTGAATCAGTTCACTGCTCGACAACGGTACAGGATAAAAGGCACCGGGAACAAATAGTTGAGACTTTTACCTAAGGAGGCAGGTTCATACAGTTGAAGGCCCTCATCTGCCTTGACACGCTGAATGAGGCATTTGGAGCAAATAGCTCTATGGCCCGCTCTAGCACTTCATCCTTCGTCAGCCTCCCCGTGCTCTCTCGAGTGTCGTCGCTGTCCCCCTTGAAGTCAAAGCTCGCGTGGGCCCTCTCCTTGCAGGGCTGGACGTGGTGCACTATGAAGCTCATCACCACTAGTCCATCATTCATATTCATGCCCTTTATTAGGCCGAGGAGCTCCCTCACCTGCTCCATGTCAGCACTATTTGGTTTCTCTGACCAGCTCCTCTGGTTCTCCGGAATGTGGTTGACATCACAGCGGATGGCGGGATGGCTCTACTTCATGTAGAACCACCTAGCGTTCCACCCCTTCAGCGAGGTGTTTAGCGGTACAGTGATGTACTCACCTGCCATTCCGTTGCTGAGTTGTAGATACATGCCGCCGGCCACCTTGGAACCACCGCCACCCTTCTTCTTCAGTTAGAACAGATGATGAAAAAGGTTGAAGTGGGGAAGAACTCGAGATACGCCTCATAGAAATGGATAAAGATAGAGATGTGCAAGATGGTGTTTGGGTGGAGGTTGCACAGACTAACTCTCTAGAACTCCAGCAGATCCCTCAAGAAAGGATGAACATGAAATCCTAATCCGCGCCATAAGTAATCCTCAAAAACTATAGCCTCATCGGTATGGGGCATTGGGAAGGGCTCACCGCTGGTTGGCCGCCATTCGACGGTGACACGGTCCAAGAGAACGCCCGGTTCCACCATCCTATTGATCTCCGCCTCCCCCATGATCGACGACACCCACTCATTGTCGTGGCTGGCTCCAGCGGCCGCCTTCTTCGGGTTTCCAACTCCCCTCTTCGGCGCCATCTCTCAGATCTAGTGTGGGATTAGCGGCGGAAGTGCGTATGAATCTGCTCACCAAAATTTCTGAAACAGTGTGGTAGGCCATTACCTGGGCTTTCACACAACTGCAGCCCACATCGCCTATTTATCACCACAACTTGTTACAGCTCACCGAATATTCGCTGACTTCTCCGCCATCTGTTACGGCTCAGTAATTACTACTATACAGCTATTACTCGGGTTTTTTCTCCACGATTTGATTTCTCTAAGGTTTCCACTTGTGGCTCGGGGACTACGTCATCAATATGACTTGGTTCCTTACCATGCTGGGGACTTTCTTATGTTTGCTGTTGTTTCGGACCCTAGCACCACGTGACTACGTCACCTACTATCAGGCTCGGGGACTAAGTGGGCACACTTCACCTTGCGGTGAATGTGCAAATTTCTATTCAAGGCTACGCCCGGGGACTGGCTACCTGCTCGGCTGGTCTTCTGCTTTTCTTCTACTTTGGACCCTAGCACCACGTGACTACGTCACCTACTATCAGGCTCGGGGACTAAGTGGGCATACTTCACCTCATGGTGAGTGTGTTTGCTTTAATCTGGAAGACTCTACGCCTCCTGAAGTTGAAGAAGACTATCTCCCTTTCTCGTGGTCGGACTCTAAGTGGGCACACTTGGTCCACTGTGGGAATTTTTTTTATTTTGGACTTGAGCTCCTTACATCCTTATGGCAAACCTAACTTGGGATACACTGCTCGGCGATGGTTCACAGCTGCTCGGCGACGGTTCACACTGCTCAACGACGGTTCACAACTACTCGGCAACTCATCACAATGGTCGGGCCATGAGTTTGACTACTCGGCTTTGTTCGCACCTGCTCGAACAAGCTCAAGACGGTGGCGCACAACGGATACAAGGCACTCGTGGACTAGCTGTGGGGGGTACGACCCCGGATACCCATGGCAGACCACATGGGCTGTGCCCCCAGGGGTGGCCCAGCCCACAAGACGAAGCCTTGCTGATGAGGACATCGCCATGCTGGACACACCGATGCCATGGTCTTCCCCAAGTTGCAATTCGTTCCCAACTCAGCTGCCATGTCGCCCTCAGATTCAGCAGACACGTCGTCACTGTTTCGGTCATAACTTTCTCATACGACATCGAAACGGACCGTTCTTGGATGCGTTGGAAAGGGGACGACGCCGCTGTCGTTTTGGATCTGGTCCCAGCTCTAGAAGGTCTGTGGATCATTCTGTGTGACCACGGCAAGGTGCTGCGTCACCTATTTGGGCCAACTTGGCCATGTATCGTGTCGGGCCTTAAGCCCAAGTTGTGGGCGCCCAACCCCTGGCCGTCCCCAACCCTAGGTCGAGTCTTATACTATAAACACAGCCATCGCCGCTGCTACACAATTGGGTTTTTGTTTAGAGTTTAGTTTTCCATCGAGAAACTGAATCGTTCATTGTAACTGTGGTGACAAATCCTTTTACAGTGATCCAGGACTCCCGTTCTTGATCTCCTCCACTGTGTCGATTAGTCCTTTGGAACCGAGTTCTAGAACCCTCTATTGATATTCGCGTCATTCATATTTACAATATCAGATTGCGTGTTTTACCTTCTTGCTTGTGCTCTTCGATTCGCTTGTAGGAAAAGCCTTCTTGGCGAGGTCAATCAAGTTGTGCTTGGTTGATAACCAACGGAGCAGTGGTGTAACGGTTGCAGGGTTCGAATCGCGTCTGATTTGAAGCCGGATCGCCAACGTCGAGTTCTCCACAAATCGAACTTACCGGCTACCTCTCGGAAGATCGGGCCTGTACCCATCACTTGCGGGGCACGGCGCTGCTTGGCGCATCCCACAAGACACCAGGAAGATATCCTAAAGATACTACGATATCTGTTAGGATATGTATGATCTCATGATTCCTATAATCTATTATTACTTTCCTGTTATCTCCTAGATCTAACCGACTTGTAACCCTGCCCCCAGACTATATAAGGTGGGCAGGGACCCCCTTAAAACACGCAATATCATACGATAGCCAATACAATCCAACAGAACACAGGAGTAGGGTATTACATCGTGCTGACGGCTCGAACCTGTCTCACTCGTGTGTCTCTGTTGCCTTCTTGTTCTCGATTACACTCATCTCTATCGATCAATCTACCTTCGTGGGATACCCCTTGGAGGACTACCAATGATATTCTGTCGACATGTTGAAAAGTAACCATTGGGAGAGGCACCGCCATGTCCGCTGCTAGGCACCGTCGTGTCTAGTGCCCTCACAGAAAGCTGCTCCAAAGGAGTAATGGCTCTATTTGCTTGCGGGCTTATAAATAGAGCTAGTGGCCGGCCTTGGCCACTCTCTTGCCACTTCTGATAGCTGCATACACCCTTTGAGAGCCGACCACACCACTCCACTCACTTGCACACTTGATTTCATCATCTTGAGTGAGATTGGAGAGCCTCTAGTGCATTGCTTAGTGTTCTAGCATCTTGTGGCACTAGTTGAATGATTTGGGCTGGTGGAGATCTTGTTACTCTTGGTGTTTGCCGACACCTAGATGGCCCGATGATTGGTGGATCGTCGAGCGGAGAAAGGTGATTGTCTCCGGCTCTAATCATTGTGATTGTGAGGGGTTCTTATGCATTCCCTGGTGGAGCACCAAAGACAACTCTTATGGATTGTGCGTGGCTTGTGGATCCTCATCTTGTATTGGTTGTGCGGCACCCTATTGAGGGTTTGGCGTGTGATGCCAATTAGCGCGTGAACCTCCAAGTGAGTGAATCGCCACAATGGGGACTAGCTTGCCGGCAAGCAAGTGAACCTTGGAGGAAAAATCATTGTCTTAATTGTCTCCTTGGTATTCATTGATTGATCACTTACCATGGCGGTATAGCTCTCTACCACTCTCTTGTATTACATTGTGCCTTTACTTGTGTAGAGCTTGTGGTGGTTGAAACTAGTTAGTGTAGCTCTTAGTTGTAGTTCTCTTGCTAGTTTGCTCACCTAGGTGTAAATTAGTGACTTAGCCTTGTTGTGATATACTAGAGATCATAGATTTTAGAATTGGGTAGGTGGCTTGCAACACAAGTGTAGTGCTAGCGCAAAATTCGTTTCGCCATCTTTATTTACTAATCACTTACCTTAGCGTTGTTGTAGAATTTTTTTAATAGGCTATTCACCCCCTCTAGCCATTAGGACCTTTCAAGTGGTATCAGAGTTGTGGTCATCGTGATTTGAGGCTTAACAATCTTTGGGGTCAAAATGGCTCAAATCAACAACACCAAGAAGCCACCCCAATTAGATGAAACAAATTATCCATATTGGAAGTCAAAGATGACCACTCGTATCAAGTCAATCAATAGAAGAGTGTGGAAGGTGGTGGAGACTAAAATTGAGATAGCCGATCTAGAGAATCTCACTGCGACCGAAGAAGTGCTTCTCTAAAACAATGATATTGCTCTTAGTGCTATTCATGATGCTATTGATGAGGGAACATTTGAGCAAATCAAGAATATTGAGATGGCTCATGAAACTTGGAAGAATCATTTGAGGGCACTAAGGCAATAAAGGGTGTAAAAGTATACATTCTCAAGGAGAAATTTGCTAGCTTCAAGATGAAGGAAGATGAGAGTGTGCTGGACATGTTTCATTGGATGGAAGTGTTTGTCAATGATCTCAAAGCACTTGGTGAGAAGATGGAGGACAAGGACTTCTCCCATAAATTCTTGAGAGTCTTACCCGCAAGATTTGGCATGTTGATCACCTTGCTAGTGAGGAGCGGTTTGGACATAATGACACCAAACCAAATCTTGGGAGATATCATGACCGATGATGCTTATAGAGATGATGATGAGAAGGAAGAAAAAAACAAAGAGAAGAAGGATGAAAAGAAGGATGAGAAGAAGTGTGTGGCATTCAAAGCTGGTTCATCATCCAAGGGCAAGGCCAAGCAAGATACATCAAGTGAAATGATGGTTCATGGGATGATGACGATGATGAAAAGATGGCTCTCTTTGTTAAGAGATTTGACAAGTTCATGGTGAAGAAAGGCTACCGTGTTAGAAGAAAGAAGTCTTCATCCAAGAACAAGGAAGAATCAAGAAGGTGCTTCAAGTGTGGAAGCAAGGATCATCTTGTTGCTCAATGCCCATACAATAGCGACAATGATGATGATGACAAGAAGAGCAAGAAGAAGGACAAGAAGTAAAAAAGAGAGAAGAAGGACAAGATGACCATCAAGAAGAAGAAGAAGGGTGGTTCATATGTGGTGACTTAGAATAGTGATGCTTCCTCAAGTGATGATGACAAGACCACCAAGAAGAAGGCTCTTGCAAGCTTTGCTATAAATGAGAAGCCTCCCCTCTTTGACACTCCATCATGCTTCATGGCTAAGGCCACTAAGGTATAAACTTGTGATGATGAATGTGATGAGGAACATGATAACAAAAATGAAAATGAAAGTGATAGTGATGATGATGAACCTACTAAAGATGAACTACTTGACATGTTAGATGATGCTAAGGAATATTTTGACATTAAAAGAATGGAATGCAAAAGCTTGCGTAAGGAACTAAAAGCACTTAAGCAAGTCTTTGATGAGCTCAATGCATCTCATGAGAGGCTAGAGGAAGCCCATGAGAAGCTTGGCAAGGCTCACAAGAAGCTTGAGAAAGCTCATTCCTCTCTACTTAATGAGCAAAATGAGAAGGAACATGTTGCAACATGTGACAAAGGCTTAACTTGTGATATAATTGATAAATCATTCTATAAGACTATTATTGTTGCTCCCACTAACACTTCTTGTAGCACATCCACTTCTAGCTCATCTAGTAGTGATGGTTTCACTTGTGATGCCTCACTAATGGTTGAGAATGAGACACTAAAAAAGGAGGTAAAAGAGCTCAATCACATATTGGCTAAGGCCTATGGTGGTGAGGACCGCTTGCTTATATGCTTGGGTAGCTAAAGAGCTTCTCTCTACAAAGAGGGATTGGGCTATACCCTCAAGAAAGGCAAAATGGTCTTTGCTCCTCATAAGACTAGTTTTGTGAAGAACAATGGTCGGTTTTGCACTAGTTGCAAGCAAGTTGGTCATGTAGAGCAAAAGTGCATGAAAAAGAAACCCCAAGCCAATGTATCCTCTATTAAGCTTGATTCTTTCTATGTGTTTACTAAGGGTACAAATGGTGTGAAGGCTAAGTTCATTAGTGCACCATGGATGGGCTCAAAGAAGATAACCATTTGGATGCCAAAGAGCTTAGTAACTAATCTTCAAGGACCCAAACAAGTTTGGGTACCTAAAAAGAATTGATCTTATTTTATAGGTTAATTATAAAACCGGAGGAAGGCATTGTGTTCTTGATAGTGGGTGCACTCAACACATGACTGGTGATGCAAGAATATTCAACTCAATCAATACCAATGACAATGATGGTTATGATAGTATCACATTTGGTGATAATGGCAAAGGCAAGGTCAAAGGGATTAGTAAGATTGCAATATCCAATGACATGAGTATTTCCAATGTGTTGCTAGTTGAGAGCTTGAACTTCAATTTGCTATCTGTGGCTCAATTATGTGATCTTGGATTCAAATGCATATTTGGGGTAGATGATGTAGAGATCATAAGTGTAGATGGCTCTAATTTGATCTTCAAAGTATTTAGATATGAGAATCTATACTTGGTTGATTTCAATGCTAGTGAAGCTCAATTGTCAACATGCTTGTTCACTAAATCTAGTATGGGTTGGTTATGGCATAGAAGGCTTGGTCATGTTGGAATGAAACAATTGAATAGATTGGTTAAGCATGACTTGATTAGAGGTTTGAAAGATGTTGTGTTTGAGAAGAATAAGCTTTGTAGCTCTTGTTAAGCTGGCAAACAAGTTGGAAACACCCATCCTAAGAAAAGCATAATGAGCACTAGCAAGGCATTTGAGTTATTGCACATGGATTTGTTTGGGCCAACACAATACACGAGCATCGGTGGAAACAAATATGGCTTTGTGATAGTGGATGGCTACACTAGATACACTTGGGCATTCTTTCTAGTGGACAAGAGTGATGTGTTTGCAACATTTAAATCATTTGTCAAGGGCATTCACAATGAGTTTAAATCAACCATCAAGAGAGTTAGAAGTGACAATGGTAGTGAGTTCAAGAACACAAGAATTGATGAGTTGTGTGATGATTTTGGAATTAGACAACAATTTTTAGCCAAGTACACTCTACAATCAAATGGCCTTGTTCAGATGAAGAATAGAACACTTATTGATATGGCAAGGTCTATGCTTAGTGAATATAATGTGAGTCAATCTTTTTGGGCTGAAGCTATCAACACGGCTTGCTATTGTAGCAACCACTTGTACTATCACCCATTGAAAGAGAAGACACCATATGAGCTCTTGAATGGTAGAAAGCCAAACATTGCATATTTTAGGTCTTTAGTTGCCATTGCTATATCTTGAAGAAAGGCACTAGATTGGAAAAGTTTGATAAGAATTATGATGAAGAATTCTTACTTGGATACTCAACCACTAGCAAAGCATATAGAGTTTGGAATTTGACAAGTGGTACTCCTGAGGAAGTACATGATGTTGAATTTGATGAAACCAAGGGTTTCCAAGATGAGAATGAGAACTTGGATGATGTTAGAGGCATTCAACTTTCTAATGCCATGAAAAATATGGATATTAATGAATTGAGGCCTAGGCAAGTGAATGATGATGAAGATGATCAAGTGCAAGTGCTCTCTAACTCAAATGTGCAAATTAATACTAATCAAGCAAGTACAAGTGGCTCTCATGACAATGAACAAGATCAAGTGGCTAGTACATCATCTCAACCCAATGATCAAGCAAGTGCAAGCAATGTTCCAATACTCCAACCAACTCATATTGCAAGAGATCATCTATTGGACACTATAATTGAAAATATTTCTAGAGGTGTACAAACAAGATCAAGATTAGCATCATTTTGTGAACATTTTTCATTTGTGTCATCCATTGAACCAAAGAAGATAGAAGAAGCATTGAAGGATGTTGATTGGGTGAATGCTATGCATGAAGAATTGAACAACTTCACAAGAAATCAAGTATGGGAATTAGTGAAAAGACCAATGGGACACAATGTGATTGGAACCTAATGGGTCTATAAAAACATGCAAGATCAAGATGGGATAGACGTAAGGAACAAAGCAAGATTAGTAGCACAAGGATACACTCAAGTGTAATGTCTTGACTTTAGAGAAACATATGCCCCGGTTGCTAGATTAGAAGCAATTAGAATCTTGCTAGTCTATGCTTGTGCCCACAACATCAAGCTCTATTAAATAGATGTCAAGAGTGCATTTCTCAATGGCTACATCAATGAAGAAGTTTATGTTGAGTGACCTCTCGGTTTTGAAGATGACAAGAAGCCCGACCATATGTATAAGTTGAAGAAGGTTTTGTACGGCTTGAAGCAAGCACCTAGAGCATGGTATGAGAGGTTGAGAGATTTCCTACTCTCAAAAGGATTCATGATGGGCAAGGTTGACACCACTCTTTTCACCAAAAAGATTGACAAAGACTTGTTTGTGTTGCAAATCTATGTTGATGACATCATATTTGGATTAACCAATCAAGACTTTTGTGAAGAGTTTGGGAAGATGATGGCTAATGAGTTTGAGATGTCCGTGATTGGAGAGTTGAGTTACTTCCTTGGTCTTCAAATTAAGCAATTGAAGAATGATACATTTGTGAGTCAAGGCAAGTATATCAAAGACATGCTCAAAAAGTTTGACATGAATGAAGCAAAGGCCATAAGTACACCAATGGGAACAAATGGTAATTTGGATAGTGATGCAAGTGGCAACATGGTGGATCAAAAGTTGTATCGGTCTATGATTGGAAGCCTACTCTATGTGACCACATCTAGGCCGAATGTTATGTTTAGTGTGTCATTGCGTGCAAGATTTCAAGGCTCACCAAGAGAAAGTCACTTGAAGGCGACAAAGAGAATATTGAGATACTTAAAGCATATATAAAATGTTGGTTTGTGGTATCCTAAAAGAGCAAAGTTTGAGCTAGTTGGTTACTTTAGCTCGGATTATGCAGGATGCAAGATTGAAAGGAAGAGCACCTCGGGCACTTGTCAACTATTGGGAAGATCACTTGTTTCATGGTCAACAAAGAAGCAAAATAGTGTTACATTATCAACCGCCAAAGCCGAATACATATCCGCCGGTAGTTGTTGTGCACAAATACTTTGGATGAAGGCCATCCTGAATGACTTTAGAATCAAGTTCAAGAAAGTGTCATTGCTTTGTGACAATGAGAGTGCAATCAAGCTCACCAACAACCCGGTTCAACATACAAGAACAAAGCACATTGATGTCTGCCATCATTTTATTAGAGATCACCAACAAAAAGGGGACATTTGCATTGAGAGTGTGGGCACCGAAGATCAACTTGCCGATATATTCACCAAGCCATTGGATGAGAAAAGGTTTTACAAGCTAAGGAATGAGTTGAACATATTGGATTTCTCAAATATGTGTTGATGTACCCCCACTTATATAACATGTCTCTCCTTCGATCAACCAAGGTAAAAGTTGATTGGCATGGCATACATTCTTGCTAAGGACATGTTTAGTGCATCTAGTCATTCCTCATGTCTTTTAGGCTCATTCATAAAAATCAAATAAATTTGATGCTTGTATGGTACCACTATTGCTTCTATGCTTGACTTGATCTACGAGTAGCAGATGACATATTTGTGGGCTTGTGAACCTAGTGTTTGATCTAAAAAATGAGCTACAAGTGTCTAACTCAACTGGTACAAGATAACCCTTATTTGGAGGTGTGAAGAAACTTGTCCTTGGATCGAACCGAGTTAAATATCCTTGGCAAGTGTTCTAGATTGGACCAATTTTAGGAAAATGATCCTCACCCCATTAATTGACATTGATAATCTTAACCTATCTCAAATTAAACATTTGTGGTCATTGATGACAAAGGGGGGGAACTTTGACATAGGAGGAGAAATATGACAAAGTAAGGGGATCAACTGGGAGCAAGCTCATAAACTTGATTGGTGCATTTGAATGTGCATTTCATATGTTTACTTGCATAACACAAGTTTTTAAATTTAAAAAATTTCATGCTTGTGTGGTGGATGCTAGTTGTAGGTTTGATTGATGAAATGAAAAACTAGCATGCATAGGTTGAGTTACTAGACTTATGTTTATATTGTGAAAACTAGACCCTTGCTTCTGATGTTGATCTCACGGGGTATTCTAGTTTTTGTGTGCATGTCTAGTTACTAATGGTGCTAAGGATGGTATATTGGTGCATTCCGATTGATATCATGCTTCAAAGATCCATCTCTTAAACCTTAGCATCATTTGGTAGACATTACTCTCCCACAACTCAAATCCATGCATATGTGCAAGCTTTCAATCCAAACTCTTAGGACATATGTAGGGGGAGCAAATTCTACCAATGGGGGTTCATGAAACTTGTCCAAATCCTTTACACATGGTAAATATGCTTGGGCAAGCAACATGGATTCAATTGAATTTCAATTTATATCTTTATGGAAGGGTTGTCATCAATTACCAAAAAGGAGAGATTGAAAGCTCTAGTTTGGTTTTAGTGAATTGATGAAACCCTAATTGCTAACCTACTTTATCAAAGTGATCATGAGATAGGTAGCACATTCCAAGTGGTGAAGCAAATGGTGAAGATCATGATGATGGTGTGGACATGATGATCACGTGCTTAGACTTAGAAAAGAAGAAAGAGAAAAATAAAAAGCTCAAAGAAAAGGTGAAACTTAATAGGAGTTTTTTGGTTTGGTGATCGAGACACTTAGCGAGTGTGATCATATTTGGGATAGATGGTCGTACTATTAAGAGGGGAGCTCTTATCGGACAACTCGATCATCTAGTGCCGCTAGGTGTTGGAAAACTCGCATATGCATTTTAGGCCTAGTGCACATTCAATGAGAAAGTGATTAACCTTTGAAAAATGATTGTGAAAATGCTAACACACTTGCACATGATGGTGAAACACTTGGAGTGTTAGCACATTTGCAAAGGTGGTGAAAAATGTGAAGAAAAGGAGGCATCGCTGGGCTCAGGGTGCTACCACGGGGGCACTGCCGTGCCCTGTCCGGTGCACCACCACCCTTGTAGCGATGACCGGCAGAGGAGGCCAAGAGCAGCGGGTTGCTCCGGTGGCACCGCCACCCTGTCCGGTGGCACCGCCACCCCTAGGGCGGTGCCCACCAGGACTCTAGGCGAGAGCAGCAGTGGAGGTGCAGGCATCGATGCGTCTAGTGTTCACCACCATGGAGAGGGTGGTGCACCACCTGGTCACCGCCATTGGTGGGGCGGTGGCACCACCTCTTTTATCCAGAGAACAGGGGAAGGGATGCTGGGCACTACCATGGGCACTGCCGCCTGTATGGCGGTGCACCGCCATAAAAGTCCAGACAGGAGGTATTTCGGGGGGTTGGCTGGCTGGTCACCATCATCCTAGGGGTGGTGCCACCGCCACCCTGTCTAGTGCCCCAACAGCTAGTTTTTAGCCATTGGAAAGTGATCATTGGGAGGGGCACCGCCATGTTCGGTGCCAGGCACCACCGTGTTTGGTGCCCTCACATAAAGCTGCTCCAAAGGGGTAATGGCTCTATTTGCTTGTGGGCTTATAAATAGAGCTAGTGGCTGGCCTTGGACACTCTCTTGCCACTTCTAATAGCTGCATACACCCTTTGAGAGCTGAGCACACCACTCCACTCACTTACACACTTGATTTCATCGTCTTGAGTGAGATTGGAGAGCCTCTAGTGCATTGCTTAGTGTTCTAGCATCTTGTGGCACTAGTTGGGCAATTTGGGCTGGTGGAGATCTTGTTACTCTTGGTGTTTGCTGACACCTAGATGGCTCGGTGATTAGTGGATCATCGAGCGGAGGAAGGTGATTGTCTCTGACTCCGATCATTGTGATTGTGAGGGGTTCTTGTGTCTTCCCCAGCAGAGCACCAAAGGCAACTCTAGTGGATTGCGTGTGGCTTATGGATCCTCATCTTGTGTTGGTTGTGCGGCACCCTATTGAGGGTTTGGCGTGTGATGTCAATTAGCGCATAAACCTCCAAGTGAGTGAATCGCTATAACGGGGACTAGCTTGTTGGTAAGCAAGTAAACCTCGGAGGAAAAATCATTGTGTCTTGATTGTCTCTTTGGTATTCATTGATTGATCACTTGCTACGGCGGTATACCTCTCTATCACTCTTTTGTATTACATTGTGCCTTTACTTGTGTAGAGCTTGTGGTGGTTGAAACTAGTTAGTGTAGCTCTTAGTTGTAGTTCTCTTGCTAGCTTGCTCACCTAGGTGTAAATTAGTGACTTAGCCTTGTTGTGATATACTAGAGATCATAGATTTTAGAATGGGGCAATTGTCTGTTGGACATCCAAAGTGATGGTCCTTTGCTGGCAGACACCCACTTTGGAGTATTTTGCCAGAAGACACTACAGTTCGTTGAAATTAGGCCACAGGACACCACGGTCCGGTTACAGCCGATTGAGGAGAGAGAAAACTTCATTTTGGACATCTAGTGCCCCTGAACCACACTTGGGTCTGCCCCAACCTGTCGAGCAGAGGCAGCTGCACCTAGTCGAATAGATGGTGACGACAGGAGGAGGCACAGAGGCATTGCATAGCCCCCATGAACTGTTGTTGGGAAAGAGGGAAGGGGGTGCCACCATCGCTCCATGCCTCGATTCGCTGCGGCTAGGTAAAGAGAAGGGCTCACCGTCGCCAGTAGTGGGCGCTTGTTGACGCCGCCTTGCTGCCAGTCGGGAGGAAACCGCTGCCGCCGAGAGGGGTGGAGGACGGGAAGGAGGAGAAGCCACTACCGGCTGCGGGCTACCATTGCATTTGTTGGGAAGGAAGCCACCATTGCTAGAGATGATGGGGAAGGGAACCTGCAGTGTGCGTGAGTCAAGCCGCCTGACCTCCCTTCCGTAGTCTTTGGCCCTTGGCGGTGTGGGATCCAGCTCCAGCGAGGCCAGCTCTGCCGCTGGCGCCGGTGAAGGAGGTGGATCTGCCATGGTGCATAGCCATCGAGGTTGCCATGGGGCGCCGCCACCCCAGGTGGCCATGGAGGGCCACCGGCCCTGAGGTAGATAGGGAGGCGGGCTGTGTCGCCGCTGGGAAGCCCCATCCACGCCGCTGGTGAGGGAGGTGCCGCCGCTAGTACTACTCTGTCTGGCGCGTTGCCGTCGAGGTCGCCATGGGGCACCACCGCCCCCAGGTGGCCATGGGGGGCCACCGGCCCCGAGGTGGATAGGGAGGCGGGCCACGTCGCCACCGGGAAGCCCCGTCCACGCCGCTAGTGAGGAAGGCGCCGTCGCTAATACTACTCTGTCTAGCGCGTTGCCGTTGAGGTCTCCATGGGGCGCCGCCACCCCCAGGTGGCCATGGAGGGCCACTGGCCCCGAGTTGGATAGGGAGGTGGGCCATGTCATCGCCAGGAAGCCCCGTCCATGCCGCCGATGAGGGAGGCACCACCGCTAGTACTACTCTGTCTGACGCATTGTCGTTGAGGTCGCCATGGGGCACCGCCGCCCCTAGGTGGCCATGGAGGGACGCCGGCCCCGAGGTGGATAGGGAGGCAGGCCACATCACCGTCGGGAAGCCCCATTTGTGCCGCCGGTGAGGGAGGCGCCGCCGTTAGTACTACTATGTCTGAGAGATGCGAATGGGGAGGAAATGAGTGGGGAAGAAAAAATAAAAAAAGAGGTTGTGGCTATTTATAGATGGAACAAATGAATCTTGTATTGACTACTAGTGTTCCTATTTAAGGTTGCGGGTGTCCAACCAGACCAGGTTGGGGGCGGACCCAATTGTGGTTCAGGGGCACTGGATGTCCAAAATGAAGTTTTCTCTCTCCTCAACCGGCTGTAACCGGGCCGCAGTGTCCTATGGCCTAATTTGAACAAACCAGAGTGTCTTCTAGCAAAATGCTCTAGAGTGGGTGTCCACCAGCAAAGGATTGTCACTTTGAATGTCCAACAGATAATTGTCCCTTTTAGAATTGGGTAGGTGGCTTGCAACACAAGTGTAGTGCTAGCGCAAAATTCGCTTTGCCATCTTATTTAATAATCACTTGCCTTAGTGTTGTTGTAGAATTTTTTAATAGGCTATTCACCCCCCTCTAGCCATTAGGACCTTTCACTTAGGCCTGTAGCTGAGGACCCTTGAGCCTTGGTGACTTGTGTAGGTGTGCTTGGGAGCCCTCTAACTCACTTGTGCTTCATAGTGATCATCCAATCGAGTGTGTGAGTGATTCTAGTGCGATTGCATCGTGAGGTTGCATCATGTAGCACTAGGTGATCGAGTTGCAAGCCGATGGTGCTTGTTACTCTTGGAGGTTGCCACCTCCTAGATGGCTTGGTGGCTTGTGACTCCGTTGAAGCATGCGAGAAGATTGTGCGGTGCTCTAGAGGAGGATTTGTGACGGGGATTATGCTCACCCCGCAGGGATCATGAAGAGCAACTCTAGTTGAGTGTGTCATTGAACTACCCTCATTTTTGGGGTAGGTTCTTGTGGTACCCAACATGTGGGCTTGGTGGGTGATGCCAATTAGCCACCGAACCACCAAGTGAGCGGTCGACACAACGGGGACTTAGCTTGGTGGCAACCAAGTGAACCTCGAGAGAAAATCATCATGTCAACATTGTCTTCATCATCTTCTTGGTGGTTTGCTTTTCGCGAAACACAAACTTGTATTACTTTCATTTACATTGTGCCTGTGTAGTTGCTCTTGTGACTAGCTTAGCTTTGGTAGCTTGCTAGTTGCCTTCTTGCTTGTGTAGCATAGAAGTAGCTCCCTTGCGTGGCTAATTTGGTTTTAGTAACCTTATTAGTCACATTGCTTAGTTTGTATAGCTAAGTAATTTGCGCTCTCTAATTTGGCTTGTGTAGCCCTGTTATTGAGCATTGCTAGCGAGCTTAGGGGCTTTGTGCTTTTGCTTCACTAGTTGTGTAGGAGCTCCCTCAGTTGTGTGAAGTATTAGTGCATAGGTTTGTGTGACCTTGCTCTAGAATTGATTAGGTGGGCTCTAACTAGCCTGACACATTTGTTGCCTAATTAGGATCTTTTTAAGGTGCTTGTGAACTTAGATAGAGGGGTATAGTCTTGGTTAGACCGATAGTTTTAATTCCGTATTTGTTTTGGTTAGCCGACGCGATTATTTTTAGAAAGGACTATTTACTTCCTGTAGTCCGCCGTCTTGACCCAACAATGGTGTACACATTGACGAACAACAGTGTGTCATGGGGCACGTCGTAGCCGCTGACTCATGCGATAGTAGTAGCGGGGCCAACGGGTAGAGGCGTAGGGTCTCGTTGATGACGTACTGTAGGTAGCCCAGATGGGGCAAGCGTCCATGGTGACGAGGTGGGTAGGCGTCGTGTCATGGCAACACAGGGCCGTGCTTAGCACGGGAACCAGCCGAGGTGCAAAGAGGTCACCTCCCCATGGTGTCACCCACTCGCAGCAAGCTTGAGGCGGGTGGAGCAGAACTGGCCACGGCATCATGCCCGACGGCGGTGGAAAGCAGTGGCAAGGGCACTGTTCCCGGCGCAACGGCAAAGCTCCCTCGAACCTTTGTGAGACCAACACGGAGGGCATCAGGGTAGACATAGAGCGGGCAAAGCGGTGGTGACCTAGTGAGGCAGAGAGCGGGCCGCACGCGGAGCTCGAGCCACGGCAATGGTGACCGGCAGCGCAAAGTCCGCCAAACTGAGCAATTACCTTGGTCGGTCTTGCAAGCAACTAGCTCAGGGGCGTTACTAGGGAGGTGAGCGAGCCATGTCTATGAGGAATCGAAGAAGCATGCAGTGAGGCCGATGAATTTTTGGATGGGGGCTGCTGCTGCGTGGGCACTACGAGCGTGGGCGGGCACTTGGGCACTACGAAAGCGGGCGGTCCTCCACCGCGTGCCATGCTTGGCGTAGTAGCTTGTGGCCCGGCGTGTGGGTGTGTGTGCGAGCGATTAGTGTTGTAGCTGTGGGTGCGCAAGCAAGCACCGCCGCCGTCATTGTGGATGTGTGGGCGCGACGTGACCCGCCGCCATGGCTACATGGGCACGCGTGCGACCCACCGCAACTGTCGCGGGCGCGCATGCGAGACGCCACCGTGAGCACGCCAGCAGGCGCCGCCGCTGTCGTTGTGGCCATTTGGATGAGCGGGCGCGATGTGACCCGTCAGGACATGCCACGTGGGGTCGATCTTAGAGCAAGGAATGGCGCCGGCGAAGCCCTTCGCGTGAGCTCGCTGCCACTGCTCTGCTTTCCTGCTGCGTCAAGCGCCGTCGCCCTCCAAACGCGTGAGGTTTTTTTAGAAGTTGGCATGGCCCCACTATCTAGCTGCCACTATGGCATGGCCATGTCAGATGCTGGAGTTGACGTGGCGGGTTTTGGACTTTTAGTGTGCGAGGACAGTAGATTAGAGACTCAGATGGGAGCTTTTTTAGTTTGAGGTCCCAGATGAGAAGGCCCTAAAACTTTAAGGACCCAGCGTGCAATTTATTCTTTAGAATAAATGGATGCTAGCCTTTGCGACAACGACAATGCTTTTGGAAGCCGTATTCTTTCTTGGAGGCATATATGTGGATACACCTTCTCTTCTCTCTCGACGTGGGTCTTGCGGCTAAATCCTTGTTCATGTTGGACAGACAATAGTGGCATGTCTACGTCGTGTTGCTTCCTAAAGGCGTTATCTTTATCTTTATAGTTTCACATAAGGTTTTCACTTTGATGACTTTTTTTTATCATCAAAGTTTCTAAGTAAATTAGAATATGAAGGATTGCTAACACACAAGATTGAATTTTAAAGTCTAACATCAAGAGTTTCTAAACAAAATACAATGCAGGTTTTTCCATCATCCAATCCACAACAAATCGAATGAAACCGCTTCGGATTTCTTTTGATGAAAACCCTTGTTCCGCTCTCGCTCGCCGCTACTCACGGCCTGAGTGAGCTCAGTGGTCAGCCCCTGACGTTAGGGGTCTTTCACTTTTGCCAGATCTATAGAGATATAAGGTTGCTAGCGTACAAGATCAAAGCAAGTTTGAAACAAGAACATAGAAGTTGGAAGCAGGGTGTTGTTCGGCTGATGGTTTCTGCGTCTGATAAGCCGGCTGAAGTTGATTTGTTATGAGAGAAAAACACTGTTCTATGACTAATAAGCCATGCTGATAAGTTCAATCTAGCTCGGTCAAACTTTATTGCTCTCTCTCTCTCTCTCTTTTGTGTGTATCTCAGTTTTGAGGCTTAGAGTATGTAAACTTTGGTTGTGTATGGATATAGAGGCCAGATTTCTATCTATTATCTAAAAAAGTAAAAAAAAAAGCTTTAGCCCATCTAAATAGAAAGCTACTCCCTCCGTCCCTAGATATCCGTCGTTTTCGTTTTTCGAGAAAAAACTTTGACTAAATATATATATAAATCCATTAATATTTATGATACATAATTAATATCATTATATAGATATTTAAATCTAGTTTTTAACAAATTTATTTGAAAATACAAATGTTGCACGTATTTTTTACAAATCGAGTCAAAATTTTTGGCACAAAAACTAACGGTGACAGTTACTTGAGAGAGAGGGAGTAAATATGTTGATTTTTTTTAGCCAAAATCTAAACTAGTTGTTAGCTTCAACTAATAACTAGATCTAACTCATTCAAATAAGGTCTAAATCCGTCCTATATTTTTTTTGTTCTCAAGCAAACACAATCTAGATCTAGCTCATCTTATCTTATACTCTGATGGCGGGGAAACGGGCGGCTATGACCCGCCTCCGCGTCAGCAGAGACAAATTTGTTTTTGGTTAAATTTAATTGGGACAAAAGAAAAAGAACATGTATTGCAAGTCCATACTTCCATAATTCTTATATTTGCATAAAAATTATGTTAATTACATCTCCGTAGAGAACACCCCTGATTAAGAGCTCCAACATGAGTACATGGAAAATAAGATTACATCATATGGCTTCCTATTACAAACTACAAAAGAAAACAAAGTCTTCGGTTTTGTAGTCGTAGATAGATGAATGTGCATGCTTGGCATAGACTTGAACTTGATGCATGTCATTTTATTTAAACATGACACGAGTTCATTTGTCGAGGAGTAACATATATTCCTTATATGATTGGTTGATAGCGTGTTTAGCTTCTTAGCAGACCATGATATACATGTATTTAATTTATACACTATGTGGTGCAACACGCATATATGTCAGCTAAGAGAAACTGTTTTGTTTGAGTGATACACATTTCTTTGGTGCATTGTCATGTATGTATGCACGTAATTTACTTTGCAGACTAAACTTGACATAGTCTTTTTGGATCATTTAAGATCATGATTTAGCATGTTTGAGATGCCCGTTCATGGATATATTCAGCATATAGTGCAATCTTTCATTTGAGCTAAGCCAAAGTATTTATTTTACCATGGCCTAGAAAGAAATGTTTGAATCATCGACTCAGCCCAGGTGCGTGCAATTAATTTATTTTATCAAGTTTAGCATGCATACTCATGGTATGGCACGATGCTATTAATTTGATATATTCTAATGACTTAGCTAAACATGACCTCTATGGGTGCAATCAGCTAAGATGCAACATTTAATTTACTCATGATGCTCGGCACTTGGCCTAGAGAGCCTATGCCGGGCATAAATGACATGTGTGGAAATTATGATGAACATGACAAAGCCTATTTTGTTTGGGCTAAGTTCATGTGTTTGTAACGTTTGGTTATTTTATTTTACCAAGGCGCCATGAGCAGCTAATTAGCACTAGCGGTCATGACATGGTATTTGGCACGAAGAAACTAATTTTCTTCAGTTTCTTATTTATTTAAATCCACCTGTTTTGGGTCAATGCAACGTAATTAAGATGCAAGATGCATGCAATCTTTACGCTAGCCTTTGCTTCTATTTGCTTGGTGCGGCAGACGTGACAGTTTTGATGCAACACTAACTTAGCATCTTGGTTTGTTCGGCACTGGTACTTTAATTTGATTATGTCACTGTACATGCAAAGCGAGGCATGCAAGACAAGTTTTGGGCTTGTGCAAGGGAGGTGGTAGCTAACGAAGCATAACATGCACAACCTTTTCTTTTGTTTATTTATGACTTGATTATGTCGATACATGATCCTTGATGACTGTGCGGCATGCAAAGGTTTGTGTAAACAGCGGATGCTGGCCAGAAATAATGGCACGTTGCATGATATGCATGCCTAGCTAACGGACTGAATATGCAGTGCGTTTTCAATGTCTTGTTTTTTTATATAATTTCATTTGCACATATGATTGTTTCTTTGATTTGATAGAAACCCATGCATGATCTTTCTTCATGGCAGTAGCATGTGAGTTCTTTATTTTCTTTGATGCAGGATAAGAACGGGTCGGCATTGCCGTAGCCAAAACACATGTAGATTTGTTTAGATATGGAGCCGATTCGCGTCCATATCAAATTTACCATGAACCGGGTGGAGCCAAGCGCGTCCACCAATTTTATACCATGAGCCTTTAACCGGGTTGGAGCCAAGATCGCGTCCAACCGAAAGTTCACCATGAACATAACCAGGGTGGAGCCAAAACGCATCCAAACCCGCATTTCACTGAGGCATATTTGCTATCTTTTTACACCTTCACCGGGGCATATCGCTCATGCGCAAAGCACGGTCGTGGCACTGTTGGCCGACCTTTTACCGGGGCTTGCAGCCCATGCCCATAACGCAACCATCACCATTTCTTTTACCTTTTACCGGGGTAAGACCTACGTGCACTGCCCATCCGCAATGACATAGGCCAGCCGTATACCGGGGCACGACAAGTTGCCGGTGAAGATTTGGTTGCCGCCGAGCACTGTGAAGCCGTGAAGATGGAGAGAGAGGAAGCAAATCAGATGAACACCATGATGCGCCTCTCACCTTCCCTGAAACTCCAACTGGTGCAGGAACGGCGTCGTAGGCTTCTGGCCTCTGGTGATGCGGCAGAGAGGCAGCCAGGAGGCACTGTGATCAGAGAGCGGGTGTATGTGTGTATGTGGCAGCAGCCTGGCGGCACTGTGATCAGTGATCAGAGAGCGGGTGTGTATGTGTATGTGTGGGGGGTTTGAACGCGTGCAGTAGCCTATTATTTATAGAACAAGCAACCAGCGGTTCCTAGGAGATTTGGCGCTCCTTTCATTTGATTTTCTTTCGTTAATCCAGCGCGCTTAAGCGGCAACTTGACTTCATTTTGAATCACCATGTACGCGGTATGCAGGATCGTGCAGTCCAAGGGAGTTATACATGTGGACTTGGTCGCGGCGTCGGACTGGACGTGGCCGCGCCTTGACTCTGTTTGAATATACTAAGCGCGCACAGGAGTTTCTTTGTCTAGCATGTGGGCCGATTTTGTTTATAATTTATGAAATAGAAAACTATTTCTTACCTTGGCACAACCGTAGGTCCTGTACACACGCCTACACGGTATACGTGCAGCCGTAGCTAGCAGGCGTGCATACTTGGGTGTATTTGTTTCTACTTTATTTTATTACTTCCATTTTTTTTACTTTTTCATTGTGTTAACCACCCTGTTATGGACTTGGTAGATCGGTCATTTGTGCACTGAGGCATCTTTCGCAGCTGACAGCCGTGTATCTACCCGTGGAGGTTGCATGACTCGGTCCCGCGGCAGTGGTTTGGAGACGTGGCCATCATTTGACTATGTTTGAATATGCCAAGCGCGCACAGGAGCTGCCTCCTCGCCTAGCAACTGGCATTTGGACCATTTGTTTATTCTTTAACTGGAGTGATTAAGGAGAACACGAAATAGCTTAATTATTTCCTGACCGACGTGCACGTACGTGCTATACGCTTGCTGTGTATGTACCACACACGTACTTGCATGGCCATGTTTTGATTAACCCATGTGTATGTATATGCGTGTATGTATTTACGGCCAGGTGTATTTATGGGACGTGTGATTGCCGTGCTTTTGTTTATTTGTCAAGGCGTGAACACGCTCATGCACATATATATACATGTATGTCTCCTTTTTCTTTTTGCTCCAGCTTCTTTTCCTCTTTAGCGATGTTATATTATTTCTTATTTACTTATATCATATTCATATAAAACTTGATCATCTATGCCATTTTATTTAGTATGGTATAAATGTTTTCACCTATTTTTGGGTATGCCTAAATTGGTGTCAACATACTCTTATAAAGTCAAACCCCACTATTTATTTCTCTCAACATGTAAGTTGTTCAATTAGGCAATCTACTATCACACACAATTAAAAATCCACTAGCCCATGCAATTGTAATGTCCACGATTAGCGAGTCACCTATTTTGTCTCAACATGCAAGTTGTCCAACTTAGCAATACACTATCATACACAATTAAAATCCACCGGCCCATACAATTATAATGTCCACGTCAGCAAGACACATAAGTATTTTGTTTATCCACATTATTATGTCACGCAATCCACTAATCCGCAATTCCTACATCAACACGTGGGGTATTCTACTGGTTCAAATAAGCTCTAAATCCGTCCTCTCTCTTTTTGTCAAGCAAACGCAATCTAAAAAAAAACAAGCATGAATAGATCAGACGAAACATATATATCGAGTCACCGTACCTGCTCGCTGTGGTGGTAATCGCTGCCAGCGGCGAGGCCACGGAGGCAGGCGTTCATGCTCTCGAGGTCGTCCTTGGGCTCCTGGATCTCCCAGCCGACGCCGCTGAGCAGCACGTACTTCTCGGCGAGGACGGTGCCGAGCTTGCCCAGGAGGATCCGCAGGACGCCCTCCGTGGAGCTCACCACGGCGGCCTCCATGATGAGCGCGGCGACGCTCTGCTAGTCGCGGGCTCGGTGATCAGTCCATCATTTGGGTGCATTACTTAAACAGGATCACATCACAGATAGATTAGATACTCCTCTCTTCCGAGATCCTTCTTACTACTGGCCCTCCTCCGTATTAGTTTAGTGACGGCCGGAGAGCAACATGGCAATAGGGCATCATTTTTCTTAGAATTTCTTACTATTTATTTTATTTTGTTTTTATTTTATTTTGCAGAGGGCGTGGTCCTGCTGCGTCGCCTTCACCAAACGAGACCAGGGATTAGCCCGGAGTCAAATGGCCTGGGTGCATATTAGTCATGGGATCAGTGTTTAAATGTTCATATACTATCCAGCTCATGCGTTTACACCGAATCTCTCTTCCCCAAGTCCCAACTGGCACTGTACTTGCCTAGTGAGTAGTGACAGAAACAAAGCAACATGGCACCCTATTTCTTGCTGTAGAGTACTCCTAAAAAAACTTTAGCATTCATGTGTTTAAGAGGATTTGCATGGTGATTTGAGTTTTGAGGATGAGCCCAAGCGATCATTTGAACAGCTTCATGTAGTTGTGCAATGTTCAGTAGGATAGGAATATTGAGTGCACATGTTTTGAAAGTTTTTGATTTAATGATGAAAGGACATAGGATGTCACCTAGAGGGGGGGGTGAATAGGCGTTTCTGAAAAATCAACACCTTTAAAAGCGGAAACGATTAGTAATAGGAGTTTCCAAAATGAAAACTCCAAATCAGAGTGATACCACCCCTCACAAGTTATCCACAAAGTATATAAAAGATACTAGATAAACCTAGGGAGCCAAACAGCTGCAACCAAAGAGTTGAATCAAAATGCACTAGTCAGTTAATGTCGGAAGTCCCGACAATTTGGGTCAGAACTTCCGACGTGTCAGAAGTCCCGACGTTTGGGTCAGAACTTCCGACGTGTCAGAAGTCCCGATAGTTTGGGTCAGAACTTCCGACGCAAACTGTCAGCACTTCCGACCCCTACGGGAAATGAACTACAAGTGCTAAAATGAACTTTGTGATGCCGATAACTTACAAACCCACTTCCTAGTGGTAAGGTAAGGTGTTGGGTCACTCTCTTGACGTTGATAAGCCACCACTCCGTAGATCGAGTCCCAAACCCTAAGAAATAGCTAGAGAGAGGGAGACAACCAAATACATGTAATTTTGAGCAAATCACAACAATAACAAGCACGCGGGAGACAAGAATTTATCCCGAGGTTCGACAGTCCCACAAAGGAGCTCCTACGTCCTCATTGTTGAGGTGACCACTTTGGTCGGAGTCTCTTCCACCTCCTTGCCTCACTCAAGGATACCACAAAGGTCACTTGAGTTTCTTCACTAGAAATCAAGGGTAATACAAACTTACCAAGGCTCTTCCACAAGATGGAAGCTCTTGGGTGACGTCTAGCCGGCTAGGGGAAAATCCCAAGAGTAACAAATGCAAATCAAACCGACTTGACGAAGAAATCAAGTGCTCAAGCTTGCTCAAAGTGATTTTCTCACTCAATCCACTCTCCAAACACTCAAACCCTTTGGGAATCGAAGTTGGAAGCAAAGGAGAGAAGAGTGGCGAGCCTAGAATGCTTGGGGGCTGTTTTGGCTGAGTGTTCGTCGCAATGAAATGAGTGGGCAACGGTTAGAAGGGAGGAGAGGGGTAAATATACTCCAAGGCAAACTCTAACCGTTCAGATCTATGTCGGAAGTTTCGACGCAGATCTCGTGACTTCCGACGTATGAAGAAAACACTATTCACGTGAGGTCAAAGTCCACTCGAGACAGCCAACGTCGGAACTCCTGACATGGGTCGGGACATCCGACGGTCGGAACTTCCGACGAGCACAGTCAGCAGGTCAGTAGAACCATTGATGTCGGGACTCCCGGCTTGGGTCGGGACTTCTGGCTGTCGGAACTTCCGACGTCCACGATCACCGCGCAGAGGTTTGGATCGGGAGTCAAGACTTCGACAAGAGTCATGACTTCCCAATCGTAGGGAGTTTCGCTTACGTCGGGACTTCCGACACCGCGACAACACAAAAATTATTCTATGTGCTCGTGAAGTGCTAGAGTGTCTCTTTGATTTAATTAATATGCTTGAGCACTCTATCTTCCTCGCACCACCTAAACAAGCATCCCTCTTAATAGTACGGCATACCTATTAACTCAAGATCAAAAGAAAAACGAAATTAAACCTTTTGAGTTGATCTTCTTTAAATTGATGTCGTGTCTTTCAATCTTTATCAAGTGAGGGTGCCAATATGTCAATATTGACCTTGTCACTTGAGCATAGCCATCTTGAGCACGTGACTTGATTCCATTCATCAAATATGAATAACTTTAAATGCATCAAGGCACTTTAATCAACTTGTCCAATATAGATTTGATCCTCCACATCAATATGACCATCATAGCTTGATTAGTACCTCAACTAAATGCAAGTACTTTCTTCTTCACCCTAGCTAGGTTCCTCGGCCATCAAGCCGTCGCTTGCCCTTCACCCTTGCTTAGTACCTCGAAGCCTTTTCTTGCTATATTCACCATCTCAAGCCGTCAAGTCACATCTTGTATTAAATCAACCATTCATTTGTATTGTTGCCTTTTTCATTTCAATTTAGCAAAGCTTCAAATATAAGACCATTCCATATGCAATCCCTCATGTCTCATTAATTAACTCTTATCGTGCTTGCTTTCACATAGATCATTGAAATCTCACAATAAATAAGCCTTTGCATGAATTCCATTTGCATTGTTGTCTTATGCTTGAACTAGATTATTTATACAACAATACATCATTTTGGCTTTATACAATTTCATCAAGTATCTATGAGATAATCAATTTCTGTCTAACACTTAGCAAACATGTTAGTCCTTTAATCATGTTGTCATTCAATCATCCAAAACTCACTAAAGGGCTAGATGCACTTTCAATCTCCCCCTTTTTGGTGATTGATGACAACCTGATTAAAGCTTACAAAAAGATATAAACAATTAAGCTTTTGGATTTAATAATTTATGAGAGACTCCCCCTTAATGTGTGCAATATGAATTGAATTCATAAATGACCTCAAATGTCAATTTGCACATACTAAAACACATAGGAGACCCTCCTTAAATCATTGCATCTGTGGGGTGCAAGTGTGTGTCAAAATAAAAAAACCATGATGCATATGACATGATATATCACACAAGACTAAACAGAAAGCATCACACCATACAAAGTCACTCTAAAACATGCATGGTCCTGATGAAAGTAAATAGATCATATATATCACACACATAACACTCATCTCAAAGATTTCTCAAGTCATATCTCTCCCCTTGTCATAGCTACTCTCCCCCTTTCATAGCTAGACACAAGGTTACACTCTGAAGCTTTAATCATATCTCTCCCCTTTGTCATCTATCACCAAAAGGGTCACACAAAGCACAAAGGGTGCTTAAGTTCAAACTTTGTACTAATCTCTCCCCCTTTGTATTAAACTCGCCCCTTTGTCATGGCGTGGGTCATATTACTTTGTCACTCCCCTTTGTCATCTTAAAGAGGTTGTACTTGTCATTTGTTTGCAATTCAAAATAGATCAAGTACATGGGTTCACTAGCTCATGAACAAACTCATACACTAACCACTACACCATATAATCATTCAAGCAATAGTGGTAGTCTATGAATCTAAAATTTTCATTTGTAATGCATGATCCTATAAGCATGTACTATATGCACTAACCACATACTAGTAAGGGATGAAAAATGATCATGCACAATACAATGACACATTTGCTATGTTGGAGAGGAAGATAGTCATATAGATTTCAATTCATTTCTCCAATAGCACCATAAAGTCCAATTATAAGCTTGGTGAAGACCAATAGATATCAATTCTTTGAATTCCTATTCTTCACCATATGAATTGAGAATCACTAATGATCAAGTGCACTCTTCTTGTTGTGGTTGGCTTGCTTCTTCTTTGATTATTGCTTGCTTGAGAGAACTAAAAGATGCACCACTTGTAATACCTCTTGAAAATTCATGATACCACTTAAAATTTCATGACTTGTTCTCTTTTGGGTGTTGCTTGCTTTCTAGACCAATCTCTTGATTTTCTTCAACCAAGTACCTCAAATGTCCCTTTAGATTACCTCTTCGATGTTAGCCATCCAAGCCTAGGGCGAAGTGACCTCTCTCCAAAGAACCATCCTTGATACTCACTTGAAATAACTTGAAAGACAATCACTTGATCCACTTGAAAGATTTTGTTTGATTGATCCATATTGTTGGACTTAATTTGATGAATAACTTTGAATCCTTCTTTAAGTCCTTTTCTTTCTACTTGTTTAAGTTATTTTCTTTCTATCAAAAGATCTCCAATTATCACTAGAACTTAAACTCCATCTTCATCCTGATCTTGGTCTTGATCTCTAGCTTGAGTACCAAATGTGTACCAGATACACTCTTTAAACAAATTGTCTTGTACTCATCATTTGTCATGCTTCTATCTCAAACCAAAACCAAAACATAGGTACCTCAGTCACTTATAGATATGATTCTAATTTGAGGACCTTTGAATCTAAGTGACTTTTGATCAATCCAATAATTATCACTTTCCTGGCAGATTCTGTATTCTTCAAAGAATAAATCATATCTCCCAAAGTACATATCCAAAAACCACGAAATTTGGTAAAGATGTGACACACTAAGTCTTCTAGTAGATGTAAAAATTTTAGCTTCTTTTGACTTCTATATTGCTACCAGATTTCATATCTTTCCACACTGCTACATGCTGAAAACTGCTGCACTATAGCTGACAAGATCTACTCCAAATCTAAAGTATCACTTATCCAAATCTCATGAAATTTGCACAGCAACTAATACCATAAGTGTAGAGCATGCAGACCAAATTTCAAGCCAATACAAATAGATTTGATTACTCAAACATGTCTATGATCACTGCTAGCTCAGATTTTCAATATTGGACATATTTCAATAATTGAGCTATTTTTTTAAAAAATTGAACCAAACTTGAAATCAACTTGTTTGAATACTCTCACAAGACATATATCCATTCGAACCACTTACTAGAAGAAATCTTATGAACATATCCAATCAAACCAACTTCAAACTTGATTACTTAAGCATTTAATCCATTCAAACATCTCATAGCAAGCAACATATGCATATATATCCAATTCAATTAACTCATATGTACCCAAATAAACTTTGATCAACAAGAGATATACCTTGATAGCTTATGATCATCTTTGCAAGCTTCAACTCCACTTATTTGCAGGCCTTCAAATATATCAATAAATTCCCACAACTTGAATATGACACTTGTATGTTGATAGCATATGGACTTCACTCAATTTTGACTTGGCATTGGGATAGAATTGCACTAGGCTTCAATACTTGACTCAACATAAGATGAACAATAATAATTCCATTGAATCAAGTCTCCAATGACATGGTACCTACAAACGATCATCCACTTTTCGATGGTACCCAAACTAGTTTGGGTCCTCTCATGTTAGACGCAACATACGTAGGCATAGCCTTAGTATGAATAGCAGATTTTTTTGCAATACTAACCAATAAGGTACCATAACAAACCTTCCTAGGCATAATATTTGCATCAATTGAAATAGGCTTAGGATTCTCACTTAGGGGACATGAATTAGCCAAGAATTGATTTTCTCTTTTTCGAATATTTGGCAAATTTATGATTTTTAAAACTTGAGAGAGATTTTAGAGGGACATAGGGATTTTTATGGACTTGAGAGAACCATGTCACATGTGATTAGGCAAATAATCAACCAAGGGTAGCAATAATCACAATATGAGATGACTAGGTCACAAAGACCCAAAAACCACACCACCTACACATGCTAGTTAGGAATTTTGAAAAACATCTATCCTATATCACACAAATGCACACACTAGCATATAAAGGGCCTTAGATGCACTTACAATGCATGTATGTAAATACATACCTTTGCCTTGAGCCCACAATATCACCATTGAGATAATACATGGCATGACAACATCATGTTGACCTCACTCAATTGCATCCCAATTAGTGCTCTGGTTCCTGCCATACCGGATACGTCCGGTAGACATACTGGACACGTCCGGCATGTGAAGAACATAAACACTTTTCCTTTCTGCCCTGGCCATACCGGACACGTCCAGTAGGCATACCGGACACGTCCGGTAGGTGCAGGACAGAAACAATTGAAGCGCTGCTTGTGATTCTTCGTTTTAGCTCTAGTACTTCTTGTATGCCTACATCTGAACAAATGCATTGCTCTACTAGAGAGCCATTAAAAACATCACATGGCAAACATGATAATTATTAAATGAAACTAATTAGCCACTTCCAATTATTTCACAAATATGCTTATTTGTGAGCCATTGAGCACTAAACACAAAGTGGCTATCCTATAAGATTTTTAGGTACTTGTTACCAATGGTAGAGATGAAGTAAATGATATAGTCATTGATTTATCTTCGGGTCAACCATATATGAGATTATGATAAGAATTGATTGATAGATTAAGTGAATATTTTCAATTTGCTTGCTCAACCACCCCGAAGCTTTCATCTCACCACTAAGTACCTACATTATCAACCTAAGCACATTTTGGTACCCAACTCTTGTTGGGTCCTTTTGAGTTAGTCAACAAGTGCTTAGGCACCCAAATGGCCTTAGTACTAGTTTGTGGTGAACACATCACCTTGCTAGTGCTAACTTCATTTGTGGTCTTCCTAAGCATATTATCATAAACAAATGTGTTCGGCTTAGGGATGTTACCATTTGGGCAATCATAGCTTAGATGCCCCTTTCTTCTACAAGCAAAGCATATGCGACCTTTGTTTGCTCTATGCTTGTTTTGCTTGTATGGACATCCATCAACCTTATGGCCCATCTCATTGCATCCATAGCATCTTCTTGTTGCAACTTAGGCTTCCTTTCTTGTCTCCTTGTACATTGGGCATTTTTTGGTTGGATGCCCCAACTTCTTGCACATGAGACAAGTGCTTTGTCCATCACTTTTTCTTTGGTTGGCCAACTTGTTTGAGGCCGTTTGATCAACCACTTCACACTTGTCGGCCCAACTCTTGTGTGGACACATGGTAATCTCATGTCCATTCACTCCACAACCATAGCATAGTCTTTTTCCATGTTTCTTGCTCTTGGTTGTGTTGGCCTTGCTTGAAATGTGATTCTTTTATTGGGATTTGGAGGAAGAAAGGTTTGAACCATTCTCAAGCTTCTTCACCATGTTAACATGGTTATCTTGAGAAGGTTGTGCTCTCTCCTTACCCTTCAATCGAATCACACCATTTCTTAGCCTTTCCACTTCTTTCTTAAGCTCTACATTTTCTATAAATTTTTGCTCAATCGAAGATTGGCTTGCTTGAGAAGCACACTCATTAGCACAAGAAATATTCAATTGAGATTGTGTACAAGTGAGTGTGTGAGTGGGAGATTGAGATGATTTTACCGTTGTAATCACAACCTCATGAGCCACCTCAAGCATGATGCATGATTATACTAATTCTTCATGAGAGCACTTGAGATGAACATAGTTTGCTTGTAGCACATTATATTTGCTTGAGAGTTCATCTAATTTTGCCTTGAGCTCAAAGTTTTCCTTCTCTAGTTGTGAAACACTAGAAGAGGAGTTAGTAACTAAAGCATGCTCAATTGATAATTTTTCATACCTCTCATTTATGGCCTTTAGCTCTTGCAATTTGGAGATGAGAAACTTTTCTTGATTTTGAAGTGATTGCTCTTGTTTCTCATTCTCTTCCTCTAGCTCATCATTCTTCTCAACTAGCTTCATAAGAATGAGCTTGTCTTTGTTGCTTAGATGATCAAGAGTGTAGCTATCTTCAATTTCAATATCACTCTCTTCTTGATCATCTACTCGTGCCATCTCCTTGGCTTGATCTTTCTTGCTAGCCTTCTTCTTGCTTTTCTTGGCCATGAGACACAAGTGATGAGTATCATGAGATCTTTGAGGTTGACTCATCACTTGGCCGCCACCGGGCTTGAGCCTCATCATCTGACCGTCTGCGTGTCCGTCTGCTGCTTGGCCATACCAGACACGTCTGGTAGGGATACTGGGACATGTCCCAGATGTGCTTGCTATGAACAATATGTGATCGCCTCGGCTTGCACCTCTTGCTCCGGCTCAGCGCTCTTGAGGTCTTGTGAGGCTTCTTCACTGCATGAAGACATAATGGACATATTTTCCATTGACTTGACCTCAAGTGCATCATCGCATTTGGATTTCTATATAACTCAACGAGTTTGGTCCAAATGAGATGAGCACTCTCCGAAGGTGGTTGTCCATTGAATATTGCCTTATCTTGAACCTCTACACTCAATGTACTCAAAATGATATTAATAGCTTGAGCATTGAGTTGCACGCATATCTCTTCCTCTTTTGATAAATTCTTATAGTTGCTCCAATCAACTATAGGAAGAGGTATGCTTGCAGACACAATATGCTCAACAAGAGGACTAATATCTCTAAAAGCATTGAGTACATGAATTGACTAAGGTGGAAAGTTTGAACCATCATTTTGGAGAAGCACCGGCTCCAACTCGATAGGCATCGACATCCTTTTCTCACAGCGGTCAAAAGCTTGTAGTGAGTCCAAGCTTTGATACCAATTGAAAGGACCTAGGATGCCACCTAGAGGGGGGTGAATAGGCGTTTCTAAAAAATCAACACCTTTGAAAGCGGAACCGATTAGTAATAGGAGTTTCCAAAATGGAAACTCCAAATCAGAGTAATACCACCCCTCACAAGTTATCCACAAAGTATATAAAAGATACTAGATAAACCTAGGGAGCCAAACAGCTGCAACCAAAGAGTTGAATCAAAATGCACTAGTCAGTTAATGTCGGAAGTCCCAACAATTTGGGTCAGAACTTCCGACGTGTCAGAAGTCCCGATAGTTTGGGTCAGAACTTCCGACACAAACTGTCAGCACTTCCGACCCCTACGGGAAATGAACTACAAGTGCTAAAATGAACTTTGTGATGCCGATAACTTACAAACCCACTTCCTAGTGGTAAGGTAAGGTGTTGGGTCACTCTCTTGACGTTGATAAGCCACCACTCCATAGATCGAGTCCCAAACCCTAAGAAATAGCTAGAGAGAGGGAGACAACCAAATACATGTAATTTCGAGCAAATCACAACAATAACAAGCACGCGGGAGACAAGAATTTATCCCGAGGTTCGACAGCCCCACAAAGGAGCTCCTACGTCCTCATTGTTGAGGTGACCACTTTGGTCGAAGTTTCTTCCACCTCCTTGCCTCACTCAAGGATACCACAAAGGTCACTTGAGTTTCTTCACTAGAAATCAAGGGTAATACAAACTTCCCAAGGCTCTTCCACAAGATGGAAGCTCTTGGGCGACGTCTAGCCGGCTAGGGGAAAATCCCAAGAGTAACAAATGCAAATCAAACCGGCTTGACGAAGAAATCAAGTGCTCAAGCTTGCTCAAAGTGATTTTCTCACTCAATCCACTCTGCAAACACTCAAACCCTTTGGGAATCGAAGTTAGAAGCAAAGGAGAGAAGAGTGGCGAGCCTAGAATGCTTGGGGACTGTTTTGGCCGAGTATTCGTCGCAATGAAATGAGTGGGCAACGGTTAGAAGGGAGGAGAGGGGTAAATATACTCCAAGGCAAAATCTAACCGTTCAGATCTACGTCGGAAGTTCCGATGCAGATCTCATGACTTTCGACGTATGAAGAAAACACTGTTCACGCGAGGTCAAAGTCCACTCGAGACAGCCAATGTCGGAACTTCCGACGAACGTCGGGACTTCCGACGGGCATAGTCAGCAGGTTAGTAGAACCATCGATGCCGGGACTCCCGGCTTGAGTCAGGACTTCCGACTGTCGGAAGTTCCGACTCACGTCGGGACTTCCGACGTCCACAGTCACCGCGCAAGCTATGACTGGGAGTCAGCACTTCCGACTGTCGGGAGTTCCGGCTTACGTCGGGACTTCCGACACCGACAGTCACAGAAAATTATTCTATGTGCTCGTGAAGTGCTAGAGTGTCTTTCTTTTGATTTAATTAATATGCTTGAGCACTCTATCTTCCTCAGACCACCTAAACTTGCATCCCTCTTAATAGTACGGCATACCTATTAACTCAAGATCAAAAGAAAAATGAAATTAAACCTTTTGAGTTGATCTTCTTTAAATTGATGCCGTGTCTTTCAATCTTTATCAAGTGAGGGTGCCAACATGTCAATATTGACCTTGTCACTTGAGCATAGCCATCTTGAGCACGTGACTTGATTCCATTCATCAAATATGAATAACTCCAAATGCATCAAGTCACTTTAATCAACTTGTCCAATATAGATTTGATCCTCCACATCAATATGACCATCATAGCTTGATTAGTACCTCAACTAAATGCAAGTACTTTCTTCTTCACCCTAGCTAGGTTCCTCGGCCATCAAGCCGTCGCTTGCCCTTCACCCTTGCTTAGTACCTCGAAGCCTTTTCTTGCTATCTTCACCATCTCAAGCCGTCAAGTCACATCTTGTATTAAATCAACCATTCATTTGTATTGTTGTCTTTTTTATTTCAATTTAGCAAAGCTTCAAATATGAGACCATTCCATATGCAATCCCTCATGTCTCATTAATTAACTCTTATCGTGCTTGCTTTCACATAGATCATTGAAATCCCACAATAATAAGCCTTTGCATGAATTCCATTTGCATTGTTGTCTTGTGCTTGAACTAGATTGTTTATACAACAATACATCATTTTGGCTTTATACAATTTCATCAAGTATCTATGAGATAATCAATTTCCTGTCTAACACTTAGCAAACATGTTAGTCCTTTAATCGTGTTGTCATTCAATCATCCAAAACTCACTAAAGGGCTAGATGCACTTTCAAATGAATATAAAGATATTGCCAACACATTATGTGTTAAAAGAGATGAACAAGAGAAGCACACAATGAAAGCATACAAGATAGACAAGGAAGAAATGTGGTAGAAAATCCAAAACTTAAAGCTCGACTTCGGTACAAGTTCCTGTCCAATAAATTTCTAAATTTGGCATATAAAGCAGGCAGCTCTCTGGAATGTTGTTTGCTGTTAGGCAATGCACTTGATTGCCTTGGTAGTTAGAGGATAAATTCAATGCATCTACTGTGTTGCGAATGAAAACCCATGTACCGGCCAAGAAAAAAGTTGACCCAAATGTGTAGGAAAGAGATGCCCTTGGTGCCACACAAAAGAAAAAGGAAGTTTATTAAACAAAAAAGGAGATAGAGAACATGGTTAGATAAGTTATATAAGGTGAAGCGTAAAACAACTAAATATGTTTGTACTAGCAAACAAGAAAGCATGTATACTAGATGCTGCCCCGCGCCGCGCTTCGCTGTGGGTAGAGGGCGAAACACAACAAATATAAGCAAAGATCTAAAAAAGATACCAGACTATATAATCATGTCTCCCTAAACAAATGTCATATTCAATTCAAAGTATTTGAGCTAGAAAATATATAATCGATCAGATTCATAACCACGCCACTTCAGGGTGGATCGGTCTCCTTATGTAATGTCCTAGCTCATAATATGTATCTGCAATGGTCACAAAGCAAGCAAGAGATAACCAATAAGCTCCAGGAACAAATCAACACAGGATGAAAAAGAGGAAGAGCCTATGCCAGTTTATAAGGCATGAAATCGGTCAATCAATATGAGCATGGATATGGTTAAATCATCATATTAGAGAAAAAGGTTCCCATAGACTCAATGTAGTCATTTAAACCGTAAATAGAGCAAGATTATGTACATACCATAGGCATAGCAAAGATGATACAATGGATTTGTTTTTCTAATGACATCAAACTCTGAAAGGGTCTATACAACTCAGTAGGTATCATGTATTATTTTTAGCCTCTTTCTTTCAATTTCTTTTTTTTCTTGTATGGGGAAAGTTTTTTTTATCAAGCAAATCCTGTGGGTATGGGGAAAGTTTTTTTATCAAGCAAATACTGTGACTAATAGAAGCAAATTGTAACCCCATAAATCATGTGAGGTGGCCTAAAAGTGGACTTACATTTTTTGTTCCGGAACTCGGCGGCAACTTACTTCAAAAAGTGTACTAGAACTTTGAAGGGGTCAAATTGGATGTATGAGACGCAACTGGAGCAAGTGAAGAGTTGTGTAATCTTTGCTCACTGAATCAAGAAGACATGTTTGTAAGAGTGTAAACCAAATTTAGAATACACCTATGAACCTACAAATACTACCTAGACAAATAGAATGGGATGAAAGAAATAAGGGATATTTAGAGAGATTTTGCCAGACTCAACCCTCGCATAACAAATTTGGATTCACTTATCAGTGACTATGCAGAACATATGAAAGATTAGAATTAGTACTAATTGTTTATGCGAAGCATTTTCAAAAAATAGTGTTATGACTGTGCATTTAGTGCAGGATCAAAAAGCAGGTACAATCCTTTTTTCTAATATTTTGAATGCTATGCAAACTAATGTGGAGCTTGATCAATATGGTTTGCGATAAACATCCAAAAAGCGACAATGCATTAGATTGTGCGTAGTAGTATACATTAGATAGCTAGAATGAATTAGAGCTGCACTTATAAGCGGCATTGGCAGATTAGTAATGCTTACGAAAAGATTAACAACATTCAAAGTTGTAATGCATGTTTCAGTACTAAGCTGCTACATGGATGATCGAACATTCATCGAACAACACGATATGAGAGAAAAAACATGTATGCATGTGTGGGCTTTTATAATCGTGTAGCTTGCATCTGTGCACATAGATATTGGATTAGAAAGATGAGTAAGCACAGATCAAAGAATACAAACACGAATTAGTTCAAAGGTGCAAAGGTAGCATAGTATAGCTAATTAAAGAGTAAGAAAAGTATATGCTCACGAAGAGCAGCCCTTTAAATTGTTCCTCTTTGTTGTGATCATGGAAGCAATCTTTCAAGCAGAATCTGCAGGTACATGAACAAACCGGTCTATGTAGTAGATCTTTCATTGCATATAAGGATACAACGAAGGATCATATGAACACATGTGACCAGGTCTGTAAAAGCTTATATGATGATTCCAGTTAGTTTCTTTAATACATAAACTACACAGGAAGCATAGCACGTGGACCTAAATTTAGGTCATTAGAACTTTAAACATTTAGGGAAACTAATATGAAAACCCGATATGAAGGTAAGGAGAGGCGTGAGACCATAATGGCGCAATTGTCCTCTATGGACCTTTCGAGGTAGTCGAGTTAAAGAGGAGCATACATGCGAGAGGGCCTCCATAGCCTCGACAAATATTCCACATCACTAGCTTCGATCCATTTTTGGGCAACCTAGAATTAGTTGGTACAAAATAACTAAAAAACACCAACACATATAAATTGAATCCTGTGAAGCACAAACTGGCGTACTTTGTCATGAATGAGATGACCTTGGCGTGGTGGGCGTTTGCAGATTGAACACCATATCAATCGGCACGCACAAAGAATTGAGTACCACGAAGCTGCAAGAACGGCCTACCTCGTGGTGACCTATGAAGCAAGTCGAATAGTACCTACAACACAAATGAAGGTATTGAGGAAAAACAAAATCGAACTCTGGGTGTACCAAATTGGAGCGGGAAGGCAGCCCTAGGGCACGTGGCGACTCCGTTTCTCTTCATCGAGCAAAGAACGAATGGCGTGGGGTCCCGAGTTGCTCCTGGGTGCTTGGCGACGGTGTCCCTCGCCAGGCTTTGTGCTCCGCCATGGAGGTCCACTTGTGAGGCCCATCGCGGTACGCCTCCATGATCTTGAGCAAGATCCAGTGAGAGGGAGGAGAGAGAGAGAGAGAGAGAGGGAGGGGCAGGGGGTGAAGCGGAGGCGTGTGGTGGAGGTGGAGGACGAGAGGAGGAAGAGGCGGAGTGCGTGATGGAGGCGGACGACGACGCGAGGGATTAGATCGATCGCGAGAGGAAGAGAGAGAGAGAGAGGAGGGAGGAGCTTGGAGGGAGACACAGAGGGCGCGCCATGTGAGGTAGACTACCGCGAGGGGAGAGGCGGAGTGTGCGCGACGGAGGTGCAGAGATTTGACTGAGGGATCGCAGTGGTGGCGGTGAGAGGAGGAGAATCGGGATAGGAATGAGGCGGTTTGGTCATGAGGTCCAGGATGGCCGATTTTTTTTTTTCTATTTCGAGCGTTTAATGGTTGCGAGGCGGGCCACTCGTCTGCGGGGTGTAGACGGCACGCGTGGTTTTCACGTGAGGTGGGAGGTGTCGTTCAAATAGTAAAATAGTATCGAATGGTGACCGTCGGATGGACGGATCGGACTGACCAAGGGTGTGGCTGGGCATTGTAGGACTGTGTGACGGCTGAGAAACTAGTCATTTGATATATATGATGATATGATATGATATATGATATGTTTGCAATTGCAATATGAACATTACTATATTAGTTGCAATTTCGTTGGCAGCAAAAGAACCTCAAGTACAAGTGGAACGTGATGGCGAGAACAAAGGAGAAGCTTTGAACCGTTGGATTTGATTTGAAGGGCTGGATGCTGAAGGTAAATTATACGGTGACTTGCTAAGACTAGTTACCGAATCTGTGTCTTACGGACCCGTCTCCCGTCTCCCCGCCTCGCCATCCCCGCACCACCCCTCCGGCCGCCGCATCGTCGCCGCCGCTCCTCGCGGTCTGGCCCCTTGCCTCGCCGTCGCCGTCTCCGCCGCCCTCTCGGCCCGGCCCCTCGCCTCTCCGTAGCCTCCGTTCGGCCTGCCTTTCAGCGCGGGTGAGGAGGCGCCGGAATCTGGGCTGTCGCCGAGCCGTTTCGAGCCCAGCTCGATCACTTCTCTGCTCAACGGAAAGGAGACGGATTCGTGGGTCGTCAGCAGGCGCGGCGGCGACTTCATCGGGTGTTCGGCCGCTTTCGGCGCGCAAAGCGGACGACGCGTGCGCCCGCCCCCAGGGATGACCGGCGGTTGAGATCCGGTCCGAGCTCGCTTCTTCGTCTTCCTCTCCAGCTGCGTGCCCCAGTCCGAGCTTGTCTTCTCCTTTATCTGTCCACGATTCGTTTCAAAGCTCGCTTCCTAGCGAAGTCAGCTTCGAATCGACGCGTGGCCAGATAAATCTACTACAAACAGGGCCTTCCTCAGCGCGCTCTTGCACGGCCGATAGTGGCACGGGTTCGCGATTTGGCGGCAGAGTGCTGCGACGGCGGGAGGTAGTGTGCCGCCAGCACGGTGAACTGCCGCTCGTTGCTGCGGTACGCTATTGATCCCTAGATTTCCCAACGAACATGGCGGAGGCGGCTGCCCACTCCTCCAACTCGGCCGTCGACGGTGGCGGCGGTAGCGTTCAAAACGATTATCCCACCATTGACCCGACCTCGTTCGACGTGGTGCTCTGCGGCACGGGCCTCCCGGAGTCTGTCCTCGCCGCCGCCTGCGCCGCCGCTGGGAAGACGGTCCTCCACGTCGATCCCAGCCCGTTCTACGGCTCCCTCTACTCTTCCATCCCACTCTCCTCCCTCGCCTCCTTCCTATCCCCTGAGGCCTCCCCACCCACCTCGTCGCGGCGGCGGCCGCCGCCTCCGATTCGCGTACCGTCGTCGTCGATCTCCACCGACGGAGCGTGTACTCCGATGTCGAGACCTCGGGGGCGGCGCCAGAGCCGGCGAGGCGGTTCACCATTGACCTGGTGGGGCCCCGTGTGCTGTACTGCGCCGATGAGGCAGTGGACCTCCTCCTGCGGTCGGGGGGCAGCCACCATGTGGAGTTCAAGAGCGTGGAGGGGGGCAGCCTCCTCTACTGGGAGGGCTGCCTCTACCCAGTGCCAGACTCGAGGCAGGCCATCTTCAAGGACACCACACTCAAGCTCAAGGAGAAGAACATCCTCTTCAGGTTCTTCAAGCTTGTGCAGGCGCACATTGCTGCCGCATCAGCTTCTGCTGATGAGACGAGAGAGGGGATGCATCTGCCAAGATACCTGAGGAGGACCTGGATCTCCCTTTGTTGAGTTCCTCAAGAAACAGGGCTTCCCCAAGATGAGAGCGTAAGGGTGTTATGAATTGGTCGAGTATATGCTATTTTTAGCAGCATGACTAAGATTGGGCTCGGTGTGGTGTTTGCAGGGTTGTGCTGTATGCGATTGCCATGGCGGATTATGATCAAGATGGTGCTGACCCTTGTGAAAAATTGATTACAACGAGGGAGGGAATCCAGACCATTGCTTTGTACTCCTCGTCCATTGGGAGGTGAATTAGCTTGTCTGAACTTTTCCTTGTCCACTTTGGAAAACCATATTTATATATCATATTATATAATGCTTTGTTTATTAATCCACCTTTCATTTAGCTTTAGAGAAGATATATGTAATCTAACATGTAAAACCTTAAAATAACATAGCTGTGGTGGTATAATTTTACATCTTATTTTTCACCACACCAGGTTCGCTAATGCAGAAGGCGCTTTCATTTATCCTATGTATGGGCATGGTGAGCTGCCTCAGGCTTTCTGTCGCTGTGCTGCGGTTAAGGGCGCCCTATATGTAAGATGATCTTCACAAGTATGCGTGGCAATGTTTTTTGTGCTCTAGCTTTGGCTATAGTTTCTTTAGTCGCATGATTGTAGCATCTTTCATCCCAATTATCTGTAATTGGTACATTGCAATTTGATTGCAACCCAAACATTTAGGAACAATGATGTGGTAGTCCTGGGCTTGACATCTCTCTGCTGGAATGGCATCTGACGCCTTCTTTACTTCTTTTCTTTTTAATAACTTGTGCTGGTTTCCTCATACTTAGCCTTAACAACATATCTTATTGTTCAGGTGTTGCGGATGCCAGTGGCTGCAGTTCTTATGGATGAGGTATGATAATAAACTAAAATCTATGGTATGGCCATATTCCTGCAAATTTGTTTTTGCCTGATGTCATTATCATACACTGGATCCTTTTGAAATCTTGCTTATTTCATCTATGTTTCATCTTTATGCACAGCTTCTATTTGCGTTACTAACCTGAAATAATTTATACTTTATTGATCAGGAAAAGAAGCATTTTGTAGGTGCCAGATTGGCATCTGGTCAGGATATTTTGTGCCAACAATTGATATTCGACCAGTCTTATAAGATTCCTACCTTGGATGTCCCATTTGATGGTTCAGATTCTCACTTTCCAAGAAAAGTTGCAGAGAGGGTATGCATAATTAGCAAGTCCGTGAAACAGGGATCATCAAATGTTCTGGTTATTTTCCCTCCAAAATGTAAGGACAACTATTCTTTTACTTGTGTTTATGCCAGATCTTATTGATGTATTGGTGATCTTGGTTCTCTTTGTTGATCCCATTTCTACTCTTAATTTAGCACTAGAAGAGCAGCAGGTCACAGCTGTTCGACTTCTTCAGTTGAGCAGCAATCTCGCAGTATGTCCTCCTGGGATGTAAGCTATCTATCCTATCATCATAGTATGCATCAATGTAATTCTCTCATGTACTTGTTATATCTACCAGTCTACCGCCAGGAACCACTATGTTCAAAATTGCCCTATAATATAGGCAAGTAACTTACCTCACAAGCTAATCTCACTTGCAGGTTTATGTCATATCTGTCTACTCCTGTCACGGATGTCTCAGCGGAAAGCAATGCATAAAAAAGCAATAGATGCTCTTTTCAGTCCTCAGGCTTCAGATGGTTCGGGAAGGCCATCTTGAGACAGCCAGTGAAAGCACTGGGGATGTGAAACCAACACTAATCTGGAGCTGTGTGTATGTTCAAGACATCACACAGGTGCATTTCTATTTGTTATCAATATGGACTGTATTCATGTTGGTTTCAGTACTATAAACACATTGGTTTTTCAGGTTATATATATGTGTTTTTATATTTAAAGCATTTGGTGTCCTGTCTTGCACTATCAGGAAAAAAATCAGGGAACATCTTTATTGTCATGCCCCATGCCTGATGAATACCTGGACTACAGAAATGTACTGGGATCAACAAAAAAGGTATTACATTCTGTGAACTTTTTCTGTTTCTTGTATGATGTACACATGTACCTGCATGAGAAATTAGGTCTGAAACTCTGGTTGATCTGTAATTCTGTCAGTATCAGATGGTTATAACAATTTTCTTCGTAATATACATCAAGAGTACGCTCTTTTGTGACAGCTTTAGAATGGATGATGCTTCATTTACACCACTAGCTCTGTCCTGACGAATTTGTTTTCTTATTTTCTTTTACAGTTATTCGCAAGTATCTATCCTGATGAAGAGTTCTTACCTAAAAAGTCAGCTCCTGTATATGCCGATGATGACTCTGATTCTGCAGAGTAAAACCATCTTTCTAGAGGTATGTCTTTGCATATGGAACTTTCACTAGGAGCTCACATTCTAGCTTATACACATATGAAAATATTTTCTGATACTGAGACAATGTTTGCTCCTATGCAACATACAGCATATGGAAATATTAGTATCTTTGCTCATTGGAATATAAATGTCATGACATGCTGAACTTTGTGCCATTTGTTCATATTGATGAAATTATCACCGCTATAAATTTTGGTGATTAAGATTTTTGAACAATTTTTAGACTCCAGACCGATAGGCCCTGCTTTATAGAGAGCAATGTTTTGCTGGGGAGACCAGCTTACAAAGGGTAGCACTAAGTTATACCATTACAAGTTTAAAGCGGGCTCTCTCTCTCTAAACTCCCTCTTCCTCAAACAAAACCTGAAAGATAAGATACCCAACATTGCATTCAAAGTTGACACGCGCCCCACTATAGCTAACAGGAGCTTCAGCTAACCGGCTGCAGCGATTATAGCCGATCCATCATGTCCTCCGTTACCCTTGGCACCCAGCCTTGTTATTCTGCCTTGAGGAGAATGCTCCATTTCTGCATAAGAAGTAAAGCACGATGAACAACGACAATGGGTGAACTCACCGTTGTATTCCTAAAGACTAACTCCATTTCTTAACAGCCAAAGGCTCAAACCTATACATCCCAGCAAGGCAGCAAGTATACCAAAATCACCCTTTCTTGCCTCTTACTAGAATGTAATATGCTCAATTGAAACTCCTCTATACTCATTGGCATGGAGTTCCATCCCAGCACATCTCTGAAGGACCACCAGACACAATGTGCAATGGCACATTCAAAAAACAATATGGTCACAAGTCTCTCTCAACCCGCATAACTTGCAATTTTCCTTGTCCGCCAATTGTGGCTAACCAATGGGACTGCTTTTTTTTTTGCGAAACAGTAACTTTATTAAAACTTAAGTAATGTCTTTACAAGAAAGAGTGACAATCCACTCCGGAAAACAAGCAAAAAACACCTGACACTCCCTAGACCTAATCGCAAACTGCGCCAAATCATGCGCCAAATTATTCTGGACTCTACTAATCTGAGAAAACTCAATCCTACTCAACTAATCCCCAACCTCGCGCGCCTCAATGAGTTGCCAGATCGCCGAACGGTCACGGGTGTTCTCTTTGAGCTTGGTGACCACTGAGTGGCAATCTGATTCCAGAATCATCGGGGTCTCCGGCCATCTATGCGCCAGATGAACACCTTACAGACAAGCACGCACTTCAGCTTGTTCGGCATCCCTGCAATGGAATATGACACGCCAGGCGGTTAGTTTCAAAGCTCCAACCCAATCTCTAATTACCACTCCAATCGCAGCGTCGCCGGTCAGCTGATTGAAAGCAGCATCAACATTGATTTTGAAAGTACCCTGTGGTGGAGGACTCCATATCTTCTTAACCTGACCCACTGCCGGAACCTTGCTTTTACTCGTACTCGGTAGCAGACTGCGTTTTCCTTTGTTATCTGAAGGGTCTCCCTGTTGCTGGATGGTGAATAGTGAGTGCATATAACGATTCAGAAAGATGACAGAGCTACCGATGAAGGCCGAAGCACCCTCATGTATAACTTTATTTCGTATATGTTCCAAGTATGCCAGAGAAGCAAGAAGAAGCTAGTCAATACCTCCATGGAATAGGTGAAAACAATCTGCAGTAACCACTCGGTCCTGTTCTGATGGCAGGGAGCAATGGTCTCAAATTGCCGAGCGAAGCGCAGCAGCATGGGGGCACCTGATGACCGCATGGTAGGCATCTTCGGCCTGAGTTCCACACAGCTGACATATATCCTGCTGCTCAAGATGACGGTGCTTCTTATTGACACGGGTAGGCAAACTATTGTTGACAATTTTCCAGATAAAAACATTAACCTTAGAAGGAACTTTAACACTCCATACCTTCTTCCATACCGCGCGACCCTGTTCTGAACTTGAGCTGGTCCCAATCTGACCGACACCATACTGATTCCAGACAGCAAGCCTGTATGCACTTTGGACAGAGAACAAGCCATTTTTCTCATAATGCCAAGCAACAAAATCAGAAGTACTAGACGGCGGCAACTTGATCTTAAAAATCTCTGAAGCATCACAAGGAAAAAAGTACCTGCGCACGGCTGTTTCATCCGATGTACCATTATGAATCAAGTGGTGCACCCATCGCAGTCTACACGATCGTCTTGGACCAATTGGTTTCAGACCATGACCTCTTGGGAGCCAATTGTCACGCCAAATTTGAGTGGATCTGCCATCTCCTATCCTCTTGATGACGCCTAACTTTAACAATTCCAGCCCATACTCAACTGCTCTCCATGTTTGGGATGCTTCTCCCGCAGGAACAGAATCTAGCAGCAAGCCCTCAGGAAAATATTTTGCTTTAAGAACTCTTGCGCAAAGGCCATCAGGATAAGCTAGCAACCTCCATGCTTGCCGGGCGAGCAACGCTTGGTTAACAAGTCTGAGGTCCCTGAACCCCATAGGCCCATACCTCCAAACCCTTTTGGCATTAACATTTTCTCCCATGGGATCCATTGCATCTTTCTTCTACCATTTTCGGCTCCCCACTAGAAAGCACGATTTGCTTCATGAGTTAAGTCACACAATGTCAGGGGCAGCTTGAAAACACTCATAACATAGATAGGTAAGGCCTGGGCAACCTACTTGATCAACACTTCCTTCCCAGCAGCCGACAAAAACTTTTCCTTCCACGCCACCATCCTCTTATGAAAACGTTCCTCGAGGGGTTGAAACAGTCCCCGCAGGACCCATCCATGAGGGGTTGGGAGGCCCAAATATTTTGCTTCAAAATCTAATCTTTCCACCCCCAGCGTCAGGTGCACTTGATCTGTGATCTGCTGGTCAAAATTCCCATTAATCAACAGAGAGCACTTATTGGGACTGAGAAGCTGACCTGAACATTGCTCAAAGGTAGAGAGAACATCCTTGATAGCCAGCGCCTGATGCACAATGGCTCTGAAGAATAATAGGCTATCATCCGCGAATAACAAATGCGACACACTCGGTGCCCTCCGACACACCTTTACTCCATCAATATTTCCCAGTCGCTCATTGCGCTTCAAAAGAGTAGACAGGCCATCAGCCACAAGCAAGAACAAGTATGGTGAAAGCGGATCACCTTGCCTTAGACCACGTGTAGGGGAGAAGGGCTGCGACGGCAACCCATTGAAGCAATCAAGGAACACTCTTACTTTTAATTTGCTGCTCTGCTATGGAAAACTAGTTGAATTAAATAAGGGGAAGTAGGGAGCACATACCTGTGACCCGAAAAACAATACATCAAATGCACTTCCATGCTGACAGCCTGGGATGTCTGAAAACTTTGTATATTGTCTTGAGAACAAGGCCGTGACCAATGCAAAATATGAAAGTGCTTATTGCTAAGAATTTGCTGTGGGGAATGGGAACCATATATCTTTGTGCACTAAGTATTTTTTCCCCAATACTGACAGGGCTTTATCATTTGGTTGGAGAACGCCGTCAGTGAAGATGCATGAAGGCATCATCCTCTATGTCGTGGTGTTCCTTGAAGTTCAGAGGGCAAAAGAGCGTCGCAAGGGGAGCCTGTGGGGTTGATGGGCAGTTGTGCTGGATTTCCAATGTACAGGTGGCCACTGGCTGTTCAGAGGGCATTAGTAGGTAACAGTTGGAAGGAGGGATGTGGTAGCATATTCATATTCACCAAATGCTACATGGACACATTCTGCGATGCTCGGTGCAAATGGCCTTGTATGGACTCGCAGACCTTGTTGTACACAGGACCACAGCAAATACGGGATACATGCTGAACGCTCGATATGATTCCCCAATTAAGTCATTTGAACGAGAGAGACGGTAAAAGGGTATTCAAACGACTTCTCCCCCCTGAGGGTAGTAAAACTGTTGATTGTATTTTTGGACGGCTAAAGCTGTGTGCAGACTGCGTTTTCACGGTACTCCCTCTGTTCTAAATTATTAGTCGCTTTAATTTTTTTTTGATACATCGAATTTGCTATGTATCTATATATGAATTATGTGTAAATACATAATAAATTCGATATACCAAAAAAGTCAAAGTGATATGTAATTTGAAACGGAAGGAGTATCTTTGTTTTTGGTTGTTTTTGGTGAGGTTTTGGTCTTCACCTTGCAGAATTGGGTGCCATACCCGAGCCTATAGTAATGTGTTTTTTTATCGATCATCAGTCTGTTTTTTCGCAACATTTTGTTTGTTTGTTGATGAGTTCTGAAAGATCGGCGTTGCATCTGTTTAGTTTTCTACAAGAACAATCGTAGGACGACACGGGAACATGGGCTCATTGCACAAGGTCAGAAGGATAATCTTCTTATCTTGCCCAACCAGATTCCACGTCAGTAACGGCTCCCATCCCATCTCAGTGCTGCAAAACGTTTGCTTCGCTGAAAAAAGCCATAGCTGAAAGTAGGTACTATTCGTCGATTCGTTACGAGAGAAAAACGCTCTTCCTTCGCTCACTCGTAACACAAGCGAACAGGGCCAAAGCTGCTCTCGGTGGTCGGAGCCCGAAACCCAGACGCAACCCATCCTCCGTCCTGGACTCGCGCCTCGCTTTCCTCCCTCCCTCCCATTCTCACCCGCCGAAGCTTCTAGGAGCTCATCGGCTGAGCCCGAGCTAACAAGCTCACCGGCGGGCAGGATGCTGGCGGCGTCCACCAAGGTCGGCTCTAGGCTGGCCTCTCCACACGCCTCCTCGTCCGCTGCTGCTGCTGCGGCGGCGGCGCTGGCGAGCTCCCCCGTGCTGGGCTCTGGGATGCTCTCAGGCGCCGGGTTCGGCGAGACGGGAAGTCATCACGCGGCGGACGCGCCGCCCCCACTGCCTTGCAGTTCCTCGGGCGATTCAAGGTGAGCATCAAACTTCAGAATTCAGAACCGCCGAGGGCCAGACTTGGGTAGTGCCATTGCTTTATCTCATGATCGGGAGCCTCAACTGTTCGTTCGCAACTGATCTGATGACTACCTGAATCAATTGCTCCCTTGCCGCCAGGAATTAGCTTCCCAATGATTGATCAACTCCTAACTCACACCTTGCAAACAAGGGAAATGTGCTCAGTGATTTCTCAGGATCGGAACAGTTGGTTTCCTCATCATTATTTCTTTCAGCTAAATCTGCACTACTTTGTAATAGGGAATATTATTATCTATGGACGAGGCTGGTGAATCAAAGTCAGTCAACGCTACATCGAGGCAAAGTGACTGCTGCATTGGGCCACCATGTTTTTTGGTGCAGGTGGTTCCTCACGGAATCAACATATCTACAGATATTTTTCATCTTCTTCTCATCAAGGGAGGATATGGGCTGGGAGCAAGGTGTGTTCAAGAATCATACATACCCATTCATTGGTTTGGTTTACTTACTATTCTTTTGTGGACTTCGGAGATGATTTGACTGTTGTTTTGAGATACTTGTTCCAAACAACTTGATGATGTGCTTTGCATTAGACTTTCAATCATTATTATTTTAAGTAAGTTCCTATTCCAGGTTCTACGTGACCTGCCAGAGTATGTAAAAATTGTGGAAGTAGGGCCACGAGATGGTCTACAAAATGAAAAGGACATTGTACCGACACCTTTAAAGGTTGAGCTTATACGAAGATTGGCCACATCCGGATTACCTGTTGTGGAGGCAACAAGTTTTGTATCTCCAAAATGGGTACCTCAGGTATAGGCTTTATAAGAGCTCTCGTGATCGCACAGATTAGACACCTGTTTTATCTGCACCTACTGTAGACATTGATTTTCTCAGGACCCCGATTTACATCTTGGGTTTTTTCTTCAATATGTTATTGAATTTTCATGGAGCAAGCAGGACTGAGGCTGTTTATCTATCTTTTTAGATATATTTGTTGCTAGTTATGTTGTGCAACATTCCAGAGTTGTGAAACAATTAATGCTCCTGTCTATCATAAAGATGATTTTCTTGTGCCAATATGTCATAGTAATGTCGTATTTCTTCCAAAGTATTAAAGATTTTTTCCCCTCCTAAACTAAACTGGTATAGTATTTTTTTTCTATTGTTTATTAGTAGAAAGTTAGAAAATGGTGAGACCATCGACATCAGAACAGTCATTTGGATTGGGTTCTGACTTATTTACATTGCCTAAATGAGTGTGAGCATAATCTTACTCTTTCATTGGAGTGTCACCAGAAGATTTCATGGAGTGAACATAACATCATGGAGTTTTTCAGTTACACAAACCCCCTTTCCAGCGTCACCAGAAGATTGCTGCAATATGGTGGTTACTCTGTGTGGATCCTTGGCAGGGATATGCCACTCTCTAAAGGCTGAATGGAATTTATGATGTTAAGTCATGCCAGTAGAATCAGTTGGTACCTTGGATCCTATAGAACCTCTGTATCTTTGTTTTTCTCTTCACAACTAATATTCCTCTAGTATCGTATCCATTGGGACGGAGCACATCTGTTTTCAAAGGTTATAAATAGCTTCTCCAGTTTAATTGATTCTGTATATGTTCTGCTGCTGGATATTGGCACTGTTGCCTGGTCGCAGTACCCTGATATGAATTTGAGTTTCCAATAAAATGGATAACGTTGGGATTGTGGATACTTGTATACTTTTAAAGGAAGGAATTATCTAAATAGAGGAAACATTACAAAGATGATGCACAAGATCTGAAAAGATTTACTGAAAATAAGAAAAGTTTACGAGTGTCAGATTGACATAAACAATTAGTTTCACTGCACCATGGAGAAAACTACTGGAGTTAAGTTTCAGGCAGGATAATTATCGGAATTAAGGATGGAAGTGAATCTCTTGATTGTACTCTTTTATGATTGGTTCATCGTTCTTTTCATATTTACAGGCATTGGTGTCTTCTTATGTTCGCCTATCCAGTCCTTATTTCACTAAAATTACCTTTCTGTTTCTTGTCTGTTAATTTAATGCTGCCATGTAATGACTAGTCAGTCTCAATAATACTATTTTTTTATTATCATAGTTAGCTGATGCGAAGGATGTTATGGAAGCTGTTCAGACTATTGAGGGTGTACGTCTTCCTGTATTGACCCCAAACCTTAAGGTGAATTATTTCACTCAGATGCCCTTTCTTACTATTTTTATGGATATCATATATTGTACATTTTCTGCCTCATTCAGTATCCTATTATTTGCCTTGGTCACCACTCGTCAGGGATTTGAGGCAGCTATTGCAGCAGGGGCGAAGGAAATCGCAATATTTGCATCAGCTTCTGAAGGATTTTCTAAGTCAAACATAAACTGCACCATCAAAGAGAGCATTGCCCGTTATAATGATGTTGCTCTTGCTGCAAAAGAGAAAGAAATTCCTATCCGAGGGTGAGCTCTTCTACTCTGTTGCACTATCAAGTTTAGTTCTTCACACTTTCAAAATATCAGGATATGCTTGTACAAGTTACTAACACAGTAGCTAGTCTAGTACACATTTTATTATTTGCTGGCTGCAAATACAGTCTACTAGATTTTGTAGATAAATCCTAAACAATAACCCATGGGCCAAAAGAGCTAGGTCATCGTGTAAACCAATAGTAAACACTAGCATGAGTCATGAATATAACTTGCCTGAGAAGAGGCACGCTACACCTTCGATCCTGCTAGCTTGAGCAATTCATGATTTCAATCTTTACTCCCAGTTTGCCACCTCTTCAGCCTGCACCTATCTTCAATGATGTTTACGTTTCTGACCATGTTAATTTCCTGCTTTTGCTGCGAGTCTCTTGGCCAATCTTGTATACATATTAATGTGATCATGAGAGAATTTTGACAAGTGCATGTTTTTTTTTTTAAAAAAATATTGGCATAGTGTCACGTGTTATGATGTTGGCTGAAATATTTTGGGTTTGCTACATGTGCTGAAGTTGATATAATGTTGCTCCTTGTGGCGAGAAAATGTAGGTATGTTTCTTGTGTGGTTGGATGCCCAGTAGATGGACCAGTACCACCTTCCAACGTAGCTTATGTAGCGAAAGAACTTTATGACATGGGCTGCTATGAGGTTTCACTTGGTGATACCATTGGAGTCGGTACCCCAGGTGATATTACTTACATTAGCACGCCTATTTTTGTTCCTTTAAAATATATTAATATTTTGTTCTACTGAGCTAATTTGTTTATGCTGCTGTTAGACATTGATTTGCTTAAATAATTTTTTGGTGAGGGTAACGCTGTCTTTCTAGAACTAGAGCTAGACTTTGGAGATGCTTATTGGTATGACACTAATCTATTTCATTAGATCCTTGAACAAATAACACAACCGGCCCTTCATATAATTTCAAAGATGGAAACCATCAAAACATCATGGTAAACCATCAAGCGTGCGTCAACCACAATCTTCTTTTTATGTCCGATCAAGTTCCGTTATTTTGCTTGATTTCCATTTTCCAGCTGCAGCCTTGTGGACTTCTGAAGATTCTGAACAGTTTCAACTTTTCTCCTGTATCCAGGTACCGTGGTCCCAATGCTTGAGGCAGCTATGTCCGTCGTTCCCGTGGAGAAGCTTGCTGTCCACTTCCACGACACCTATGGCCAGTCCCTCTCAAATATTCTCATCTCTCTCCAGGTAACAACAAACTGAGAGTACCATTTACGCAATCTAAAGTGACAGTGATCAAACCATGTCCTCTTGCCAATCAGATGGGAGTCAGCGTGGTGGACTCCTCTGTCGCCAGCCTCGGTGGCTGCCCGTACGCAAAGGGTGCGTCAGGGAATGTGGCGACGGAGGATGTAGTGTACATGCTCAACGGGCTGGGCATCAAGACGGGCGTCGACCTGGGCAAGGTGATGGCCGCCGGCGAGTTCATCTGCAAGCACCTGGAACGCCAGTCTGGGTCCAAGGCAGCCACCGCTCTAAGCAAAGTTACAGCGACGGCTTCGAAACTCTGATGCTAGACTAATTTACCATGATCCCCTACTGCAGATAATTGCAGTAAAATTAGCGTAAGGTAATAAATAGACTGAGGCTATTCAAGGCAGAAGGAAATAAATACAGCAATTTGATTCTTCCCTCAGAGCTAGTAGATTTCTGTTTATGTCCATCTAGCAAAATAAGCGCAGCATTGCCAACCATGTCTGTCTAGCACAATGAGCAAACGTGACCACTTTCACCGGAAAGACTCCCAACACTATCAGCAAACGGAAGTGGTGCGTCAGTTCGTTCTGGCTTCCAATCATTACATGTTCACTCAGCAAACCGAAATGGGGAGTCAGTTCGTTCCAGCTTCCAGTCATTACATGTTTACAACATCCAGATCTCATCTACGCGCTCAGGACACAATGGAAAATGCCTAATGCATTTTACGAAAGTTGATGGGTTAGCTGTGATCTCTATTGCGGTTTGCAAACTTACAGCAGATTCAACCTCAATATCTTATGTACCTGATTGGGACCTCCTAAGCAAACTGAAATATTTGCAGTACCATCAATCAATTCAATACAGAAAATGGCAAGTCAATCAGCAACCACCATAGATATCAAACTGGGGTTTTGCTCGACTTCCCTGATGGCAGCACAAGGCCTTTCCCATAAGCTGCTAACAGAAGAGCCTCTGCTCACCCTTACAAATGGCAAGTCAATCGGTAACCACCATAGCCATCAAACTGGGGTTTTGCTGAACTTCCCTGATGGCAGCACAAGGCCTTTCCCATAGGATGCTAACAGAAGAGCCTCTGCTCGCCCTGCATAAGGACAAAAACACATCACCGGCCTCAGTCAAACTATACAAAATATATTACCAACTACTCTCGATGAGTCTTTAATAAAATGGATTATGCTACCCATTAGTCAAAAACTATATAACTCATCTCTACTTTGGCTAATGTGCATTAAATCCACAAGAGCATACCTCCCTCCCAATTTGTCACAAATATTAGCTAATGTGCATTGCAAACCAGAGCAATTTTGGTTTGACTACTTTTTCAGGGCACCTTGCACGACAGCACACAGAAAAGCAACATTTATACAACATATTTGCATCAAATTTCTTCCAGATGGTCAGGCAGAATAAGCATTAACAGAAAAGAGAGACGCTAACAATAATGTTAGCCCTCAGTATCAAAACTACTTGAAGATAGGCAGTTAGCGTTAGGAGGATGCATACCATGGTGTTTTTTCAACTTCAAGGACCGAGCTTTGTCAGGGAACAAAATTGAAGCAGCTTGTCTGCTATCATCCTGTAAGAATTATACAGTGGAAATATAAGAGAACTATGTTAGATCTGGAATTAGCAGACTAACAGAAGATCGATGCTGGCAAGACCGCAAGACAAACACTTCAGACTAAAGGACAAAATTGTGTTCAGATGCCTAAGTAAACAAAAAATCTACAAATATGTTTGTTTTTATCTGACTCTGACATCAATGTATAACGAAAGGGTTACACCAGAATTTGATTAAAACATTCATTTTCCCTATAAGACTTGGCTATCCTACAATAAGGTTTACTCATTCAACTAGCATTTCTCTTTATATTCTTTTAAGTAGACATCTTGCTGCACAACCTTACTGACATATAACCAGAATAGCGAAGAAAAGGTTGGGCTGGAGTAGACCTGATCATGGGGCACTTGACCTGACCCGCCCCAAAAAAAACCCCCAAGTGACCCGACATGATTTTCAACCCATGACCCAACCCAACCTGAAAAACCCCAACCCAAAGTAGGAAAACCCGAGAAATAGCTGGCAGGTTAGGCTCAGGCCAAAGATTTTGACTAGACATTTTTTTCTAGCCCAACCCGACCTGGAGTTTGATCAAGTCTAGTAGGCTGGAGTTGGCATTAGTGGCATATATTAATTAACAAAAACAGACAAACTTTCTACTAAATGAGGGGCATGAAGCTATTGTATATGCCACATAACAAGAGAAACAAACCTTTGGTGTTTCACTTCGGGACAGCCCAAAGTAAGCCTTCCATGTCTGGGATGCAACTGGAACAACTGAAAACCCAGAAGCCACTAGAGAAGCAATCCACAAGCCATATGAGAAACCAGTGCTCCACCATCCCTGTATGCCAGAAAACAATAGAAGGGAGATTATTGGCAAATTCTGGAATAATTCAAAACACATGAAATTCAATATTCAATTGGCATGACTAGGTTCCATGTTCAATAAAATCGTGGACCAGGTGTAGCTAGATCCCATTATCTTAGTGGCATGCCTAGCTTCGGCTTATGCGAGAATTAGCTTAGAAAACATGAATATACAAATGCCAAGGACATTGTTCAGTAGTATTGGTCATCATCCTGTTCCACTAAGTATAGATATAGATAGCACTATAATCCTCAAAATTACTCTCATAGGCACTACCTGACAATAACTTCTGCAAGAATTGACACACAAAAAATCAGTTTACTAACTACAACAATCTTGAACAACGAGCATTTAGCGGCATATTGTTCGGGAGACAAGGAACAAACCAGCTTTCCATCAGTTGGAAACGGGCTAGACTTCTCAATGTATGCCATAGTTCCTTCAAAAATGACAGAAAAATACTGTAAACAGCTGTGTATTCGACATAATGGGTATAATGATGAGAGAATATGGTCACTGATTTACTACAACTACTGAGTCTTATAAGGGTGGCCATAATGCCACTAAGTTTTCTCCAGGGACAGTTACCAGGAGGCGCATCAAGGCCGCGGAGCAGTTGGATAATGGACTTGGTGTCCAGGCGTTTACGGATGACCTCTGACACCACAATGTGCACGAACGGATTGTCGAACACCTGCATGATGCGAATTTGCTTTTACTAAAGCACGCTTGCGCAAAACACATATGAATGCTAGCCTATCCGACTATCCGAGCATGGCTGCCGGTCGAACCTGAGAGGAGCCGTCAGGCGAGAGGACGGCGATGGCGCCTCGAGTGTCGGGATCCACCCCAATCGCCCACCCGTTGGGGGCGGCGTCAGCACCGGCGACGTCGTCGGTCGGCAGCAGCGAGAGGGAGGCGAGCCAGGGGTCCCGGGGCTCAGCCTCCGCCAGGAGCTTCGCCCGGGCCTTGGCACTCGCGCGGGACCTCGGGGTACGCGCGGCGGCTGCAGGAGCGGGCTCGCGGCGGCAGCGGCAGCGGCGGGGGCGGAAGGGCGGGGAAAAGAAGGCGGCGGCGGCGGCGGCGGCGGACCAGTGCGGCACGGAGCGGCGGAGGACGGCTGTGCGGAGCGCATTCATGGGGTCTTGGTTGGCAACCGCGGCCGATGCAGCTCCGACCGCCGCGGCGGCAGCTGCCATAATTCGAAGGGCTGCAGCGGGTTTGGAGGGAGAAGAGGGTTTTGCTTGTTCCGCGGCCGGGGATAAGGCATCGCCAGCCAGGCAGGCAGGCACGGCACTTCCACGGGACCTAGTGAAGGAATTATTGTATATATTTTCAGTTCGATTTGGTATCTATAATCTCTGTATCAAATATACTCTCGCCCTCCCAAAATAAGTTTTCATCTGGCTTCATGAGAAACGAACAATCTCAACTTTGGCCATATATTTAAAAATACTAATATTTATAATATTAAGATAATTTAAGTTTGATTAACTTCTCGAAATATGAGATGAAGACTTTTTTTGAACGGAGCGAGTGCACTTTTATTTAGTGAATTTTAGGATTTGTTTGTTGGATTCGAGAAACTTCGTTCGGGTGTTTTAAAACCCTCTCCAACACCCAAAATGTGTACTTTACATTGGAACAGTGCTCTGTCAGTTTTTTTTTGTCTCCGATGGTTTTAGGACAAAGACTTTTAAGACTGATATATATATATTTTGGAGGCTAAATTTCCTGACGTGTACTCCCTCTGTCATTTTTAAGTGTCGCTATGATATTCATGCTGGCCAAAATTTCTTAGATTTAACTAGGTTTATAAAGAAGGACGGGCCTGGTGCAAACGGTAGAGTCTTACCGGCTATAACCGGAAGGTACCGGGTTCAAGTCGTGGTCTTCTCGCATTGCACAGGCGAAGGCTTACCACTGGTACTCTTCCTCAGACCCTGCACAGTGCAGGAGCTCTCTGTACTGAGTATGCCTTTTTTTAATTAGGTTTATAAAAAATATTAGCAATATTAATATATCCAAATAAGTTTACTATATAAATAGATCCGACAATCTATCTAATGATACTAATTATGTACTATAAATATTTATATTTTTTATATATTTAGTCAAATTAAGTACTATGGTAAAAGAAACGGAGAGAGCAGGCACTAGGGCTCTATACCATGAGACGATATATGCTGAAGTCAGAAAAGGAAATAGACATAGATGACCATTGGCAAAGGTAACAAATCTAACGAGACAAACCAACAATAAGACAAAGCGAAAAATCAACTCACCTATGCGTTGCTCATCTAAACTGTTGTTCAGAGCATTTAAGCACAGTGTTTAAACACTACACGATGATAGACCGTCTCTGTTTAGTTAACCTTTTATCCCATTTAAACTACACGTTTTTGACCATTTAGCCTGTTTAGTGACTGAATGGTTGGTCAAGTTTCATCCATGGAAATGACCATTTAGCACGTTTAATGGAAAAAATAGTAGATGGCCCATCCTTTAATTGATCATCTATCCCGTTTAATGGGCGAATGGTAGATGAGTAACCGTTTTGCATTTAGGAAAATATTGCACCCAAGCCATGGTAAGGGTATGTTTAGTCTCTGTATCACGTTCTATTTCTTGTTCGGCATAAAACAAGGTCAAATTTTATTAACCCCAAATGTCATTCCTCGTTTCCTTTGCAACATCAGGGAACTCGGTACGATCCACGTATCATGCTGGAACGAGTTCCAAAGCTGTAAACATCTGATGAATTGTACACTATGAATGTATATATCATCTATCCTACAAGCTGAAATTGGAATATTACACTCTGTATGTAAGGTATCTAAGTATTGACACGATCAAACTAACTGCCGCAAATGTATACGCTGATTTCCTAAACTGTCGGCCTGCAAGGAGGTATCGAACAACTCCAGTTCAAGGTAGATGAAATGAGGCACTAATCTACCTATCTATAGTCCAATGTGCTCATATTGTTTGTTCATCTTGGAATATAACCAGTTCTTCCCTCAAATTTACCACCGAAAGTTGCAGTGCGTTAGTTCAATGAGACTGTGCTTCCAGTAGGATGTTCGTTGCCACGTTGATATCATTTCTAGCCCTCACGAGTGCCTGCCTTGCGTTATTGCCATCAAAGCCCATTGAGACCAGCATAGCAACGGAGGACTCCGGAGGCTCCACGATAGGTGCAAATCCAGTTGATGGCTGATTCTGCTTGGGAGAACAAAGTCAGCAGTGCACAACAGGCTGATCAACTAAACAACAGCTGCTAATTTATTTTCATTACATGAAATTCTTAGTATGTAATTGATAAGAATTCATTCTTCATAGCAGAATAAGAATAATAGCACAACAATGTCACAAGACTAACAAATGAGACCTAGAAACCAATGAGTTACCAATAATGTAATCCCAGCCCAATGTATCATAAAGGCAAGTTTGCATTTATAACTTGGAATTTAAGTATATATATGTAATGGACACATCATTCATATTTGAGATAAAGAAATAATTAATATATCAAGCACAGTTATCGGCTAAAACATGTTTGAGTTGTCAACTGCACTTCATATAAATAGGGAACTTTTTTTTATGCCATAAACAAGCAACTACGCCAAATATTTGAAAAGGTACCACAAGATTCTAGCTAAATTATATCTTGGTTCTAGATCCAAGGGCCATTGCACACAGAAATTAACTAAGTTCTTCAGAAGGTAACCTGAACAGCACGGCCTGTTTGGGACGGTGTGTTTCCAACAAGACTCCTGGAGGGACGAGGTGTGCTTCCTGGGGAAGGGGCGAAGTATCTTGCAAAAAATGATGAAATAACCTGTGGAAGCTGTACAAGAGGAAGGAACTTTATAACACCAAACAGGAAAGAAAATTATATGCATTAGCAATTATAGTGCTCCTCCAATTCAAAATATAAGTTGTTTAGGACATCATCACATCAACACAGTCCACAAGGCGACCACTTCTACTAGCATTTCTTGTGAAAATATGATAGTCCAAAAAAAAACAATTACAAAATATGGGAAGTACTTTTCATGACGAATCTTACACTCTGAATGGAAATAGACTATTTATCCTTGTGCATGGGAAAAGACATGTAGTGCATTTCAAAGAATATGTAGTCCTTGTGCATGGGGTACATGAACATGACCACTGTAACAAGAAAGGGGAAATAAAAGGCTAGGGAATAGGGATAAGGAATATATAATAGCAAATAGGTAAATAACCAATAAAATTTCAAGAAAAAAAACTGATGAAATGCGATCTTGTGCGACCCAGTCACAGTCTGAGCTTACTTTTTTCTTTTCTTTTATGAGGGGTTATATGGTATTTACTAGATTGGACCCATGCAGAGGATGTAACAAGGGAGCTAGTACTTGGTTTGGTTGGATTCCATATTATCTAGTAATTCAGGAAGTTTGCTGATGCCCTGACTCATGAGTGAAGAATACTGTAATGGAAATATGAAAGCAAACCAAGGAACAATATCAACGGTACTAAAATACAAGCTGGAAAAGAGATGTTTAGTAACCTTCATCTTGCGGATGCCGAGCACATTTAGACGATAGAGAGAACCAGCAACCAGACCAAATATACCAGGAATAAGGGAGCGCTTCCAAGAAGATAAAAGAAGCTGCCAGGTAAAATGGAAAAGAGGTAATGGGTGAATTGAAAAAAAAAAACAAAATCAGATAAATTCGGTTATGATTATGACAAGAGACTGACCTGAAGACCAGCTAAGTAAATGAACGATTTGTCACTGAAATTCAGACCAAAAATACGGAACCGTGATGTGACTGGAATGTCAAGAAAGAATGGAACAAAAGAGGCAAATATGAGACCATAAGGCCCTGATGCAAGCGCACTGATGTAGTCTGTATCTGCAAGAAAAATGGAAGAGGAAGAGTTAAAAAGAAGCACAGGCTCATGATTATGCCATCAATTGGCATATAAGATATAATTCGAAACATGATTAAAAAATAATGCTCATAGTTAAGCCACTAATCAACATAAGATAAATATCAAGGGAATGATGTGACAAATAGCAGAAGGCGGGCTTAGCTAACATATTTAAAATGTTAGCTACTCTAAAATGGTGAAAGCATTCACTCAAGAGTTCTATCCAACAAAATCAGGGAGACAATTTTTCCTGAATGCTCTGGAACAGATGAATAGAGTTCTTCTCTAGAGAATAATTACACTTTCTCCAGAAAACACAAATGCCATGTTTCCAGAAGCTTTTCGAGAAACACTTCCAATCGAATGCATCTTTGGAAAATGAAGTGAACTTATTTGGAATTCATAAAGACTGTAGCTAATTTGAATCTGAATCATACTGCAGCGCAGTAAAATGGAGCCACATGGGCCTGGAACACTAGATATCAGGTTTACCAAAATTAAAAAAAATATGGGAATAAGTTCTACAAAATACTACACTAGCTTGAAAATTTGTACCAAAGAGATGCTTTACATTATTGACACATCTACTTCTATCTTATCAAAAGCTAACATACACTGTAGTATTTCTATTTACAATCAAATATGGCAGTCATTTCCTGTTTTCTAATCGGAACTATAACAACGATGTGTGTGTGGGTTTGGGAGTTTCTCTCACTTGTAGGAGTAGACTCTTGTCTCTCCGAACTTTTTATCTCTTCTTAATGAAATGACACACAGCTCTCCTGCTTTGTTTGAGAAAAAAAAACTACACAATGATTAAAGAGGACAGGAGAATGGAAGCTCTGCTTTTAGAGTGAATGGGAGTTATTTAGGAAGTAAGCAGATCACGTAGCTATTAAGTGCACTAAAAGATATATGATGACATTATTTAGAAGTTTGCTTCATTAATTCATTGGTTTACCTTTCATGATAACCAATGACAGGATCTCGAGGAGTGATGATGCTGTGATAGTGAATAGACAAAAAACCTGCAGTCAAATGGAAAAAAATGAGCAAGCATCATATCATAATTGTTCACAAGTAGTGTATTATATTTGGAACCTTTTGCAAAACTTAACTAATTTGGCAATAAAGCTTCATTACATGGCCATGAAATTTCATGTATTTTGGACTTCCGTAGTCACGTGCACTGGAGAACTTACAAATCATGGGACCACTTTCCAAGCCCACAGTCTAGAAAGCTAACTTCTCAAGTTCATCGTCAAAAGTGCAAGCCATGCCAGTTTATGGGACTATTGGTGCAAGTCACTCCTTATACCAAGTTGTTGGTGTTGTTTCTTAAATTTTCTTTGAGAGGGCTATTTTTCCATTTCTTTAGAATACAACAACAACAACAACAACAACAACAACAACAACATAGTATTCTTTAGAATACTAGGGAGAAATATAAAAGGTAAAGTACCTACCGAATATTTGTTAGAGCCTATCTGCCTCTCAAACACACGGAAGTAATACAGAAGGTACAGTCCAAACATCAACTCCGGTGTTGACTGAAAAGCAAATACAGATGGGAATATCTTCCATAAACGGAAATTTGTTATAGTGTCCTGAAATAATAATAGAAATAATTGATCAGACTTAATCTCAGAATGATTAAACTTCTTATAAATATAAAAGGTTCAAGATAGCAGTCAGCGATTAGCTAACAAAAAAGAGTAACATCAAAGATGTAGATGAAATAAAGGACAAATATACAAATTAAGACACCTTGCCAGTTGCCACTTATAATCAAGAGTTAACATTCAATTTTCCCCAGGATGTCAAACATATCTAAATGCATAGCTTAGGTACGAAACATAAGGGCTTTAAAAGATAGGGTGCCAAACTAATCATACAACGGAAAATTATAATTAATGTTCTGGCAAAAGGCATGGTACAAGATATGAACTTCAATAAATTCACCCATTGATAGTTATGAAATAAATAATCACACGTAACGAATTGACACTGAACTTCACATTCCACAGGTAATTCTATTATGCAGTCATGGTTTTTAAGGCAGCAAGGCGACGTGTGGTGACCTATCACCCTCACAACCCCTTGGCAACGCCTAGGCATTCATAAGGCGAGGCAGCACCTTACCATCCTAAGAAATAGGAAAATAGCAGCAGGAAGGAGGCAAGAAAAAGGAAAACAAAAAACCAGAAAAGAGCAAACAAAAAGAGAAGTGGTCGCCCAGCCCACTAGGCAACCCACGAATGCCCTCCCATACACACCCCTTCTCAGGTCACGTCGTCACAGGGACACGGACGCACGCTCCCCTCTCACGCAGGTGCAGCACCGCCGCATCTCCCTCCCTCGCGCTGCTCTCCCACGCAGCCTTCCCTCCGTTCCTTCCCTCCCTCCTGCTGCTGCTCCCCTTCTGGATCATCCAACGTCGCCGCAGATGACCCAGGAGGCGCTGCACGCCAGTCAGCGGCGCCAAATTTGGTATGGATGAGAGGAGGTGGCTGCATGGCCTTTCTGGTTGGTTCCCTACTGTTTTCCTCTGTTATGTCTCCAGTCCCCTTGGATCTCTTACTAGCATTGGCTCATAGGGTACAACTTACTCCCTGCGAGCATCTCATCGCCAAGGGCCTTAAAAACAATGGATGCAGTTCAAGCTCCTTTGAAGCTTTTATAATTTCCAATCAATTTCAACAAACAGACATTCATATGGCACATTGATATAATGATACCAACATGCCACCATTTATGAATTAATTTCTGGAATCACAAATCTCAAGTCAATCAATGAAATCACATAGTACACACGTCTTGTGCAACATACGAGAGTGGAGGGGTCACCTATATAAAATAATGCTTTCATGCTAGCTACATAATCTTGCACCCTAATTATTCTTGGTAATATTAATCCATAATATCAGCTAAGCTTCTCACACCTTGTGCATATCGTGAATTTTAGTTTGCCAAATTAATTTTCAGAACGCAGACCATGCAACATAGTTTGCCCATGCAGTGCTAGTTAACTAATATACAAGTTCCACGAACTTTAAGTGGCACAGTCAGTTAATTTGATTCTAACTCTTATAACAGGCAAAAAAGCACAAGGCTACATGTCCTATAGCGTCACCAGGAATGGAGTTTTGGAGATGTGACTGCACATGAATATTCAACTGCAGTGGAGATCAACCGGGAATAATGGCATTGCCCATCTCTGTAGAACTGATGTCTAAACCCATACACCATTTCCTACATCAACCATCTAACAAATCACTGCCCTGGATCTCACTAGCTTATTCCACAGGTCAGCTAAAAACTTTAGTCCATCCAGTCCTAACTGGTACCAGCCACATTGTTTGTGTTCTACTTCATGAGTAAACCATCCTCCATATCCATAATAATTCCTACAAGCATAATTCATGTTGTCCCACCAACACCCCTCCGCATCTATAACCTCCAACAATAAAGAGCCAACACTCCCAGTTCCGCTACAAATCCAAAACCTGAAACCCTAAGATATCAATTTAAGCTGCATAAGATAAACTTCACCTAAGCATCATTTCGCTAACACCACAGAGAAAACCTAGCATCAGTTGAAGACCACAACGGTACACCATTACCTACAGCCCCGGAGATTAGACACCGTCCACCGTCCATACAACCAAACCAAAGCGTCACCAGAAAATAAAGCTAAAGGTCGTGCCACAGCGAAGGCTCAGATTGGGGAAACCTAACCGCAAGCGCAGCAGACTGAGCAAAGCGGGCGAGATTCTGCCCACCTGGTATGAGATGCCGAGGGCGCGGGCGCGGCGCTGCGCGCTGAAGACGACGGACAGGAGGCCGCTCGCGAGGACGACCGCCCGCGTCACCGGCGCGTTCTCTGGAACCAAAAGGGAAAACGGCGCCCCCGCCGCCTCGATCAGAAAATTGTACGAGCACGAGCTGCGAGAGACGCAAAATTCCGGCGATCTAGGGGCGGTAGCGGCTTACGGAATCCGGAGATGCCGCCCTGCATCTTCAGACGGAGGCCGCTGGTCCGGTCGGGGAGGCGAGGCGGAAGCGAGGTCGGGAGGCGCGGCAGCCTCCCCCGGCCGTACGAACAGGTCGCGCAGCGGGGAACGCGGGTGGGGGCGCGGCTGTACTTCCCGTGGGTGAAGCGGGCGGCGGGACGGAGCCCGGTAGGAGACGGTCGGACGAGCGTGGCGAGACGGCCAGACGGGGGTGTTGACGGTGGTGGTGGTAGTTGCGTGGTGCCCTGGTTGGTTGGGCTGCGCCGCGGATGCTTCGTGAGTTGGAGTCTCCGCCGTGCCGGAGTAACTCACTTCTCTAGACGGATTCTTGTACGATACCTATTCGAAATCGAAATTTCGATATTAATACTATTTAATAACCTTTATAATCCGAATACTCAATTTGTGTCCATTCCAAAATACAATATATGATTCACGTTACAAGGTATTTTAACTTTCATAAGGGCTAGCGCCCGAACGTCTGACCAAATAATGCATCTTCAGCCTTGCGCTTCTTTCCCTAAAAAAAAAAAGCCTTGTACCTCGCTAGCCAATGTGGTCTATCCGCATCCAAATGCTATCCCCACGCCAACACTGGCCCTCACTGCTGCCCTACGCCCAATTAATGACCTAGAAGGGGAAGGACACATACGCTCATGGCGGACTTCGTTGGCTGAAAGCTCTAGTTTGATTTTGGTGAATTGATGAAACCCTAAATGTTAACCTAATTTATCAAAGTGATCATGAGATAGGTAGCACATTCCAAGTGGTGAAACAAATGAAGATCATGACATGATAATGGTGATGCTATGGTGATAATCAAGTGCTGGACTTAAAAAGAAGAAAGAGAAAAATAAAATACTCAAGGCAAATGTATAAGTGGTAGGAATTATTTCGTTTCGGTGACCAAGACACTTAGTGAGTGTGATCGCATTTAGATTCGATAGCCGTACTATTAAGAGGGGTGAAACTCGTATCGAAATACGGTTATCAAAGTGCCACTAGATGCTCTAACTCATTGCATATGCATTTATGATCTAGTAGAGTGCTAACACCCTTAAAAATATTTGTGAAAAATATGCTAACACGCATGCACAAAGGTGATACACATTGTGTTTAGCACTTGGGAGCAAGGGTTCAAAACTTCATCGACGGAGTGTTCGACCGTAGAGTGCGGACTGTCCGACGGTGTCACCGGCGCCCTGTATAGAAAAGACAGGGCTTCACAGAGTGCACCGGATGCTGGAATCAGCAGCACCGGTGCGTCCGGTCAGTGGCAGCAGATGGCGCGTGGGCGCAGAGCTGACCGAACAATGCACGGTAAAAGTGACCGGACACGCAGGGCCTGCGTCCGGTCAGTGATGACGTATGCTGACGTAGCGCACTGAGATGATCCAGATGGGATCGGACGCAGAGGCGAGTCCGGTCACCAGGGACCGGACACGTCCGGTCGCTAAATAAAGGCTCGGGGAGCTCTCTGGAAACGACTGGACTCTGAGGCTCGTGCTCCGGTCACCTGTGATTGGACGCGTCCGGTCGCAAAACAGAGGCTCGGAGAGCTCTCTAGAAACGACTGGACCCAGGCGTTGCAGCATCCGGTCATCTCACTGTGCTATGTCCGGTCGCTACTTAACCGTTGGTGAGCGACAGCCAGCCATTGAGATCCCGCGACTGAGGTTGAACAGAGACGACGCGTGGCGTGCATCCGTTGACCAGACGTTGGATCGGGTGCGTCCGGTCGATCTGACCGGCGTGTCCGGTCGCCATGATTTCTTAGTGAATAGAGAGCCAACAGCTCTATTTGTGGGGGCTCTCTATTTAGGCCCCATGGCCGGCTCAAGCTCACCCTCTTGGCCATTTACATTGACATAGCAACCTTATGAGCTTGGCCAAAGCTCCATCACTCATCTCCATCATTGATACATCATCTTTGTGAGATGAGGAGTGAATCCAAGTGCATTGCTTGAGTGTTTGCATCTAGAGGCACTTGATGTTCATGTTTCGCTGCGGGATTCGCTTGTTACTCTTGATGGTTGCCGCCACCTAGACGGATTGGAGTAGCAAGGATCGTCGAGCGGAGGTTGGTGATTGTGTTTCGGCTCCGATCGTGGTGATTGTGAGGGGTTCTTGACCTTTTCCCGGCGGAGAGCCAAAATGTACTCTAGTAAATTGCTCGTGGCTTATGTGATCCTCATCTTGTGTTGGTTGTGCGGCACCCTATTGAGGGTTTGGCATATGATGCTAATTAGCGCGTGAACCTCCAAGTGAGTGAATCGCCACAACGAGGACTAGCTTGCCGGCAAGCGAGTGAACCTCGGTAAAAAATCATTGTGTCATCATTTGATTCTGAGGTGATTGGTCTTCATTGGTATTCATTCTTGTGATTGATTGGTTCATTTCTCGACTCGACGGTATAACCATCTTGCTCTCTCTCTCTACATTACCGCAAACTAGTTGTCAAGCTCTTTAGTGTAGCTAGTCGTGAGAGCTTGTTAGTTTGGTTAGTGTGGCTCTTTAGTTAGTCTTTGAGAGCACACTAACTTAGCGTATTGACATAGCCATTGTGTGGATAGAGACTATATAAACTAGAATTGTGGTAGGTGGCTTGCATTTTTAGTAGGCTAGTGCAACACTCGTTTCGTCTCATATTTATCTAACCGGTTTGCTAAGTGTTGTTGTAGAAATTTTTATAGGCTATTCACCCCCCCTCTAGCCATTAAAACCTTTCATTGGAGGCGCGGGAGGCGGAGGAGACATTGAGGCGAGGCAACAGAAGGCGAGGAGGAAGATGTAATACTCTATCTACTTTTGAAACATTCAGATGTAACACTTGCAACATATATACCTTAAGACTGATGAAAAACTTGAAACATACGTATGAAACACTTGCAAAAACACAAAAAAACACTTAAAACCATTGTAAACATACGCAACATCTAGAAAACACTTACAACGCGAAACATATGCAACATCTAGATATGCACACTTATAACATATATCTGAAAAACAAATGAAATATTGAGAACAAAAGCTTGCAACATATGTGTACAACTGTTGTGACATATGCAATATCTCGATCTACTTTTGCTACACCTATATAAAACACTTACAACATATACCTATGAAACATTTGAAATACTTGAAACATGTGTTTTGCAACATGGAGGAGGCCAGGCCTGGTCGATTCTAGCTGTTGGGGTCGGAGCCGGCGACGAGCGGCAGCGCGCGAACACCACCAACACCAGTGGTGGCACGAGCACCACCACCACCACTAGCCCAGGCTTGGCTGGGCCAAGCGAGCAGCGCACGCGACGGGAGGGAGCGGGCGGCATGCACGACAGGTAGAGCGAGCACCACCAACATCAACACCAGCTGCGGCGCGCAAGCACCACTGGTGGAGAGAAGGATGGTGGTAGGCGGGCGACCAGCATGGTGGAGCAGTCACGGCATGCGGCGGTGGTGCTTGGAATCTGGGACCTAGCTCGACAAGTGGGGGGTGGGGTTTCTGTTCTAGAGAGTGGTCAACGACGAAACGATTTCTCAATAAAAAATACAAGCATAATGGAACACACTTGTTGAGCCATTCAAACCAGCATCGCGGCCCACGGCAACATCCGCGTTCGAAGGATCGGATGCCCGCCTCTAAGGATTTCCATTTAACTTTTGTAGATTTTTAGCTTTTAATATGTACTTAGATATACACAGTGTCTATGTATATAGCAAAATATTTAGAAAAGTCAAAACGGCCAACAATATAAAGCGAAGGGAGTATAAAATAACTCTAGGCCTATGCGACCTCTTTCATTTGGAGTTTTCTTAGTTTTTTTCGGTTTTCTTTATCTTTCTTTGCAATCAAAGATTAAAATACCCTTTGCTTAGAATTGATCGATCGTCCATCGGTCTCCACGACAACATCCCACACCCCACGCCTGGTTTGGCGAAGCTCCCCTTTCTCATTCTTCTTGATTTTTCAATGAAATGATGGGGGGGGCAAGATGGAGAGCGGGTGAGAATTGATCCTAAAGTAATTATAGTGATGATTGAATGGGGAGCGGTAGGGATCAGTGGAGAGCGGTTGTTTAGTTCTCAGCTTGTAGCGTAAATGGAGAAGTGATTCTCGTCAGTTCTTATCAAAATCTAGTTATATTTTACGCATTTGATAGGAATCCATAGAATCCGCTTCGAAGAAACTAGGAGTGGAGCTCTGCTAAACTGGCCACTAATATGCAGCTTGTCTAATCTTCCCCAAAGTTCGTGACGAATGTTGAGCCGCCAACTCTTGGGCCATAAGCCTCGGCAAGTCAACAATAGCTCATCACTCAAAACTCTTTTTTTATTTGAAAGGGTCACTTCCATAGACTCTAGGTACAAAAAGGGCAGCGGCATGAGGCATCGAATATCTAGAGAGAAGCATAATCTGTATATCACTGCTATGGCCCCGTTCGCCTGGAGAAATTTAGAGGAATCTATGAGAGGAAAACACTGTTCCGGATGAAAAAAGAAGTGGATCGAGCCGGGTTTAAGGGCACGCGAACGGGGCCTATTCTTTCTTCTTCCTCCCTGGCTCCCTCTCTCTTGAACACGAATATTGTAATTCTAGTATTTTATCTTGAACCCTAGCTGTGCCTTTTCTGTTTCCAATTCCCCTGTCGTGCTTCTTCTCCCACATTCTCTCTTATTTGTATCGGATTATCAGTATCGTTGCTTGCCTGAGTTAGCGTTACTGTAATTTTTTATTCTATCACATAGTGAGTTGCTAACAAGAAACATAACACCAACGAAGCAATTCGAGCAACCGGAACACCTAATTGCTACTATTACTACAATTACTACAACAATTCGCTAATCTTGTCGACAAGTGATCTTCGTTAGAAAATAGGGAGGTTGAACCATAGGATAACTAATCTGAGGGCTATTTGGTTCACCCCTCCTAGTCACTTTTGTTAGTTGATCTCCACCAATAGGCCCAATGGCCTATTGGGCCCTTATCTCTGCTCCATGATCGGGGGAGCCTAACCCTAATCCGGTTGGTGGGCCCTTATCGCACAGCACACATAAAAGGAAGGTGGGGATGAGGGCTCGGACTACGAGGTTCGCCCTGAGCCACCACACCCACCTACAGTAACCCTAAACCGATCTAAAGACCGTGCTGCCAGCGACGAGATGTGCCCCAACCACCGCCGTCGCACCTCTGCAGGGTCACCACCGAACCACGGCAATACCACTATGGACTCCACCGAGCCAGAGCTGCTGCGGCAATGGCGTCTACCCGCTGTGGTGTATTTATGGAGAAGACAAGGATGAGGTCTTCCCTGGATCTACCGGTTACAAACAGAGAGGTACACATTTCGATCCTAACAATGGTATCGGAGCTGGTTGCCTCTGTGTAATTCTAACCATAACCGGGTAAAAGCAAAGAAAAGGGACCAGGGGTGGCGGATGTCACTGGAACCTGGTCACCACTGCCACCGCGCGGGGGAAAAGAATAGATCCATTCGGATCAGAGAAGAGATAGGGCCCTCGGCTAACGAAGCCGAACCCTAACCCAAGAACAGAATAGATCTAATTCGGATTTGGCCAAACCCTAAGACCTAACCCTAACTCACATGGAGAAAGGGAAAAAGGAGAAAGCCATTCGGATGAACTCCAAAGGGAACAACCGAATCGGCCGAATCAAAAGAAAGAAAAGGAACCCTAGACCCAAATCCTAATTCCCCACATCAGTTCAGATAAGAGAAAATCAGATCCAAATCAGAGTAGGGGAAATGGTAAGAAAGGGAAGGGAACCGATTCAGATGGTAGATCCAAAGACAAATCAGAGAAGGCAAAAAGGGGAGGGTCGGATTTCGAACCCTAGATCTAAATCCTTGTTCGGATAAGAGAAAAGCAGACCCAAATCCGAAGAGGGGAAAGGGGATAATCTTGGAGAACTTGAATCAAATAAAAAAAACATGAATCGGGTTCAACCGAACCCCAACACTAGATCCCCTTTTCAGGTGAACGAGTGAAAAGAAAAGAAAGAAGATAGAAATCGAATCCGAAGGGAGAAGAAAGTCTACCTCGCCTTGGCCGGATGTCCCCTTCGCCGGTGGCGGAGAAGAAGCCCGAGGGGAGGCTGGCTCGGGGGCTCGATCAAGGGGCGCCATGGCCAAAGGGCCTGCTCGGCGGCGTGCTCACCGTTGGTTAGAGCACACCTATTTGGCGAGAGGGACGGCGACAGCGCCATGGTCGCTGCTCGCTCTCGCTCGGTATCCTCTCGGTGGTCAGGTCAATGCCGAGAGAGAAGAGAGCGGCGTAGATGGAGAAGAGGAAAGAGCCGAATGACTCTAAGGTTTGGAGGGCGCGGCCGCGGGCGGGGTTTTGTTCTCCCTATCCGCGCGCGCGACCATCCGATCAGAACGAACGGCGTAGATCAACCGGGCCACCTTTCGGCCTAGGCGGGCGAGGGCGTGAGGCCACTTTCCCGGCCCAGGCCTAGGTTGCGGCCTGGGCTGTGAGTGTGTGAGGAAAGGCAGCGTCTTGGTATGTGGGCGTTCGGTAAAGCGAGAAAGAGCAAGAGCCCAGTTTCATTTTTTTATTTTTTCTGGAAAATTGAATATGCAAATTGGCTCAAAAGAAAAATAGAAAAGTAATTTTTCCCTGTGGGTAAAATTCAAGAAATTGAGTAAGTACATTCTCCAGTGATTTTGAACAGACGTGATATTTAACTGGAGAAAAGGAAAGTTTTTCCAGTAAATGTTTATTTCCTGGAAATTGATTAATGGATTAAAGGAAATAGAAAAAGCAATTTTCCCCGTGGATAAAATTCAAGGAAAAGAGAGTTTTTCCACAGCCAAAGAAATTGTTTATTCTCCAGTTAATTTGTACCAACATGATATTTAATTGGAGAAAAAGAAAGTTTTTCCGCTGCTAAAGAAATAATTGATTCTCCAGTTATTTTGAACCAATATGGTATTTAATTGGAGAAAAAGAGTTTTGATATGATTATGATGTTGTTATTTTCTGACCAACGTTGTTAATAACAATATCGTAATTTTAATGATTTATGCATTGATTCTACTTCTGCCCAACGGTGATGTAGAATTAGTGTATAAGAAAAGTTGATAATGTTAATGATTTATGCATTATTTCTACTTCTGTCCAACGGTGATGTAGATTAGTGTATAAGAAAAGTTGATAATGCTAATGATTTATGCATTATTTCTACTTCTGCCAACGGTGATGTAGAATTAGTGTATAAGAAAAGTTGATAATGTTAATGATTTATGCATTAATTCTATTTCTGCCCAACGGTGATGTAGAATTAGTGTATAAGAATAATTGTATGTTTTAATTTTGACCAACGTTGGAATCAAGGCATGCAAATGGTGTTATTTTTATATTAAGAAAAGTTTTGACCTGGTTTCCATCTTGTCTAAGGTGGACTGGGTAGTCACCTCACCGTGTTCCACTGAGTTTGTGGCACCGGTGAGGGAGACAAAAGAGAATGATGCCACTTGAGCAACTAAAGAGAGAGATTTTGAATCCCAAAAGATATCCTATGACTCCTTGGGCATAGGAAATGAATCACTACCAACAAGAAAAAGTTTGGTTATGATAAAGAACATGATTGAGCTTGCAATTGTGGGCTCAATCTCAGAGTGTGACACGGTCACCGAGTACCTCGATAGAATAAAGAGTCAGTTCACTAGCTCTTCAAAGACATGTGCTATCCAGCTGATAAAGCAGCTGGTGACAGATAGTCACTCTGATAATGGTGGCATAAGAGAGCTCACAATGCGTCGTCGAAATCATGGCACTATCATTTAGGCCATATTTCGAGGGGGAGAATAGAAAGACTAGTTAAGAATGATATTCTTCCTCCATTAGAGCTCTCAGATTAAGAACAATGCAGATAATGCATAAAAGGAAAGTATGTAAAGAAAGATGACAAACGAAGCACATGAATTTTACAGATTATCCACACTGACATCTGTGGTCGGCTTTCCTGTAAAGAGTGTGGATGGTTATGATTCGTTCATAACATTCATAGACGATTACTCCCATTATGGCTATATTTATCCAATCAAAGAAAGAAAATATGTATGGGATAAATTTAAGATATTAAAGATTAAGATAGTCAGGTCTGACCGTGGAGGAGTACTACGGTCAGCATACCCTAAAAGAATGGCATAATAGCCCAGTATTCTACACCGGGCGAACCTCAGCAGAATAGAGTAACTAAAAGAATCAATCGTACCCTGATGGATATGGTGGGCAGTATGATAAGTTACTCTACCTTACAGTTGAGCCTGTGGATGGAGACGTTAAAAACCCCATTCATACTCTCAAAAGAGTACCAAGTAAGTCGGTGCCTAAAACACCGTATAAGTTGTGGACAGAAAGAGTGCTCTCACTAAACCACTTGCGTGTGTGTGGGGGAGCCCTGTTGAGACTAAAGTAGTTAACCCAAACATTGGGAAGTTAGATCCCAAAACAGTAAGTTGCCATTTCATTGGCTACACAGAAAAGTCAAAAGGTTTTCGTTTTCTATTGTCTAGAGAGACATACAAAGTTTGTGGAAACGAGACACTGTTTTTCTAGAGGATGAATTGATGAGGGGGAGCATGGTAGCTCGAGAAATTGACCTTGAAGTGAAGCGGGTGTATGCGCCCACTCTAATGATTCATAAGCCAATTTTCTCACTACCTGCTGTCGCTGCACCGACAATGCTAGATACTGTGGTGCCAGCACCTATTGTTATCCCACCTGTGGCAACAATGAATGACGATGAGGAACCTGTTCTTCAGGATTCTATAGAACCTATTGCCACACATGAGGGGGAGCAACAACAGCGTCAAATAGAAGATGTGCCAAATGTGAAGGCCCCTAGTAGGTCTCAAAGAGTTAGAAAATCAGCTATTTCTACTGATTATGAAGTGTATACCACTAAGGAATTTCAAATGAAGGATGATCCCACCCCATTTGAAGAAGCCATGAGAAGTGATCATTCATCAAAGTGGCTTGAGGCTATGGAAGATGAAATGAAATCGATGAATGTCAATAAAGTTTGAGATTTGGAAATAATTCCTAAAAAAGTCAAAACAGTAGGTTGTAAATGGGTCTACAAGACTAAACATGACTCTCAAGGGAATATAGAGACATATAAAGTGTGACTTGTGACAAAAGGCTTTATGCAAAGAGAAGGGATTGATTACAATGAGACCTTTTCTCCAGTCTTATGTAAAGTTTTCTACAGAATCATAATGGCATTAGTGGCACATTACGATTAAGAATTACATCATATGGATGTAAAGACGACATTTCTCAACAGAGACTTGGAGAAAAATATTTACATGGCACAACCGAAAGGTTTTGTTATGGAAGGAAAAGAACGAACGAGATGCCGTCTAAAGAAATCCATTCATGGATTAAAACAAGCTTCAAAACAGTGGTACTTGAAGTTTGATCCGACAATAAAGAATTTTGGGTTTAAAGAGAATGTAGAGGACAATTGTGTCAATACAAAGTTTAAGAATGGAAAGTTTATCTTCCTTGTCCTATATATAGATGATATCTTACTTGCTAGCAGTGATGTCAGTCTACTACTGGAGACAAAGAAATTTGATATGAAAGATCTTGGCGAAGCCTCGTTCGTTCTAGGGATCGAGATTCACTAAGATAGAAGAAAAAGGGTATAAGGACTGTCACAAAAGGCACACATAGAAAAGATCTTAAAGAAATTCAGTGTGCACAAATGTAGTCCCTCACCTGCTTCTATAGTCAAAGGCGACAGATATAGGGATTTTCAATGCCCTAGGAACCAATATGAGCTCAATCAATAAAGTAAAAGTGGTTCCATATGCTTTAGCTGTTGGAAGCTTGCAACATGCTCAAGTACGTACGCGCCCTGACTTGGCATTTGTTACCAGATTTTACTTGGCAGATTCCAGAGCAATTCTGAAATAGAACACTGAAATTAGTAAAGAAAGTCTTGCATTATTTGCAAGGAATGAAAGGCCTCATGATGACATATAGAAGATCTGATTCACTCCACATGGTGGGATATTCAGATTCTGATTATGCGAGAGTGAATGCATATCCAGACGTGGATTTTCTATCATCTCGCAAAGGGGAGCTATTTCATGGAAAAGCTCAAAGCAAACTGTCACTACATCGTCCACAATATATGACAGTTTGTAGCGTGTTATGAGGCAACGGGCAGGTGAACTAACTAACGAAGTTCATATCCAGTTTGAAAGTGGTTGACGACATCTATAGACCACTAAAATAATACTGCGATTATAATCTGGCAGTACAGGATGCTCACAACATAAGTTAAGTGGTGCTGCCAAACACATTGACATAGAGTATTATGTTGCGAAAGATAAAATCCGGGATCAAGTCATAAGTCTTGAGCATATAAGTACAGAAAGGATACTCGCGGATCCGCTTACAAAAGGCTTACCACCTAACATGTTCAGAGAACATGGTGTTCAGAGAACATGTAGCTAGCATGGGTTTCAGGGAAAGCCTAAAATATTCCTAGACAAAAGAAGGCCCAAAGATAAGTATCTATTTCAGAACAGAGTAGTGTGTTGTAGCTGTTAAGTCTATCAGCAATGGACCGTGACGATGAGACATGCTCTATGCGCTAATCTGTAATGAAATGAACAAAAGTAAATGATATGAAAGTGAAAGATGGAATGAGATCAATGGGGAGAATGTTAGTTGATCTCCACCAATAGGCCCAACGGCCTATTGGGCCCTTATCTCTGCTCCCTGATCGGGGGAGCCTAACCCTAATCTGGTTGGTAGGCCCCTGTCGCACAACACACATAAAAGGAAGGTGGGGATGAGGGCTCGGACTACGAGGTTCGCCGTGAGCCGCCACACCCACCTATAGTAACCCTAAACCGATCTAAAGACCGTGCTGCCAGCGACGGGATGTGCCCCAACCACCGCGGTCGCACCTCTGCAGGGCCACCACCGGATTAGGGTTGGGCTCCCCCGATCAGGGAGCAGAGATAAGGGCCAAATAGGCCGTTGGGCCTATTGGTGGAGATCAACCGGACCACGGCAGTACCACTACGGACTCCACCGAGCCGGAGCTGCCGCGGCAATGACGTCTACCCGCTGTGGTGCATCTATGGAGAAGACAAGGATGAGGTCTTCCCTGGATCTACCGGTTACAAACAGAGAGGTACACATTTCGATCCTAACAACTTTTAGTCACTAAAATACCAAACACCCCACTAAAGTTTAGGAGTCACTAAAGTTTAGTGGCTTTTAGTCATCATAGGGTAGCTAAAAATGATTAAAATGTACATGAGACAACTGCTTTAGTGGGTGGAACCAAATAGGGGTCACTAAACTTTAGAGGAGTTACTAAACTTTAGTGGATGAACCAAACATGCCCTAATTACATGAACACTAATTAATCTAATATGAATTAGGATCACTGACCATAACTTGAAGCCAGGTAGTCTGACATCGACGAAGTAGGTTGTGATGTGTTAATGCCACAAGTGCACTCGCCTAGTGCATAAGCATTGCCTGCTGTTGTCGGTGAGGAAGAGAGGGGACGGCCTTCAAGCAGATCCACCACCCTCAGACTCGGTGAGTTAAAGAGGGTTGGTCAACTGACCTATAATAACTGACCATCCATCTTTAACTGACCACCTGAGGCCACGACTGCTAGTTAACCTACAATTTGTTCGGGAGGCCGTATCGTATCGTGGATTATTTACTGATGGCTGGTTTGGTGTGAGAGAAAAACACTGTTTCCGGCTGGAAATTTACGATCGTTTACGAGTAAGCGAACAGGCTGCTAGTGCATGGGAAGACTTACGAGAGCATTCTATCTATGCGCTCGAGATCACTTCTTCTAACCGTCTTTCCATAATAATATATATGAAGCGAGCACACGCGGACTGGGTCTAGAATGAAGAAGCTGACAAGCAATTGCAATTCTTTTTACGAGTTTGTATATACACCTCGTATACGTAGATACAAGTGAGAACGTACGCCTGTAATAAATTGCAAATGAATAAACACAGAAGTGTCATGATCAGGTACTAGTATGATGATCCAATTGCCTACCAATATTTTACATGATTTCGTGCAAGGGATCCAGATTTGATCGGTAGGGAGAGAGACGGAAACAGGGTTTTGCATCGGTTACTCCTCAATCATATGTATGCCTGAACATTTACTTCACCGGACCTTGCGATAACTTGTCCATGCGCCTGCTCGCGATAATAGCCTGCTAATGCAACGACGCCGACCCCCAATATATATATGGTCATATATACAGCATCATTGCCACACGAGCAGCAGATCAAACGTATCTGCAAGCTACTAGCACGCTAAAGAAACGAGCAGCTATCACTACGGGAAACAGTTACTTTTCCGAGTGCCCCAGGCACTTGGCGAAGCCCCAAATACACTCGGCAAAGACTTTGCCAAGTATAACACTCGGCGACTAGCACTCGACGAATTTTCCACCGGCAAACAGATGTTTGCCGAGTGTCAAATATCGGGCACTCGGCAAAGGGTTTGCCGAGTGTCAAAAAACACTCGGCGAAGTTAAACCCTCGGGCGAAAAGGGGGTTAACGGCGTCCACGGTAACGGAGAGTTTGCCGAGTGTCAGACGGAAGACACTCGGCAAACATCTTCAACTTTTCCGAGTGCCAAGCCTCCGACACTCGGCAAAGAGGGGTCACCCCGCACCATTTTACTACGTTTTTGTCGAGTATTAAAGCCAATACACTCGGCAAACATCTACGTTTTTGCCGAGTGTTTTGAATTTAACACTCGGCAAACATTGCACACTCGGTAAAAAAATTGCCAGAAAAACAGAAACTGGCCTATTTGCCGAGTGTTAAAGCCAAAACACTCAGCAAAGGACCTCTTTGCCGAGTGTTACACTCGGCAAACTGTCCAAAAACCCCATATTTTTACTGTTTTGTTACGTATAAAGGACCCCTCTCCAACAAAAATCACAGGCATGTATATTACATCACATGCATATATTAAGCATCACAGGCACACAAATAAGTTCTTGTTTATTCGAGAAAGTAATCCACAAGTTCTAGTTTAAACAAGTAATGCACAAATAATCCACAAGTCACTGAGGAGGAGGCCCTTGGAACCACTGCGACTGATCCGGGTCTTGTGGTTGAGTATTCGAAGCCGCCGATTGATTCTGCACATAGGAGAGACATGTGTGAGACAATATTGATATCATTTGAGCTAACTAAGGGACTTGTCTAAGTTAAAGTATTCAATCTAATGTGTCAAGTGACTCACATGAGTAGTTGTGGGTGGCTGACGTGAAGGGAATAGCATCAGTGGCGGTGGCAAAGATTGACCCATGCTCGAAGCAAAATTCTGTATGTATTGGAACATCTGGTCCATCCTCATCTGATTTTCTTCCTCCATCCTCTGTCGCTCGGCCTCTAACCACTCCGCCCTCGCCTCCATCTCCTCCCGTTGCTTCTTTTCTGCTTCCACCTGGGCCTAAAATATTTCATCGCAATGTTACAATGCAAAGCAGTGCAAAGCTAAAGTATGTAAGAACGAACGAATGATGAATGGAAGAGAAAGAACCTAGAGTGCCTCTATCTGGAAGTGTGCAGTGGTCGGCCATGGGCGTATTGCTGGGCTCGAGTCCGTGCTCCTTGCTCGGATTTGGGAGAGAGTGGGAGTAGAGGCCGTGTCGATTACGCTGTCGCTAATCCAATACCGACCATGCTTCTTGCCTCCTCCCACCCTCATCATGATTTCTCCGTCAATATCCTAGGAGCTCGGATCGAACTCTGGCCCGTGAACCTCCCTTGCCATCGCTGTATACTGGGTGACGCGGCTGTGGATGCTTGGATGGCTGTACGCCTCAGGCGGGTCCTCCGGGTTGAAGTCGATGTCGGCAGTCGCCTTGCCCTTTTTGGATAGAACCCATGCCTTGAGCTAGGAGCAAGGCTGGCCATCATGTGACGATGACTACGGCAAAAATGCAAAATGATTAGAAATTATGCAGAATTGAGCGTTAGAATAAAGAAATGAAGTTGCTTACCCATTTTTCCCTATATTCATCAAGGCTCAGGCTGCCTTGATGGTGTGATGCACCTAGCATCTGCAAACGCCGCTCCCGGCAAGCAAGGTGGTGCTCCAACCACTCGGGCTGCAACCACTCATCCACCATCTTTTCCCAGCACCGGATATGCGCTCGGCACCACCACGGATGCACCTACATCATCAAGCATGTGACTTATGAAAAAAGAAACTAAGCGTAATTAATCTCAAATAAAGTAAGTATCAACGTTCTTTGCTTACACTCATGAATTGGTCCTTGGTCAGGTTCATTGTCCTTGCCTCCTGTTTTTTAACCTTCATGGTTCTGTATTGAGCGTAGAACTCGATGATGGCCTGGACGCGCGCCTCGGAGTGCATGTCCTTCATGAGCTTCTAGGCGGCTTGTTTAGAGACGGACTTCGCCTTGGCCTCGAATCCCTCCTGGCATCTGTAGAAGTCCTGCATATAGAGGCGATGTATAAAGTTATTATTTCAAGAATGTCCAGTGAACGTGATGTATTGAGCAATGTAGTGCGAGGAATACTTACCCACAGCTCGCCCTTCACCCGCTCCGCTATGTTGGTGAATCTCCTGCGATCACGATCAGGGACGTCGGGGGCGGCGACATAGTGGTCCCACATGTAGGCCGGCTGCTGCTGTCTGGCGTACGCCACCAAGCTAGGGAAGTGTTCCCCGCACAAAAGGCCAAGGATGCCGTTGACCTTGTGGTTGTGATCACCCCCACTGAGCTTAATCCAACTCCTGCACAAGTGATTAATATAAATTATTAGTTTCTTTTGTAATTTTCAACATATCAAAATTATTGCGAATATTTAAAGTTACTTACTTACCTAGTCCTTGTCGGTTTAATCAGCGGGCGTCTATGCTCAGGTATCGGACGCCTCGGGAGGGACGAGGGACCTCGCAACCAGATCTTGGACTAGGCATCCCCTGCCTCCTCCCCCTCCCCCTCCTGCTCCTGCTCCTGCTCCTGCTCCTCCTCCTCCTCCTCCTCACCAGAGGCGTGTGCGGAAGGTACCTCCTCCTCCTCAGACGTCGGGGGGTCAGGTTTAGGCGACGGGGGCCTCGCCCTACCCTTCCCTTGACCCCTCTGCCTCTACCTCTGCTCCTGCTCCTGCCCCTCCTCAGCAGGAATGTCGATATAATCATGCCCGTGCTCCGAAGGAGGAATGCCATCATCACTGTCATTGCCTAATTGTAATCGCTGAAGTAGTTCTAAGTCCTTCACATTCTGAACCTTGTCTCTAGCGTCCTCATCAGCAACCCCTTCATTATCTACTTCCATTCTGATCGCTTTGGTTAAATCTATTTGAAAGGACCTAGGATGCCGCATAGAGGGGGGTGAATAGGCGTTTCTAAAAAATAACACCTTTTGATGCGAAAATAATTAGTAAAGGGAGTTTCCAAAATGGAAACTCCAAATAAGAGTAATACCACCCCTCACAAGTTAGCCGCAGAGTATGTAAAAGATACTAAATAAATCTAGGAGCCACAATCCTGCATCACAACGATTAGTGCAAGGATCAAATAAATTCAGAACTGAGCTCTAGTACCGGACGTGTCCGGTAGGTATACCGGACGTGTCCGGTATGAAGGTGTTCTGCAGAACAGCCTGGCACAGTGATCAATACCGGACGTGTCCGGTATACACGATTTCTGTAGAGCAACCCCAAACTTGCTCCTTTCGATTTCTATCTTCAAACCAGACTGTAGGTACCTACTAGAGATGGCAGTAAATACAGAGAACCTGCACAAGAGCTAGAGCAATACAAATATCGAATGAAATGCGAATTGAGACATGATATTTGTTTTACCAAAGTTCGGACTCGTTCGAGTCCTACTCTCCGTTGAGGGGGCTGCGGGCGACCCAGCGAAGGTCAGCCCTAGAGGTTACCACGAAGGTCACTCTAGCCGGAGTCTTTTCCAACTCCTTTTCCTCCTTCCACTAGTTGATTCTGAGGCAGCGGAATCGACCGTTACAAACTTTTCGAGGCACACCACAATCTCTCGGGTGCTCTTTGGCGACGCCTAACTGTCTAGGACCGAAGAGTCCAAGAGTAACAAATGCGAATCACGAGATTGACAATATGCACAAGTGCTCAAGTGGTTGGATTTTCTCTCCTTTTGAATTTCACTCAACCCACAATTTGATTTGGCAAATTTGATCAATCACTCACTAAGAGAGGGTTGGGAGAGTTGGCAAGGCTAAAAAACATATGTGTGTATCAGCAGAATCAACAGCCTCTAAAGGTGGAGGCTTGGGGGTATTTATAACCCCCTTGAAAAACTAGCCGTTGCTATACCGAACACGTCCGGTATGCATACCGAACACATCCGGTATGACTTACACTGCCCCAACGGTAACTAAGTTACAGTGACAATGTGAGGCGTCGGAACTCCCGATGAATGCCGGAACTCCCGACCGTCGGAACTCTCGACACGCGTCAGAACTCCCGACCCTTAGCAAATTTGAAAACCATGTAACTGAGTTAAAGTAGTGTGAGGTGTCGGAACTCCCGACTCACGTCGGAACTCCCGACCCTCAAGGCTTTTGAAAACTAGCCGTTGGCCTCTGGTTGTGCATACCGGACAGTCCGGTATGAATACCGGACACGTCTGGTATGACCAGGACAGTGAACCCTCCAAGTCAGTTAAAGTGCGAGACGTCGGAACTCCCGACCCTTGCCAGAACTCCCGACCATTGGAACTCCCAACTTACGTCAGAACTCCCGACAAACCAACCCGAGAACAACAATTTTACCACTGCTGGGTAAATACCGGACACGTCCATTGTTTTAATGGCGTCGCCTAGGCATCGCCTAGGCGATGACTAGGCGTCCAGGCGATGAAAATGTCTGGGCATCGAGGGTCGCCTAGCCAGGAGCTGTATGGCGTCCGCCTCGGCGTCTAAGGCGTCCGCCTTTTGCGTTAGGCGTCTGGGGCGTCGCCAACCGGCCTGAGGCGGTCGCCATACTCGTGAGCAGCCGCGCGCGGAAAAGGGAAGGGACCCAAGGTGGGAAATCGCTCCCGCGCGGGACTTCTCCCGCCTTTCATCATTTCCTACGCGCGCGCATAGAGGAAATTGCGTGGGAATAGAGAGGGATTGTGAGAGATAGGGGATTGAGAAGAGAGAGGGAGAGGCAGACCCTGCTGGAGTTTCTTCCCCACTCATGGCCAGGTCCCGCTCATCCTCTCGCGTGCGTCTGCTCAGAGCCGCGAGTCCTCCCGCGCGCGTCCGCTTGCCCGTCTTCCGCTTCCTCTGTGCGGACCCGTGCGTCCGTCCGCATGAACCAGGAGGGCCAGGACGACCAGCTTCTTCTGCGGACCCAGGATGGCTTCACTGGTGCCCAGCTCCGCTCAGCCTTCAGGCCAGCCCTCCACTGGACCAGGTATCCCTCGCCTCCTCTCTCTCTCTCTCTGTTTCTCTTAAAAAGGTCCAAAGCTTGCATGTGGCGTGTGCTGCTATCCCCTGCTTTGTTTGTTTTTTTCTCTTAAAAAGGTCCAAAGCTTGCATGTGGCATGTGCTATTGTCCCCTGCTTTGTTTGCTTTTAGAAAGGCTGAAGCTTGCATGCGGCTGTCCCCTGCTCAGAGCAGATAGCACATGGGTATAGTTGTTGCTTTGTCTACTTGTGCTTTGATTTATAGATGCTAAATGGAGCAGTACATTAGTTGTTGTTGCTCTGTTTTATATGCTAATTGCACTGCCTTTTATGCTAATTTGATTTGTTTATTAGGCTAGAGGGTGCTCTTGCTCTGTGCTCTATTTTAGCTGCTGCTGCTCTGTTTTAGCTGCTGCTGCTGCTCTGTTTATTAGGCTGGAGGGTGCTCTTTTATGCTATATGCTAATTGCACTGCCTTTTATGCTAATTAAATTGGTAGTTTTCTGATTCCTATACTATGCCATTCTCTGAAGTCTGAACTCATTTGGTTTATAAAAATTATGCAGCAGGAACCATGTCAAGTCCACCATCAATCGTCAGCGGATATGATCCCAAGAATGATCTAGCCCGGAAGCCGCAAAGGTCAAAAGATCCAGCATGGAGGTTTGGCTATTAGCCGAACCTACAAAACAGAGATGAGGTGGCATGCACCTTATGTGGCAGCTCAGTTCGTGGAGGGATTAAAAGGTTGAAGCAACATTTGGCAGGAGGTTATGGAGATGCAAAACTATGTTCAGGTGTCAGCACTGAAGTTAGGAGGGAGATGGCAGCTTACTTGGATGCAAACAAGTGGAAAAGACCATTGGTTCTAGATGATGAGGTGGTGGAGGTGGCAGCAAATGAGGCTCCTGCAAATGAGGCTGCTGCTGCGGTACAGCCTAGTTCAGGGATAGCAGCAAAAAAGAGGCAAGCATCCTTACAATTCATGGTTGTTGGCAACAAGACTAAACCGGAGGGAAAGGCAAACAAATCTGTAGTTGAGATGCTTCGAAAAACACCATAAGAGATAGTAGATGAGAGACTTTCAGGGTCTTATCAGCCCACAATTGTGTCCAGTACAAAAACCAAGGAAGAGAAGCATTATGTGGATACACAATGGGCCTTGTTCTTCTATGAATGTGGCATACCTTTTAATGCAGCAGTAGCAAGGCAATTTCAGATTGCAGTTGAGGCCACAGCACAATATGGTTCAGGGTACAAGCCTCCAACACCATATCAACTTGGGGATCCATTACTTCAAGAAGCAGTGAAGTCAACAAGTACCATGAGAGAGGAGCATGAGAGAGCATGGAAACATTATGGCTGCACACTCATGTCTGATGGATGGTCTGATAGGAGGGGACGCCACTTAATTAACTTCCTTGTAAATAGCCCAGAGGGGACTTACTTCTTGGAGTCCATTGATGCATCAAGTGAAGTACATGATGCATACATGCTTGCTGGTTTGCTAGAGAAGAAGGTTGAGGAGATTGGTAAGGACAAGGTTGTTCAAGTTGTCACAGATAATGGTGCTAACTTCAAGGCTGCAGGCAAGATTCTCATGGACAGGATTCCTACAATATTTTGGAGTCCATGTGCTGCGCATTGCTTGGATCTCATGTTAGAAGATATAGGGAACTTGTCGGAATTCAAGAAACCTATTACACGTGCAAGGCGTGTGACAACTTTTATCTATAGACATGGGAGGATCCTTAGTGCCATGAGGGAGAAAACAGGTGGGGCTGACCTTGTGAGGCCAGCAGCCACACGTTTTGCAATGGCTTTTTTGACTTTGAAGAGCTTGTACAAGCACAAGGATGCTTTGAAGTCTTTAATGGTTAGCGAAGCATGGACTGGGAACAAATTGGCAAAAACTAAGGCTGGTCTAGATGTGCATGACATTGTGCTCTCTACACAGTTTTGGAATTCAGTGGAAGATTGCCTTAGAGCTTCAGCCCCACTCCTTATTGTGTTTAGGGTGGTTGATGGAGATGAGAAGCCAGCAATGCCAGAGGTTCAAGCTCTAATGAACCTTGCAAAGGAGAGGATCAATCAAAGCTTTGCTATCCAATCCAAGAAATCTTTGCTCAAGAAGATTATGGGAATAATTGAGCGACATTGGGAGAAACAAATGGATCATCCATTGTATGGGGCTGCACTATACTTGAACCCAGGGAAGCTACATCCTCTCCTAAAAAAGGATGATGATGCAACTGTTGGATAGCTAAGAGGTTGCTTTCTTGATGTGCTTTCAAGAATGGTGGAGGATGGGGAAACTAGAAGCAAGATCAATGCTCAAGCCATGGATTATGAATATCTTAGAGGAGATGCTTTTTCAAATAAGATGGCCATTCAAAACCTTGAGTCAATGAGTCCTCGTAAGTGTTTCATTTCCATTTTAATTTCAGCAAGTGTACATCACATCAATTTGATTCCAGCTAGCATTTTTTGGTCCTAGCTCCTAACATATTGTTTCATTTGTTTGCTCTAGTTGATTGGTGGCGTTCCTATGGTGGCCGTGCTATTGAGCTACAAAGGTTTGCAAGGCGTGTGGTTAGTCTTTGTGCTTCATCATCTGGCTGTGAGCGAAATTGGAGCAAATTTGAATCTGTGAGTATTTCCTCATTTGCTTGCTGCCCTTACCAATATTTCAGCAAGCAGTTTATTCATCTTTTGGTTGCAATTGTGTTTCTGGTTTTGTAGATCCACACAAAGAAAAGGAACCGATTGTTGCATAAGAGGCTGAATTCTATTGTCTTTGTTTCCTACAACCGGAAGATGAAATCTAGGTTCCAAAAGTTATGCCAGAACCAGGGAAAAAACTTTGATCCTTTGGTTATTGAGGACTTTGATTGGAACAATGAGTGGGCTGACTCATTGCATGTACCCCCTCAAGGTACTCGTGGGTGTGACTGTGACCTTACTTGGAACCTTGTTGATGAAGCTGTTGGAGCATCACAATCACTTCAAGGCTGGAACTTTCCAAGAGTAGCCCACAGGCGTGCAAGAAATTCTGCACCTATGGTGGATGAAGCTGAGTTGGGTTCAGATAATGAAGAAAATCCAGATCCATTTGATGATGCAGATGTGACAGATTGTGAGGATGATCCAAATGATGCCAATGAAATTGGAGAAGACAATGAGGCAGCCAACGTTGCTGGAGAGTTTGATGATGGCTATTGAGACTTGAGAGATTAGAGATTAAAGATTTCCTCTTTTTAAGCTAATATATGTGCTGCACTAGCAGCACTACTAATTAAGTATGTGCTGCACTAGCAGCACTACTAATTAACTTATATATGCCATTAGAGACTAGTTTATGGCTACTAAGAGATGAAACATTTCATATTTGCTACTTGCTACTTTATGTGGTGCCCTAGAACTCTAATAGCACTACATATTATGCTTATAATTGGCTATATTAAGGTTGGATTGTCATCTAAATTTTTATTGGTGTTATATATTAAATTGTCTATATGGCGTCGCCTAGGCGAGCGCCTTATTTGCCTAGGCGACTAGAAGGGGGTCGCTCGCCTCGCCTCGCCTTACCGCCTTTAAAACATTGGACACGTCCGGTATCAATACCCAGACCAGCAAAAATAAAGTTAGCTCTTTTGTCGCTCAAATACTCAAAACTCACATGGGTTGGCTTGAGCACTTATGAAACATTATCTATCAACATGATGCATCCCTCTTTATAGTATGACATTCCTATTAACTCAAATTCAAATGTATAATGAATTAAACCTTTTGAGTTGTTCTCTTTCAACCGAAGCCGTGTATTCCAATCTTCATAAAGTGAGTGTGCTAACATGTCAACTTTGATCCTTTTCACTTGAGCATAGTCATCTTGAGCACGTGACTTGATTCCATTCATCAAATTTGAATAATCCCAAATGTATCAAGTCACTTCCATCAAACACTCCAATAATGATTTGATCCTCCACATAAACATGACCATCATAGCTTGATTAGTACCTCAACTAAATGCAAGTACTTCCTTCTTCACCCTAGCTAGGTTCTTCGGCCGCCAAGCCGTCGCTTGCCCTTCACCCTTGCTTAGTACCTCAAAGCCTTTCCTTGCTATCTTCATCATCTCAAGCCATCAAGTCACATCTTGTGTTGAATCATCCATTCATGCATTGTTATCTTTTTCATTTCAATTTAGCAAGCTTCAAATATGAGATCATTCCATATGCAATCCCTTATGTCTCATTAATTAATTCTTACAAGCTTGATTTCACATAGTATATGGAAATCCCACAATAAATAAACCTTTGCATGAATTCCATTTGCATTGTTGTCTTATGCTTGAACTAGATTGTTTATACAACAACACATCATTTTGGCTTTCATTAAGTACCTGTGAGATAACCTATTACCTATCCACACTTAGCAAACGGGTTAGACCTTTAATCACGTTATCATTCAATCATCCAAAACCCTCTAAAGGGCTAGATGCACTTTCAATCTACCCCTTTTTGGTGATTGATGACAACTTGATTAAAACTTACAAAAGAATATAAACATTTAAGCTTTTGGGTTCAATGATTTATGAGAGGCTCCCCCTTAATATGTGCTTATGATTAGAATTCATAAAATGACCTCAAATGTCAATTGCACATACTAAAACATATAGGAGACTCCCCCTAAATCATTGCATCCGTGGGGTGCATGTGTGTGTGACAAAGTAAAACCGTGATGCATATGACAAGATATGTCACACAAGAATAAATATAAATGCATCACAACAAATATTTTCATTCTAGCATGCATAGTCCTTATGAAAATAAATACAACACATGCAACTCACACATAGCACTCATTACACATTTTCTCAAGTCCACAAGCCACTGATAATAAAGATCATGTCTCAATAGATACATAGATAAAGCATAAGTATGAGTCTCATCTCTCACATGATACAATGCAAACTCAAACTCAAGATACATCAATGAAGCTCAAAAACAAAAACTACAGCCTGCAGTACATATCATCAGGTACAAAGATAAGCAAATGAAACAAAAATCCTGAAGCTTTAATTAGTCTCTCTCCCCCTTTGTCATCTATCACCACAAAGGTGCAACATGACATACTAAGAACAAAGGGGCTACAAGCTGTCTCTGAAAGCTGTGATCACTCATCATCATCTTCATCTCTACCAGCATCCTCATCATCAGAACATGTAGCATCGGCTGGACGAGAACCACCAGCACCAGATGGGTGATAACCACCAGACCCGTAGTAGCCGCCACCACCTATGAGGTCACTTCACCAGTCTAAAGCATAGTCGTCTGTAGTACTAGGACGTGGCTGAGAGTGAGTAGGCACACGAGCCTGTAGTGGTAGAGTATTAGGGTGCTCTGGTGCCTGCTGTTGCTGTCGCTGAAGGAACTCAGCATACTCTCTATCGTACCTGGCCTGCAGCTGCTCCTTAGTCTCAGGCTCACTAGCGGCCTCATATGATAGTGGAGACCTAGGAGGAACAAGCTCAAGTCTAGAAGCAATCTGCTTCAAAGTTCGAGTATCCTTCCTCCTAGCCTCCCTCTCCTGCTGCTGACAGGTCCATATGTCCTTGCACATCCCAAAGATAGCACTGAACATCTTGCGAATAGGGGACGGAGGACTGTGGCGATGTGAAGAAGAACATGAAGGAGCATGTGGTAGAGGGGAAGCTCGTCCTGCTGCTGCACCACCAACAGGTGCGTCAGCCTCTGGTGCTGCTGCTGCTCCTCCTAGTCCTGCTGGAGGTACCCCAACCTCAGGCAAATCTGCAACAATCTTCAGGGCCTTATGTACCTTGTCATACTCAAATGTATGCCCTATGACCTGCTCAATCATGTGCATGATGTAGGGAGCAAAACCACAGCCCTTGAGGGGCCTCTCTCCCACACTCCTGATCTCAGACCAAATAAAGTCAAACACACTGAATGGCTGAGCATCAGGTGCCATCCTGTGGAGCAGGTTCCTGGAATAATCTACAATGTTGCCCTTGTCTCCACCCTTGCAGTCAATAGTCTTCCTGAACATCCTGTCCAGGTATCTGTAAGTAGGGTGAAGACCTAGAACCTTCCCTACTGCTCCTCTCTCACCCCCTGGTGGGTACATGTAGGCAAGCTGCTCTAGAGGCAACACCTGCTCTGTGTGGATTCTATCTTTCTGAAGATCATCATCTGAGAAGCCAAGCAAAGCTACAAAAGCATCATAATCAACACTATACCACTGGCCCTTTAGCATCCAGTGCATACACCTCTCATCCTCCTCAACATACAGGGTGGCGTAGAACTGAGCTACCACCTCTATGTTCTAGTCATGCTGGAACTCCATGATCTCATATACCCCTGTATGCTCACAGATAGCAATAGCATGATCAATGGAGGCCTTCTGCAGATCTCTGATGTACTGCCAGTCAATCCACTAAGACCTGGCAATCATTGGGTTCCTGGTGAGAATCACACTAGAGTAGAAGTCCATGTGAAAGGCTGTCTAGAAACGGTGATCAAACTGAACCTTAGGTAAGCCTCTTGGATCTACTCTTCGCTCATCTCTAGCTTTCCTGGTCATGCCCTTTCCCCTGTAGTCAATTCTGGAAACATAAGAGGGCACATTGGGTAGACGTGTCTCAAGGAGACCATAATGCATACCCTGACCAGGCTGGTGCTGAACTGGAGGTACTGGCTCTTCCTCAATCTCCTGTTCCTCATCTGAGCTGTCATCATCTGATCCTCTGTCAGTGCTCTTCCTCTTTTTATCTTCTCTAGGCTCCACTCTGAACTCATCAGAGTCAGTGTCTGAAGAAGAGCTCCTTGACCCCTCAGCATACTAGGGTGCTGCACTAGAGGCAGCTCTAGTAGACCTTCTGCTGGTCGGCACGAATCCAGGATGCATTTCCTGCCTTGCCTTCTTGTATTTCTCCAAAGCTGGATCATGCCTATGCTTGGATCTGGGCTCCTGTCTCCCACTCATAGCTGCTGCCCTGTATCCAAAAGATTTCCAAAGAATTTTAGATACATGCCCATTGCTTCATCTCAAATTGTAATTAGACATAGATTCTTTTATCCATGGTTTTACAATCACCTCGACATACCATTGTCACTAGGTTTGCAAAACGTAGATACAAAAGAAACTAAGCCTAATATACAATTCTAAGCACGGATTGAATCAAAAGGGAGCAGAGGGTCTGCTCTGCTGGGCCATACCGGACATGTCCGATATGCACGCCCAGCAACCCTAACCAGGGCTCCTTGATTCAAACCATCATGGATCAATTCCAAACTTTAGGCATTGCTTCTATATCACCAATGCAGCATATTGACCGAAGAAATTTCAAAACCAAGCATTAACCAAGTAGATCGGACGAGGTCCGCGATTAGGGTACCTTGAGAGAAGAGATGAGAAGGCGATGTGAAATCCAGATCCCCGGACCTTCAACCTTGATGCAAGCCTTCTCCAATGCAATCTCCCTCTCTCTCTCTTCTTGGTGAAATCCTCGGTCGCCCTAGGTGAGGAGGAAGACGTCGGCTGGGTCAGTTGGAAAGAGACAAATCTGTTTTGGCCGAAGGGGTACGTTCTGTTTTATAGCCCCGCTCATACCGGACACGTCCGATATACACGGGCTGGCCCAAAATGTTTCAACGGATATTTTCTCTCTTCCAATCCCTTTCTCTGTTATTTCTTGATCTAAAAACATGTATGTCCTTGATCCAAATAAGGTGTAAATACATTTCTTATCCAAATGCCATGAGTGTCACTTCTCTTTTCCAAATATTTGGCATATATAGATTTTGATCACTTGAGAGAGATATTGTGAGACATAGTAGATTGTGGACTTAAGAAAGCCATGTCATGTGTGATTAGCCAATCAAACAATCAAGGAGAGCTATAATCATCACATGACAAGGCTAGGTCACAAAGACCAAGATTCAAATAGTTTTTCAAATTCACAGCACCTACACATGCTAGTTATGGGTTTTGAAAAACATCTCTCCTATGTCACACAAATGCACATTCTAACATATAAAGGGCCTTAGATGCACTTACAATGTATGTATGTAAACACATACCTTTGCCTTGAGCCCACAAGAATACCACTAAGAAGATACATGACATGATAATATTTATGTTGACCTTGATTGCCAAATAATCATGCTAGATACATATTCATTCAAAGGACTACAAAGAATGCTAGATAATTTTGTTAGTCCACAATGTGCAAAATAGAAATTTAGCTCCCCCTAAATAAGTGCCTCAGGTAATTTGAATGACTTTCAACAAACACTTTTATTCTATCAAGAAATTAGGAGCCAATTCTCCATTTTGACAATAAACCAAATAAATTGCCATATTTAAAATAGAGTTTAAAAGATATTCACAATTCACTTAGATTTGACATATCACAAGCTTCTGAGTAATATCGAGGATATATGAAGATATATGGATCAAAAACTCAGTTGCTTATATAATTAGTGTTCTGGTTCCTACAATACCGGATATGTCCGGTAGGTATACCGGACACATCCGGAATACACAGAACAGAAACACTTACTTTCTGTCCCTGACCATACCGGACACGTCCGATAGAAATACCGGACATGTCCGGTAGGTGCAGGACAGACACAGTTAATTCGCTGCTTGTGATTCCTCGTTTAGCTCTAGTATTTATTTTACACTATCATCTCAGTAAATAAATTATTCTACTAGAGAACTATTAAAAGCATCATATGGCAAACATGATAATTATTAAGTAAAACTAATTTGCCATTTTCAATTTTTCACAAATAAGCCTATTTGTGAATCATTGAGCACAAAACAAATAAAGTGGCTATCCTATAAGGTTTAGGTACTTATTACCAATGGTGAAGATGAAGTAAATGATATATTCACTAAATTATCTTTGGGTCAACCATATAAGAGATTATGATACGAATTGGTTGATAGATTGAGTGAATATTATCAATTGGCTTGCTCAACCACCCCGAGACCTTCATCTCATCACCAAGTACCTACATCATTAACTTAAGCACACTTTGGTACCCAACTCTTGTTGGGTCCTTTTGAGTTAGTCAACAAGTGCTTAGGCACCCAAATGGCTTTAGCACTAGTTTGTGGTGAACACATCACCTTGCTAGTGTTAACTCCATTTGTGGTCTTCCTAAGCATATCATTATAAACAAATGTGTTTGGCTTAGGAGTGTTACCATTTGGGCATTCATAGCTTAAATGCCCCTTTTTCTTACAAGCATAGCATATGCGGCCTTTGTTTGCTCTATGCTTGTTTTGCTTGTATGGACATCTATCAACCTTGTGGCCTATCTTATTGCATCCATAGCATCTTCTTGTTGTAACTTGGGCTTCCTTTCTTGCCTCTTGGTACGTTGGGCATTTCTTGGTAGGTTGCCCCAACTTCTTGCTCATGGGACAAGTGCTTTGTCCATCACTTTTCTTTTGGTTGGCCAACTTGTTTGAGGCCTTTTGTTTGGCCACTTCACACTTGTCGGCCCAACTCTTGTGTGGACACATAGCCCACTCATGTCCATATAATCCACAACCATAGCATAACCTTTTTCTATGTTTCTTGCTCTTGGTTGTGTTGGCCTTGCTTGAGATGTGATTCTTTTGTTGGGCTTTGGAGGAAGCAAGGTTTGAACCCTTCTCAATCTTCTTCACCATGTAATCACGGTTATCTTGAGAAGGTTGTGCTTTCTCCTCACCCTTCAACCGAATCACATCTTTCTTTAATCTTTTCACCTCTTCTTTGAGCTCTATGTTTTCTATAAGATTTAGCTCAATCGAAGATTGGCTTGCTTGAGGAGCACACTCATTAGTACAAGAAATATTTAATTGAGATGGTGTACTAGTGAGTGAATGTGTGAGAGGTTGAGAAAATTTTACCGATGTGATCACAACCTCATGAGCTACCTCAAGCATGATGCTTGATTCTACTACTTCCTCATGAGAGCACTTTAGATGAACATAGTTTGCTTGTAGCACATTATACTTGCTTGATAGTTCATCTAGCCTTGCCTTGAGCTCAAGATTTTCCTTCTCTAGTTGTGAAAAACTAGAAGAGGAGTTAGTAACTAAAGCATGCTCAATTGACAATTTTTCATACCTTTCACTTAGAGCCTTTAGTTCTTCCATCTTGGAGATGAGAAATAATTCTTGCTTTTGAAGTGATTGCTCTTGCTTCTCAATCTCTTCTTCAAGCTCATCATTCTTTTCAACTATCTTCATGATGATGAACTTGTCTTTGCGGTTGAGATGATCAAGGTTGTAGTTATCTTCAACTTCAACGTCACTCTCATCTTGATCATCTACTTGTGCTTTCTCCTTCTCTTGATCTTTCTTGTTACTCTTCTTCTTACTTTTCTTGGCCATGAGACACAAGTGATGAGTATCATGAGATACTAAGGTTAACTCATCACTTGGTCGCCATCGGGCTTGAGTATCGTTGCAAACAGCTGCTTGCTGCTCTGCTGCCTCGGCCATACTGGACACGTCCGGTAGGCATACCGGACACATTCGGTATGTGCAGGCAGACAGCAAGTCATGCACTTCTTGCTCTGGCTCGGCGCTCTTGAGGTCTTGTGAAGCTTGTTTTCTGCATGAAGGCACAATGGACATACTTTCCATTGACTTGATCTCAAGTGCATCATCACATTTGGATTTTCCATATAAATCAAAAAGTCTAGTCCAAATGAGACGAGCACTCTCCGGAGGTGGTTGTCCATTGAAGATTGCCTCATCTTGAACCTCTGCACTCAATGTACTCAAAATGACATTAATAGCTTGAGTATTGAGTTGCACACATATCTCTTCCTCTTTTGACAAATTTTTGTAGTTGCTCCAATCAACTATAGGAAGAGGTATGCTTGCATCCACAATATGCTCAACAAGAGGACTAATATCCCTAAAAGCATTGAGTACATGAGCTGACCAAGGTAGAAAGTTTGAACCATCATTTTGGAGAAGCACCGGCTCCAACTCGATAGGCGTCGACATCCTTTTCTCACGGCGGTGAAGCTTTAGGTGAGAACCTCGCTCTAATACCAATTGAAAGGACCTAGGATGCCGCCTAGAGGGGGGTGAATAGGTATTTCTGAAAAATAACACCTTTTGATGCGGAAACAATTAGTAAAGAGAGTTTCCAAAATGGAAACTCCAAATAAGAGTAATACCACCCCTCATAAGTTTGCCGCAGAGTATGTAAAAGATACTAAATAAATCTAGGAACCACAATCCTGCATCACAACGATTAGTGCAAGGATCAAATAAATTCAGCACTGAGCTCTAGTACCAGACGTGTCCGGTAGGTATACCGGACGTGTCCGGTATGAAGGTGTTCTGCAGAACAGCCTGGCACAGTGATCAATACCGGACGTGTCCGGTATGGATACCGGACGTGTCCGGTATACACGATTTCTACAGAGCAGCCCTAAACTTGCTCCTTTCGATTTCTATCTTCAAACCAGACTACAAGTACCTACTAGAGATGACAATAAATACAGAGAACCTGCACAAGAGCTAGAGCAACCCAAATATCTAATGAAATGCGAATTGAGACACGATATTTGTTTTATCGAAGTTCGGACTCGTTCGAGTCCTACTCTCCATTGAGGGGGCTGCGAGCGACCCAGCGAAGGTCAGCCCTAGAGGTTACCACGAAGGTCACTCTAGCTGGAGTCTTTTCCAACTCCTTTTCCTCCTTCCACTAGTTAATTCCGAGGCGGTGGAATCTACCGTTACAAACTTTCCGAGGCACACCACAATCTCTCGGGTGCTCTCCGGCGACGCCTAACCGTCTAGGACCGAAGAGTCCAAGAGTAACAAATGCGAATCACGAGATTGACAATATGCATAAGTGCTCAAGTGGTTGGATTTTCTCTCTTTTTGAATTTCACTCAACCCACAATTTGATTTGGCAAATTTGATCAATCACTCACTAAGAGAGGGTTGGGAGAGTTGGCAAGGCTAAAAAACGTGTGTGTGTATCAGCAGAATCAACAGCCTCCAAAGCTGGAGGCTTGGGGGTATTTATAACACCCCTTGAAAAACTAGCCGTTTTATAGCCGTTGGTATACCGAACACGTCCGGTATGACTTACACTGCCCCAATGGTAACTAAGTTATAGTGACAATGTGAGGCGTCGAAACTCCCAATGAATGCCGAAACTCCCGATCGTCGAAACTCTCAACACGCGTCGGAACTCCCGACCCTCAAGGCTTTTGAAAACTAGCCGTTGGCCTCTGGTCGTGCATACCGGACACGTCCGGTATGACCAGGACAGTGAACCCTCCAAGTCAGTTAAAGTGCGAGACGTCGGAACTCCCGACCCTTGCCGGAACTCCCGACCGTCGGAACTCCTAACTTACGTCGGAACTCCCGATGAACCAACCCGAGAACAACAATTTTACCACTGCTGGGTAAAGACCGGACACGTCCGGTATCAATACCTAGACCAGCAAAAATAAAGTTAGCTCTTTTGTCGCTCAAATACTCAAAACTCATATGGGTTGGCTTGAGCACTTATGAAACATTATCTATCAACATGATGCATCCCTCTTTATAGTACGGCATTCCTATTAACTCAAATTCAAATGTATAATGAATTTAAACCTTTTGAGTTGTTCTCTTTCAACCGAAGCCGTGTATTCCAATCTTCATATAGTGAGTGTGCTAACATGTCAACTTTGATCCTTTTCACTTGAGCATAGTCATCTTGAGCACGTGACTTGATTCCATTCATCATATTTGAATAATCCCAAATGTATCAAGTCACTTCCATCAAACACTCCAATAATGATTTGATCCTCCACATAAACATGACCATCATAGCTTGATTAGTACCTCAACTAAATGCAAGTACTTCCTTCTTCACCCTAGCTAGGTTCTTCGGCCGCCAAGCCGTCGCTTGCCCTTCACCCTTGCTTAGTACCTCGAAGCCTTTCCTTGCTATCTTCACCATCTCAAGCCATCAAGTCACATCTTGTGTTGAATCATCCATTCATGTATTGTTATCTTTTTCATTTCAATTTAGCAAGCTTCAAATATGAGGCCATTCCATATGCAATCCCTTATGTCTCATTAATTAATTCTTACAAGCTTGCTTTCACATAGTATATGGAAATCCCACAATAAATAAGCCTTTGCATGAATTCCATTTGTATTGTTGTCTTGTGCTTGAACTAGATTGTTTATACAACAACATATCATTTTGGCTTTCATTAAGTACCTGTGAGATAACCTATTACCTATCCACACTTAGCAAATGGGTTAGACCTTTAATCACATTGTCATTCAATCATCCAAAACCCACTAAAGGGCTAGTGCCTTGTTGTGTGAAAGCGATATCCATTGACGTCATAACCGGTAAATGACCTGACCTTATAGGCACAACCATCGGCAACCTGTCTCAACTCGACATTCATAGACGCTTCGGTTTGGCCCTGCAAGTTCAAGCAGGGTGGTGCGTTTTATTATTTGCATGTACGAGCAACTTGTAATATCAAACTAAGTACGAGCTAAATTGGACTGTACCTTCTGCTTGAACCAAGAAATGAAATCGGGCTTTCCATTTCCCGCACCCTCTTTGAGAAGGGTATCACTTTCGTGCGGGGTAGGTTTCCTTGATTTACGCCAGAATTGACGATGAAATTCCCTGTACCAACAAGAAACATGGGAGTTGGACACACAAAAGCGACTACTTGAGAACAAGTTTGTTGAGAACTTACAGCATGTATGGCTCCACTTCGGATAGGTTGGTCAACACATACAACATGATAATTTGCCATTCTTCATGTTTCAAGGTCTTGTGGGTCACACCACTTGCACTTCCGAGATGCCCTCGGAAAATGCTAAGGCTCGATTCATCTCCGTCGTCATTGTAACGAGATGGTGGATTATGCACACTAGGAAGGTTGTCGGCATAGTATTTTGTTGTGAAGTTTGACACCTCCTCCAGAATGTATGCCTTTGCAATGGATGATTTAATTTTGCATTTATTTTTACATTTAGTTCGAAGAACCTTTTGACATCTCTCAATTGAATAGCACCAACGGCCCTGCACAGGCCCCCCCATTCGTGCTTCATATAGGAGGTGTAGAATCATATGCTGCATTGGATTGAAGAAGCCGGGTGGAAAGATCTTCTCTAACTTACAGAGCAACACAGGCGCCATTTTTCCATTTCTGCAACCACGGTATGAGATAACTCCTTAGCACAAAGCTGTTGGAAGAAATTGCTCAACTCCGCTAGCACCTGCCAGACATGCTCAGGGACATAGCCTCGAACCATCACCGAAAGTAGGCGCTCAAGCCATATGTGGTAATCATGACTCTTGAGCCCGTTGACTCGCATAGTAGCTAAGTTCACTCCCCTCTTCAGATTCGCTGCATACCCATCAGGGAACATTAACGTTTGGAACCATTCTAGTACCTCCCTCCTTTGGGCCCTCGTCAGGACGAAATCAGCCTTAGGCTTTCTCCATGACTTGCCGGCTCTGGGAGGCGCCATGTCCAGCTTTGGTCTGTCGCATAACCTCGCTTGATCCACTCTAGCTTTAACGTTATCCTTTGTCTTATCAGGAATGTCCATGATTGTACCAAAAATTGCCTCCGCAATATTCTTTTCAGTGTGCATTACATCAATGTTATGTGGAAGAAGAAGATCATCAAAATAGGGGAGGTTCCACAAGCACGACTTCTAAGTGCAAGCATGTTGCTCGCCATATCCCACAAAACCACCTTCTTGTTTATTGACCTCGAGAGCGTCTAACTGAGCATGAACCGCGGCTCCTGTCATCATCAGTGGTGCAGGGTCTGTAACTATGACATCTTTCGTAAAGTTCTTGATGTCTAGTCTGAATGGATGGTCAGGAGGGAGGAATTGTCGATGTTTGTCGAACGAAGAATACTTGCCACCCTTCGTCAACCAAATGAACATCAGAGAAGCCTTGCATACTGGGCATGGGAACCTCCCGTGAACACAACAACAGCAGAAAATCCCATATGCCGGCAAGTCATGCAGGGAGTACTGGTACCAAACATGCATTTTAAAGTTTGTCTTTGTAGCTCGGTCGTATGTCCATACCCCTTCCTCCCAAGCACGGACCAAATCATCAATCAGAGGCTCCATGTACACACTCATATTATTCCCCGGGTGTTCTGGAATTATCAACGACAAGAATATGTTCTATCGTTGAAAGAAGACGCCAGGGGGGAGATTGAGGGGGATAACGAACATGGGCCAACAGGTGTACGGGGCAGCCGCCATTCTGTAAGGATTGAACCCATCTGTTGCTAGTGCAACACATACATTACGAGCCTCTAGAGATTTCTCAGGATGAATCTCATCAAACATTGTCCAGGCTTCACCATCGGATGGGTGTACCATCTTCTCAGGATTGTATCGACGTCCGTTTTTGTGCCATGTCATCTGTTTCGCGGATTCCTCAGTCATGTAAAGTGTTGGATCCTCGGTATGAAAGAAAGGTACTGTAGAATCTTCACGGGGATTGCGAGCTGCCTCTTCTGACCATCACCAAAGTCTACCTCTAGGAACCTAGACGATTCGCACTTCACATAGTACTTTCCTTCCGCATACTCTTTCCTAAATAAGATGCATCCCTTCGGACAAGCATGTATCTGTTCGTATGGCATCTTAAGTGCACGAAGGAGTTTCTGTGCCTCATACATGCTCTTTGGCAAGATGTGACCATCTGGAAGTAGGCTACCAAAAACTGCCAGCATAATATCGAAGGCGTCTCGACTCAAGGTAAACTGAGACTTCATGGCCATTAGGCGTGCAATGGCATCCAGTTGAGAAACCTTGGTATGCCCGTGAAGGGGTTGCTGTGCCATAGACAACATGTCGTAATACGCCTTTGCGGTAGCCTCTGGCTCCTCCTCCCTACTTGCTTCATCGAAGTGTGCTTCATGGTAGTCATTTAACATGTCTCCCACCCCGGCATCATCATCATATTCCTCGATGCGTTGTCTCAAGACCTCGTCTCTCCCATGATTGGCTTCACCATGGTAGATCCACCTGGTGTAGTCTGACGTAAATCCGTTCTTCACAAGATGTTTGCCCATGTCTAGCTTGGTTTGCCGACGCATGTTTCCACATTTGCTACACGGACACCAAGTCGATCTAGCTCCTTTGACAATTGCAAACGCTCGTTCCATAAAAGCATCCGTCTTGTCAATCCATTCATTGGTCAACGAATTCTGACTAGAGCGACCCGTGTACATCCACTCACGGTCATCCATCCTCTAGCATATCAACGAGTAATATATAAAATCACGTTGCATCTACACGTTCCTATAATGTCTATTAGGTAAAGATAGATCCTAATCCCACCCGAGGATGTGTAGTGGGTTTAGTTTCCATGCTCTACTCCGATCCGAGATAGAATTTCGGTAGCACCTCCCCGCTGTTCTCCAAATACACGTCCTAGAAGGGAGATTGTGTATTCGGAGAACAACAGGGAGGTGCTGCCGAAACTCTATCTCGGATCGGAGTAGACCATGGAAACTAAACCCGCTAAACATCCTCGGGCTGTCAAAAAACGTGGATAATTCGAAACAGATACGGTTATAGATATGCAAAAATTTGCATATTTCCAACCGTATCTCTTTCGAACGGGAGACGCCTAACTAGGTTATGTGATATACGAACATCAAACGAAAAGAGAGGTGTATGATGCCTCACCTTGCTATCTGGCAAAGTGACGAGTCAAGGACGGTCCTTGTGAGTCTCTCCTGCAAGAAAATGAACATAGTAGTGTCAAGTCGAAATTTTGGCAGCATCTCCTCTGCACGGGGAGGTTTCCAAAACCTGCATCAAATATAACAACACGATGGCCGACAACCACATCCACACCAACAGAACGGCACGATGGCCGACAACCACATCCACACCAACAGAACGGCATGATGGCCGACAACCACATATAGCTCACAAGAAAGCAAATAATTCATGGTTTATCCTTTTCTAATTTCTAAAAAAAAGTCATATCACCTCTATAGACATCTTACTGCCTCTCAATCTTCTCTAAAAAAAGTCCATTTCTATCACTTTCTAATTTCTTTTCTAATTTCTAATTCATCCTACCTTTTTATAATTTCTAATTTCTAATTGCTTTTCAAATTTCTAATTTCTAAGTTATTTTCTAAATCATCTTTCTAATTTCTAATTTCGTTTCTAATTAACTAGAACAACAAAAATTTAAGAATTGCTTTTTAAATTTCTAATTTCTAATTTCTAATTACTAATTTATAATTGCTAATTTCTAATTGCTAATTTCTAATTGCTAATTTCTAATTTCTAATTTCTAATTGCTTTTCAAATTTCTAATTTCAAATTTCGTTTCTAATTAATTAGAACAACAAAAATTTTAGAATTACCTAGGACGACGCGCTGGGGCCGGGAGGGCGACGCCGGGGGGCGGGGGCGCCGGCAGGGGGAGGCGGTGGGGACGCTGGCGGGGGTGGTGGTGGGGACGCTGGCGGGGGCGCCGGCAGGACGGGGTTGGGTGGTCGCGGCCTGTGTCTGTGGTGTGTGTGCATTGTGTGCGAGTGTGTGTGGCGTGTGGGGTCGCGCCGGGTTAACTGTTAGGGGGTATGCTGAGTGTCCGCGATCTGGCACTCGGATATCCCTTTTTTTTTCAAACGGTCTACTCGCCTGGCAGTGGGCCAGCACCCGGACTTTGCCGAGAGTTTTGTAGATGACACTCGGCAAAGAGCTACTTTACCGAGTGTTATATAGAAATACTCGGCAAATTACGCTAATATTTCATGTATACCTTTAATAGCTGGTTTTAGTAACTTTTTTCCTATATATTTTGAAAAAAACTTGTCAAATTCACTCAAAAATGCATATTTGTTTTTTCTACTAATATTATTTCATTATTTCATGCAGTTATAGCTCAAAATTAATTTATATCAATTAAAATTCTATAATTGCAATTAATAAATAAAAAATATCAAACTGATCCGAAAAATTATCAAAATTTGATATGAACCAATCTATGTTGTGTATTGCCTATACAAAAAAATTTGAACCCAAACCCCAATTCACATGTCACTTGGAGTCTAAATCTTACCGGATCATTCTAAGTTCGGAGATGCTTCCGTTTGTAAGCATCATACGTCACAAATTGTGCGAAACATTCTTAATTTTTTACCATAGCCTCCACATATGATATCATGATATCTTGACAAATCTCGTGATTTTCAGACTTCGTTTGGTTTTTGTAGAATTTAAAAATCATTCGGACACACGTTCATGGTCGTGTTTCCTGAATAAAATGTTCGAAATTTCTTTTCATTTCCTGCATGAGACGTCAATCCGGACTCAATGACATGAATATGATTTTCCACTCATTTTATTCTATTATTTCAATCACTTGCAGTTCAAATTTCACTTAAATCAATAAATTATTCAAAATGAAATTAATTCACTAAATATAGCAAACAGACCAAGAAATAGATCTACTTTTAACATGCAGTACCAAATGTTGTATGTGGGGAGTAGAAAAATTGTGGAGGGCCGAGGAGGAAAAAAATAGTTTTGGATTTGCCGAGTGTCTCCATAAACACTCGGCAAACCCATATACTTCGCCGAGTGTCGGCAGAAAACACTCGGCAAACCCATATACTTCGCCGAGTGCCGGCAGAAAACACTCGGCAAACACGTACTTCGTCGAGTGCCTCTAACGGACACTCAGCAAAGTACTAATGGCCGGCACGCCGTCCGTTAGGACGGCGCATGCGCGGGTCACGTGTTGGTTATTGCCGAGTGTCCCATAGAGGCCGAGTGTTGACACTCGGTAAATATTAAATATGCCGAGTGTCTGATAGTTGCCGAGTGTTGACACTCGGCAAATCGTAAATATGCCGAGTGTAATAGTATGCTGAGCGTCTCGGAGGAAACACTCTGGTAAAGCTGCCGTTTGCCTAGTGCCCGATATAATGCACTCGGCAAACATAAAGCTCTCGGCATTTTCACTGTTTCCAGTAGTGTATAGCGGTTTCTCACCTGTTTTTCCCAGTCGCAGCGAACGGTTATGACGGCCAGGATGAGCGTCTGCACTGCGGTTCCGTTCCGCCGATCATGCCTGCCCAGATCCCCTGCAAAAACGCTGGTCGCGATCAAGCAACAGGCCGGCCGGGTGGCGGGCGCCAACCACGAGCGAGAGAGATGCGGTTGCGGTTGCGTACCAGCACGCCAAGGTTGAAGAGCCATCCGAGGAGGACGCCCATCGGTATGCCGATGATGTAATAGCAGCCGATGTTGATGTACGCCACTGTCGACTGCCATCCTGACCCAACAGCCACACCTGAAATGAGGAGCACAGTGTAAGTGTTTGCCCAGTGAGAGCACACGCAGGCGGTGCCAGAGGGAATTTTTGATGGGTTTTGTTGAATCCAGTAGAATCTATCCTTTATTTTTTTCTCCCAATCCAAAGGTTCTTATTGTGAAAAAATTTATACATTATAAACTGAGTCCTATAAAGTTCCTCGGTTCCCAAGAGGGCCTTAGATTAATCATTTTTGTTTGAAACATGAGAAGTCCTTGCTTTTGTTTTGTTTTTCTGATAGCATGAGTTTAACTAGTCTCGTGAAGTTTCAATAATGTTCTTGTAATAGATAATGGTCCATGAACTTTTTAATTTGGGCTACTCAATGCAAAGAGTATAGAGGATTTGAGAGCTCTCACTCACCTGACAGGACAGGCTGTATGCTGTTGAGGAGTATGGTGAAGGCCAGCAAGAGCGAGAGCTTATCGATGGCCTCCAGCACGACAGCACTGGTGGTGAAGATGAGAGCGATCTTGTCGCAGAGGCCGATGATCAGCACCCAAAAGAATAGCCCAATCACCAGCGAGGTCGTGGATGATACAATGGCCGCAAACCTGGCGCCCTTGCCATTTCCCGCACCGAGCTCATTGGCCACGCGCACCCTGAAAGAACAGCCAATGTGCATGCCCTGGCTAACATTAGCTGATGGTAGTAATACCAATACCATTATCTCACAAGTCATGTAAACTCCACTATCAGCCTGTTCGCTTGATCGTAAACGATCGTGGATTATAAGCCAGAATAGTATTTTTCTCTCACACAAAACCAGCCAGCAGTAACAATCCACGATCGTTTCAACCGAAACGAACAGGCTGTATATTATTAAGCCAGTGCAGTTTGGTATTTTTTTACAGTTAAGGAAGAAAATGTATGTACTACGAGACTTGTGCGGATAAAAAAAACCCGGTGCCGGCAAAAATTGGCAGTGGAATCGTCATCTCCCATCCATTAATATTCATGCTGCATCTCCTATAACTAAAAAGAACAAAGTGTGGATATTTTTTTGGTACGACATTTGTTTTGGTTCGTCCGTCTGCCCACGCCTGCGATCCCACAACATCTTAATTACTGATTGATCGTGCAATTTAACTTGATTGAATATTGCCTGTCATGTGATAGAGGAATCACGGCAAAATAGAAATTAGAAAATTATTGTGCTATCCATATACACATTGTATATTTGCATGTACCAGCATACATGGCAACGAGCAAAAGGAAAGAGAATTAACACAGAAGGAAAGAGAATTAAGATAAAAGAAACCTCTTTGCATTTCTGAGAACCTTGTTAATTCTGCCTACATTTAATTACTTTCCCTCTTTGCATTTGCAAAAGGGACGACTTTTTTCCTCCTTTCATTTGGTTTCACGCTCACGTGTTTCATCACCCTCGCTTGCTGTTTCTTGTGTGAACCATAGTTGATGTCATCTCTCTTCCATGGCTCAGTCTCCCAATCCCAAGAGAAGGTCCCTACCTATCTCTGACTGGAGATTCGGCCTGCCAGAGGATCTCCTCGAGTCCATCGGGCAGCGTCTCACGTAATGCCACGACGCGACGTCCTTTCGATCCGCTTGCTCCCCATAGCGCGCCGCCGTCCCGTTAGCGACCTTCGGGCCGCTCCTGCTGCTTTCGTTCGACCCCGACTTAGACCGCGTCGGCTTCTGCGTCCCGGAGAAGAAGGTCTTGTCCAAGAAGCTGCCCGACGTGTGCGGCAAGGTGGCGTGCGGCTCCTCGTGTGGGTGGCTGGCGCTCATGGACGAGGCGGTGTCCGTGACGCTGCTGAATCCATTCGCCGGTGCCCGTGCCCCCCGCGTTGAGCTCCCGCCAGCAGGCAAACACGTCGCGGCGGCGTCCTCATCGGAATGCTTGTCTAGGGTTCACGGCCGGTGGGTCCTTCATCCCACCAACGGCTACGGGGACGCGGATGCCGCAGGCAGAGCCATCAAGCTAGAAGACATGAGGGACGTGTTCTTCCGTGAGATCATGCTCTCGGCGTCGCCTGACGCCACCGGCCGCGAGTGCATGGCCATGGCTATGCTTGGGTGCTCCACGGAGGTCGCGTTCTGCCGGGTTGGAGTCGACAGCGCATGGACGCTGCTCGACACCAAACTGGAGTTCTCCGTGGGGTCCATCGTCCACTGCCAAGACAAGGTTTTGGCGATCGATTGCACTGGAGAAATCTCCGTCTGCAGCAGCAACGCCGCCGACGCTACTCCAACCGCGACGCTGCTGCCATCGCTGTCGCCACCTGCGGGGCTCTGCCACCGCAGCTACCTGGAATCAAACGGTGAGCTGCACATTATGGATGCCATGGTGAGCACGTTCCACGAGACACAGAGCTTCACCTACAGCAGCGCGATCTACAAGTGCAACCTCTACGACCGTACGCCGGAGTGGTCAAGGGTGAGGGACATCGGTGATCAGACACTGTTCGTGTCTAAACATTTCAATGAAAGCTTAAGTGGAACAAGTGTATCCAAGTACAAGGAGAACAAAATCTACATGTCTGAGCCATTGTATGTGGATTCATACGACTTGGTCCATCGACTGGAGATTGTTGATATTGTTACCGGCGCATCCGAAGTGAAGCCCGTCCAGAAAAAGATGTAGGGTTTCGAGGCTCTAGGTTGGATTCGACCCAATCTCTGGAAGCTCTAGAGTTTGTGAGCCTGCGACGCCACGCACTCCGTGACTGTGTTAAATTCATAAACTTTGCTTTTTAAATTAAATGTCACTTTAACGTTGGTATTTAATTTAACAGTATTATTATCTTATCGTGCGATCCGTATATTTTTAGTATAAATTGTTAGTTATCCTGTAACAACACACAGACACGCTACATAGTATACATCGAAGAAGACACGCTACATAGTATACATCGAAGAGAATTAGTAAGCTATGGTCATTGGTGTAGTATATCATTCTGGTATGGTATATTTGCAGTGCTCAAACAGGCTCATTCAAACAGAGAAAACTTACCAGATGGAGAGGGCATCCACCGCAACTGCCGCGCTCTTGAGGTTCCCGGTCAGCAAGATCAGTATCTTATAGTACCAGTTCTCCAAGCTGCACACGTACGCATGGATGGTAGTATGTGCAAACTTCAGTTAGGAAAGGATTACAAATTTTTGAAACGAAATCAATATCAATATCAATAACAATATATCTTATAATCGTAAACCCTGCTAGCCATTCTATCTCGACATGCAAGCAGTGCACCTCAACCTAGTCCACTGTCTCAGGCATTTAATTGTCGTCATTAATATGCCACACCATCCGCTATCATTAATTTATAATAGTTTACTCTTTTGTAATTTAGTCTAATTTCATTCTAATTCATTCGCAATTCCTGCGGCAACGCGCATGGTATGCTCCTAGTACTGTAAAAATGGACATACCAGAGCATGACAAAGGAGGCAGCGGACAGCTTGACGAACTCCCCCAAGCCGGCGAACGCCTCCGCCGTGAAGCCGTGCCAAGTCTCCGGGCAACCGCCACACGTGACATAGACGAAAAGCATCACGGTGATGGCCCACCACGAGAAGCTGAGTGTGAGCGCGACGGCGACGAGCCCAAACCTGAGCCCGGAGACGAAGAGCCAGCTGACGAAGAGGTGGATGCCGAGCGCTGTGGCAACGGCAACGGCGTTGGCCAGGTTCTTCCGCTGGCACTGTAGGAACCGCTGGAGTGGGGAGAGGAAGGCCATGGAGAAGTGCAGGGGGACGAACCACACGGAGACCCGCCCCGCCATCGCCGACAGCTCTGGTGGCTGCCCCGTCAGTAGGAGCAGGTCCTCCGCGAAGAAGTACATCGCCGTTAGCAGCAGGGCGCACGTGAAGAGAACGATCCATGAGCGCTGCATGTACACCCCCATCATGTGGTACTTCTTGGCGCCGTACGCCTGACCGCACAACGTCTCCAGCGCGCTCGCCATGCCAAGCTGCACGTTCACATGCATGTGCATTTTGAAAGTTTAGACACCTAGATAACACACTCTGCTAAGTTTAGGGACTGATATGGCATTGTTGGTGTTAGCGTGGACCACCACGTCGGACTTGTTTGGACCTGTGATGTACCATATGCCAAGTACAAGGACCTAGATGTGCATTTTAGGAGTTTGAGGACATAGATAACACCATCTGCCAAATTTAAAAACAGTTGGTGCATTTTACTCTTTATTATGCAATGCTGCATGCTCGTAATGTGTTCAAACAAGTCAACTTTGCTCATGCAAGCACATTTGCCGCCTGCGCTTGAGTCTTTCATTGGACTGATCAAGAATGATGAAGTGGTGATGAATGGCTCACTTATTTTCCAAACCAAATAAAAAAACTAATAAAAAGTAAAATGACGACTTCGTTTCCGTAAAAGAAACACTTTCTAAAGAAAGGCAGCAGCTTCCTGAGCCGCCGCCGGGATCGGGATTCAGGAAGAGCCTAGAGGGAGGACGCCGGAGGAAAAAATAGGTACAGTTACCATATTGCACTCGATTACATATAGGAGTATTTAATTTTACTCATTCACTTTCTCATCAACATTAGCAAAAATTCCTTAACCTTTACTTTCCAACCACTATAAGGCCTCCTCCTGAACGTAGGTTCGTAAAAACATAGGAACTTTACAATTGCAAAACATAGAATCCAAAAACACAGAAAAACTATTTATGTCGGTGTTTGGATGGCTATAGAAAATTCATAGAAATAGAAATGTATAATCTCTTTAATATGATGTGATGCTTGTCTTCTAGCTCTTCATTTCTCTGTGATACTTATGATTTGACACTTGATTTGCCTCTTTCCTACCCAAGCCACACAAATAAAGAAGTAGGAGTGGATGTTTTTTTTCATGTACTTTTCCTATGAAATGAGCTGTGAAGGAATGTTTCCTATGGTTTGAAAGGGACCGTGACGCCTAAGAGAGAGGGGGTGAATTAGACAACTTAAAACTCTAACTCTAAACTATGGCATCCTTTTCTAACCTTAGTAAAACCTATGCAAAATATAAACTATCTAAATGTGCTACTATGGTTTTGCTAGTATGTTGCTATCTCTACCGTAAAAGAAGTTATGCAAACAATATAAATACGAAAGCTAAAAAGTAAGGTAGAGATATGTAAACTTCCGTCGACGACTCTGGTATTTTTATCGAGGTATCAAGAAGCTCGCAAGCTGCCCCTAGTCCTCGTTGGAGCCCCTCGCAAGGGCCAAACTCTCGATCGGGTAACTCCGTGGATAGCCCCGGGCCTTCCCCACGCGCAAGTGGGTCTCCAGTGTGCCTTCTGGCAAGCTTCTCCCGGACCGCTCCCCACCGTCTTCACTGTCAAGCTTCCGGCCGAACCGCCGCGGGCCTTGTTCCCTTCGGTACACGGTGGCAGCCACACCACAAACGCAGTTGGTGTGATCTCACAAGACTACAAGCCCATCCGATGTACAACAATGATGCGCGCAAGTGCCGAGTGGTAAGAGGTATGCAAACCTCACTAAACACTAGGCCTAAACCTAGAGCAAGCGCATAAGCGGTGGTCTAATCAACCTAAGCACTTCGCAAAGCACCTACGCTAATCACCTAATGAATCACTAAGCACTATACAGGTAGAGATCACTAAAATGGTGTATCAACACCCTTGGTATGTTTCCTCAGCTTCACACTACTTAAATGGCCAGTTGGGGGTCTATTTATAAGCCCCACTGAGAAAGTAGCTGTTGGGGACGAAACCCACCTATCTGCTACTGACCGGACGCTGATCACGTCTTGATCGGACATGTCCGGTACTCCTGACCGTTGGAGCGCGCGCGTTGATCGAACTCAGCTCAGAGTCCGGTCATCATTGACCGGATGTGTCTGGTCACGCTGGCGCCGCTCTGGAACCTCTCTGGACTCGATCGGACGCTGCACTTCATTCGTCCAGTCTACTGCGTTCGGTCACGCTGAAAACACTGCCGTGACAATGAACAGTGTCACCAGTACGTCCGGTCACTACTTCGCTCAGCGTCCGGTCACTGCTGCTCAGCGTTCAGTCACAGCTGCCGATGCCTTGTGTTGTCGAGCAACTGATCGGACGTGCCCGATCCTTATTAGGGCCGCGTCCGGTCACCTCTGCTGAGCTTGTTTTTTCACGATCTTGCGTCCGGCTTGGTTCCCATCTTCGTGCTTGGACTTTGCTTGATATCTTGGGTCTTCTCTTGTGCTTCTAGGGTCTTGCTTATGGTGTTGATTGTGGGATCATCATGTCGTCTTCGTCCAAGTCACGTCTCGCACCCTATTGAACTACAAAACAATTACTTGAAAATGCATTAGTCCAATTTGGTTGTGTTGATCATCAAACACCAAAATCCAAAGTAAATGGGCCTAGAGTCCATTTTCCTTACATGGTTCAATCCTACAAGCCAAAGGGTGCTACAATGTTGAATCCTAGATAGAGAATCCTCTATTTTTCCCATGAAATTCCTGTGAACCAAAGGAGGCCAAACAAAAAGCTTAGGAATAGGAACAGAGAGAAACGAACTCATCACCATGAGGCCATAGTTGCCGAATTTTTTGGCTCTATTCGCTTCGCTAAAAAGCCATGGCTGAAAGTACTGTTCGCTGATTTGTTGTGAGAGAAAAACACTATTCCTTTGCTAGAACAGTACGGCTCATAAGACAAGCGAACAGGGCCTTTGTTTTTTGGCCCTTTTTTGAAAGTTTGTCACAAATATGTCCCTAGAGGTATGCTTTCAAAATCTAGACCCTCAGCTCGGCGCCATAGTAATTGATGCCGAGATTACACATCTCGGTGCCATAGTAATTGGCGCCTAGGTCTTGTGCCCACGCTGGCGCCGAGGAAGACATGGCAGCCAGCTCGGTGCCATAGATCTTGGCGTCGAGCTTGGCGCCATAGATCTTGGTGCCAAGCTCGGTGCCTCCATCTTTAGCGCCATGCCTGCCTGACATGTGGGCTCTCTTTCCTTTCTCTCTTCTTCCTCTTCCTCTTCCTCTTTCCTTCTCTCTCATTCACGTGATTCCCAAGCCCACCCGCCGTCGATGCTGTACCACCATGCCCACGCTTGGTCCTCCACGCCAGCTGCTCCGAGCCTAGCCCAGCAAGCCCCTCGTGCACCGCCCCCACCTCGCCCCCCCGCGCGCTACCCCCGCAGCGGCTGTCGTGATCACTGAGCTGCGCCCGGTCATCTACGTCGTGCCCCGTGGCCCACCCACTCGCCCGCCAATCCTGTCCGCCCATCGACTCCGTCCTCCTGCTCCCGGTGCACCACGACCTCATCGTCGATCCTATTGTCCGCGTGGCAAGTCTGCTCTGCCTGGGCACACCCTCGGCCCCTGCTCCGGCATCCACGACCTGACCCCTCCCCATCGGCCGCTCGATCCCTGCCGCCGGCCGTTCCATTGTTGCCACTGGCCCTCGAAGTGCCGAGGGTAGACCTTGGAAAGGGATGAGGGGAGGGGCTGGTGTCTAGCTACAAGGCCACAGCACCTGCCATGGCCGACAAGTTTGGCTAGTGCTTTTCGCCTCCAACGTCGCCTGCTCTGTTTGTTGCATTCATCGGATGGATAAAATTTGTGAATATGCAATGTAGGTACTTAGTTAGCTTGAATTGTAGCTCTAGTTTGATTATTTGGTACTTACTAGTAAATGTGATGACGTAGGTAGTTGATTTACTTAGTGAGGTAGGTATGTAGATAGATACATACATAGATACATAGGTACATAGCTATAGTTAGATAGCTAGTTGTATATTTAATTATTTAGTTATGATTTAGCTATTTAGTTACTAGATTATATCTATATACTTAGTTATTAACCTATTTACTTAGGTTGTAGTTAGTTAGTATGTATTAGATAGGTACTATATGAAACTACTTTGGACTAAATGATCTGTGTTTGAATTTGTGTATGAACTAATAGATGGACAACCTAGTGAGCATATATCATGGAGGCACCGTGGAAAGAGATCACTATAGATATGTTGAGTTTGTTGATATGGAAAGCGTGCCTGTGTTATTCAATGAGAAGCCTTCATTTAGTGAGTTGGTTGCAAGGGCTCGGTAGGAGCTACATTGCCATGGAGATGATGGCATCACAGTTGAGGGTGTACTTTACCTAGGTTCCCCTCCCAACATCCTAAGGAAGATGACCCCAATTGGGTGTGCGGATCAGTGGGAGAACTATGTGAGATTAGCTATGAAGAGCCAGTTCTAAAGTTTGGATGTGGTTGTGCGTCGGGTGGTACTTGATCGCATCCCTCATGGTTTTCCCCAGAAATGGGTCAACAGGCACACTTTGACCCTCCCATTCTGGAACATGATATGGATGTGGAGGTTGCACCTATGGTTCTCGATGCTTAATCTGCCCCCAATGAGGTTGTTGGAAATGCTTGTTAGACTCATGATGTTGTGGCAGAAGTCATCTAGAGGAAAGGGTTTCGGGTGTTGGAGAGGAAGGGGGGGACGAAGGGAACTCCCATTGTGTGGGAGGGGTCTCTTGGTCCTGATTTCTTTGAGGAACTAGTGTATCAGTTCCCCCCCAGAGCAAGAGTGATTTCACTAAAGAGTGCCTTCTCAGATGATACGATAATCGGAAGGAAGATTGACCAAAATACATGCATGGTGAGGACTGCTTAGTGCAGATGTTCACCGAGGGGATCGATGGAGGTCGTTGCTTCTTCAAATGCCTATGAGCATGGGTAATTGCTATTACATTTTGTTTGTTAAATATGTTTCTCAAATACCCTTATAACTCACAGGACATACTTATTGTAGTCTTCCGAGTCTGAAGAAAACTATGAGTTCACTAGGTGGGTCGATTCTCGACCAATTAATCCGCATCAGCAGTACATCTACTACCTACAGGACCGTATCTTCGATCTACAAAGGGAAGTTAGCAGCGGTTACAAGGAAGACAAAGACGACGATAACAACAATGGTTTTGGTTCACATGAGGCACTCTGCAATGCTCCATATTGCACCTACCCTAATCACAAGAACAAGGGGCCTCCACCGCCACCCCCGCTGCCACCACCACCAACAATGGGAGGCTACTGTGGAGAAGGTGCAACACAATTTGCTATGTGGCCACACTACTAGGATGACCCTATCTTATTCACATGGCACATCCATGTGTTTGTTGTTTGGTTTAATTACCTAAGGCATGTTAGGTTTAGTCGAAGGAACTATGTACCCTTGTTTGGTACATGTTCTCACATGCCAATTCGTGTGCTTGTTGTTCGCTTCAATTACCTAAGGCATGTTAGGTTTAGTTCAGGACCTCTTACCCTAGTTTGGTATATATTTTCACATGCCATTTCATGTGTTGAATTATATAATGCCCTACTTTGTTAGATTTTATTTGCAGTATGTGATCTCATTTCACTACGTCCGTAATATTAAACTGAATATTATGACCATAGATAATGAAAACAACAACACAATGAAAAGTCCAATACTATGACACATTAAACAACACAATAATACTAGAAGTACACACTGAGAAACTAAATAACACAGTACATGACCTAAGTATGCCCATCCTTAAAGTGCATTATATGACAACACAATGAAAAGTCCAACAGTAGACAACATTGTTCATGAATAAATCATAGAACTAGCAAGTCATGGAGACTATTGAGTGCAACGAGGCCACTTTCCCTTCCTCAGGGCATCGGGATTCTCCTCCATCGCTGCTTTCGCTCGGTGTGCATGCTCAAGCTTCTTCTCCCTCTCCTCCCTATATGCAGCAACACGCCTCCTTTCCTCCTCTTCCTTGTGCTCCTTTTCTACAGCCTCTTCTCTGCATCTCTTCTCCATCATCTCCTTGTCCTCTTCCTCCCACCGCAATAGTTCTGCATCCATTCCTTGTCTTTAGGCTTGATCTCAGTGTTGATCCATTGCTCAAAATCACAGAGCGGTGGAGGGGTCTGCAACAAATGCAATTGTTACAAAACAAAAAAATTATGCAAGATTTCATATGACACAAAATAATTATTACACAACATCAATTCCACACCATCTTGTTAATGTGGCGCTGACGAAGTGTAGGCTCAAACGCAAAATTGGAACACATCCAATACCTCTGCCTATACGTGTCCTCTTCATCGGACTTGGCTACCTAGCAAGGATCACCACAAAAGTGCATGGGCACTGGAACACCACTAGGCAGATGCAATGGGTCGAAGGCATTTCTGGTCATCCGGCCATAACTACAATTTAACCAATTTTGTTCTAAGAACCGAAAGCAATTACCATTAAACCCTAAACCTAGGGTTTCTCATTTGATCCACAACAATGAACCCATAATATAACAACATGCGCTGAGGTTACCTTGGTTTGCTAGTTTTTCCACGCCTTAGCATCCTATGGTTGTATAATACAAATATTAAAAATTGCATTAAACCCTAAGTAATGACGATTCTTAGGTTGAAAAATCTGACTAATATATACCGAATCAATGCGAAAAAACTAGAAAGGGAGCGAGGATACCTTGGTCTTGAAGATCTACAGATCAAATCAAAGTTTCCAAGGTCCAATATGTCAATTCGTGAGGTAGGGTGAAGTGGGGAGAGCAAAAACCCGAGAGGGAGGAGAAAGAAAAGGAAGAAGCCTCGGCCAGGATGGTTGGGCGTTGGGTTAAAACACCACCTCGGTGCCATAGATCTTGGCGCCAAGCTCGATGCCATTAATCCTAGCTCCAACCTCGGCGCCAATGACCCCGACACCGAGGTGGCTGCCATGTCACCACCATGTCTGCGTCGATATCGACGTGGCCGAGGAAGCTCGGCGCCAAATGCTCTGGCGCCGAGACATGTAATCTCGGCACCAATTACTACGGCGCACTTGGTTTGCAGTAGGGGTTACAAACAGGCGAGAGAGGGAAAGGATCTCAAGTCTCTAGTGGAAGGAGTGAACGGGTGCTAAGAGCTCAATTGCCGCTCAGCCGTGTGCTCGCGTCATGCTTCTTGTGTTTTTATCTCGTGGTCCGGCCCCCTTTCATGGGGTGCCCTGCTTCCCCTTTTATAGACAAACGGAAAGCGCGGGTTACAACAGAGGAAAATGAGAAGAACGGGAGAGAGAGAGAGAAGAGAAAGAGAAGAAGGCTTTTAGGATTGCCGGGTCCTTCTTCTCCTTCATGCGGGTTCCGCCACTCCTATAGATGTCAACATGGACAGCTCCACGTCGTTGCCCTGTCATCACTGGTGCCATGCGTAGGCGTCATCTACCGATCATGGCATTCCACTCCATCTCGACGGATGTCATGGTGAACTGACGCGCCTGTCAGCGTCTGTACAAGGATTAGGCAGAACAGAACTGGCACACCCGATACTGTTCTTGATGTGAATCGCCAGGTACGGCCCGTCATGGCCACGGGTTACATCGAGGCGTGCCAGCCTCTTTCCTGGTGTTAGAGTTTTGACTTAGGCCCATATGTTTGGACCTAGAGTGGTTGGCGGCGGTATGGGTCCCCGTCGGACAAGACAGAACCCACATCCTTTGGGTCAGGTGAGACGGAGCACGAACCCAAGGAGTCTGGCGAGACGGAGCCCACGGCCTTGGGGTTGGGTGAGACAGAGCACGAACCCAAGGGGTTGGGCGAGATGGAGCCCGCGGCCTTGGGGTCGGGCGAGATGGGGCACGAACCCAAGGGGTCAAGCGAGATAGAGCCTACGGCCTTAAGGTTAGGCGAGATGAAGCCCACACCCGAGGGGTCGGTCAAGACAGAACCTATGACCTTGGGTGAGACGGTGCCTGCGGCCTTGGGGTCAGGCGAGACAGAGCCCACACCCGAGGGGTCAGGCGAGACGAAACCCGCGACCTTGGGCGAGACGGAGCCCATGGCCTTGGGGTCGCTCGAGACCTTTTAATATGTCTCGAGCCATCCAAGGGAGTCAGCATGAGCGCTAACCTCCTTGCTTTGGGTATCATTACTAACGATACCCGATAGTAGCCCCTAAGCCTACAGAGGAGTAGAATACTCCTTTAGAGGCTTTTCCGGATGGGAGGACTCTAAGGGCCTTGGCCTTGTTTTTGTAGCCCGCAACGTGTCCTGGTAGGATGGTGATTCCCTTTTGTCATGACCGATCTTCTTGGGGCATGTAACCATAGGATTCGGGAAGTCAAAAAGGTTGTTCTTGATTTTGTTTCCCTAGGATCCGATCGGTCCACCGTCGTACTATAACCGCGTGTTCGGGCTCCTTGTGAGTCCAACTTCCCTTGAGCCCCCGCTCGTGGCAGGGGTCCGATCGAGGGTCGGCTCGTCTTTATGATCATCATCCCTCAAGTGTTTTTTTCGATAAAATGGAGGGGCTGAGCCATGGACTGGGAACCGACCAAGACTCGAACGTGGGTCGCGATGCCCGCGGCGCTCGTGCGCTTAGGTACTAGCCGCTAGTGGGCCCATCCCTTTCCACCCCTCACTCTAAGGGAGCCCTAGAGTGGCTGTGAACCTGTCGGAGGGCCAGCCTTCAAACTCCTGGGCCTCAATGGGCCGTAGGAGCATTTTTAGCTCTGTATCCCTCCTTACTTGTGATGGTTCTTGGCCCATCAATCGGGCAAACCATCATCCAGCGTGTTCTTTGAGGGCACGACCAAAGATAGCGTGCGCACGATCTTCGGAGGGACGTGACATGACGCGGCGTAGCGGGCGCATGAATCTAGGTGGACGGTTCGCCTTCTTGCCCTGCTCCATCCTATAAATAGCGGCTTTCCCCTTCATGTTTCTACACACCAAAACCATAGCCTTACCTTCTTCATTTCTTCCCCGCCGCCGTTCGGATCTGCCGTGCTTTCTAATTCAATGCCGGAGCCCTAGATCTGTGGCTTCCACTTCTCCACCGCCGCCTTTGGTTTTTCGCAGCTACCTCCATCCTCCATGGATTCGTGGTACCGCTCTGATGTTACCCATGCGCACATGGAGGGACTCATCAAGCATGGTCTTCTCCATGGGAGGACCGATGCAGTGGAGTGGCTCATGCCCGGCCGTGAGGATGCACCGGCGCCACCCGATGGCTATGTCATATCTTTCGCGCCCTTCCACGAGCGTGGACTCACGGTTCCTCTCCACCCGTTCTTCTAGGGTCTGCTGCACCACTGTCAGATTGAGCTACAGCAGTTGAACCCCAACGGGATCCAGCACATCACGGCCTTCATGATGATGTGAGGGGTACCTAGGGATTGAGCCCCACTTCGAGCTGTGGAGATATTTCTTCTCCATCTCCTTGATCAAGAAGGAGAGAGGGAGGGAGACCTCGGTGCCGATGGGATGCATGGGCATCCACCTCCAGGGGCAGCAGGTGGCCAAGTACATGCCCTGCCAGCTCTCTAGATCCAACAAGGTGTGGCACTCACATTGGTTCTACCTGAAGGATGACCCTGCCGCACCCTTGCCTATCTTCTCCGGGTGTCTGATCGAAGAGGTTCCACCATCATGGCTGTGGGGGCCACCCATCAAGGAGAAGAAGAGGATGCATGACCTCCTTGAGGCCATCAAGTTCCTGAAGACCCACGGCCTCCGCAGGGCCAACGTCATCGGGGGTATCACGTGAGGAGGGTGGCGCCCCTGATGGCGCGTGTCCTCCCATTGTATGGGATGATGCCTGGTGCGTAGCTTGTCAAGACGATGCTCACCCAGGGGTTGCTCCATGACAGCAAGGTCACACAACACATCAAGGAGGCCACGGGGGAGGCCGACGCCGTGTTCCCGATCCTAGGGCATCCCATGATGTGGCCGGACACGGGCTTCATCGAGCTGCTAGAGGGGTTAGTCTTTCGGGACTCTATCATGCCACTGCCAGAGCATGCGGCCATGAGGGCAGCGAACCATGCCATGGATGAACAAAGGAAGAAGAAGAAGGATGATGAGGAGAAGAAACAGCGGTTGAAACAGCGAGCGAAGCTGCAGCGAGGGAAGCGGCATCAAGGTTTGTTGGAAGAAAAGGAGGAAGAATAAGAAGAAGAGGAGGAGGAGGATGACGGCTCCATGTCGCCATCATGTGGGATGATCTGGCCGCTGGGGATGAGGACCCACCTTCGCCGTAGGTGGGGCCCTTCCTACGGCATGCCACGGGGCAGGAGGGGAAGTACGCGCCCCTGGAGCCAGCGGAATCAAACCGCCCCACCCTGTCCGAACCTTTGATGGTGGCCTCGGAGCTAGTAGAATGAGGCCGCCTTGCCTTGTCTGGGCCTTCGACAGTGGCTCTAGAGCCGGTAGAAACGGGTCGCTCCACTCTGTCCGAGCCCTCGGTGGCACCTACGGAGTCGGCGGGAGGCGACTATTCTGATTTGTTCGAGCCCTCCGAGTCGAGAGAGGGCTCGAAGCAGCAACGTGCCGACAAGGAGCAGCCACGGTTGGGCAAGCCAGCCCCAAAATGTCCCTTGCAGCGTTAGGGTGAGTCAAGAGTTTTTTCATCCTTTTGTCTTTATGGATTTTTGTTGTGAACTGACCGCCATGTCCATTGCAATGTCGGAGGACATAAGACTCTCCTATGGCTCACTTCAAAAAAGATCTTCCTTTGGCAAATGCGCCAGCAGCTGGCTGGCGCCAAGCCAGTGGCGAGTGTGAGTGGCGTTGGGGCGACCGTGGTGTCACCCGGGGAGGCGCAGCCGATGGCTGCGTCCACAGGAGAGTAGGCGAAGTAGGGCGCATCTGGGGCACCCATGGCGTGCGCGGCGCGGCCGTTCATGTCCTTGACATCGCAGGCAGAGGTGAACGGCCAGAGCCGTCGTCTGTGCTGGTGTCCATGTCCGCGGTGGGGTAGACGGGAGGGGATGCACCCGAGGCATCCTTCATGGATGTGGTGATAGGGTAGGCCTCCGTGTCCATGTCACCCGCTCCCTCTATCACTAGAGGAGCCGCTCTGGAGGAGCTACCACTGCAAGAGAGGTCGATGCTGCTTGAGGTCGGTGCAGGGTCATCCTAGTCTCTGGTCCGGGTGGCTGCCCTCGATGAAGCAGCAGAGGAGAGGGAATGGGGGAGCGTCCACATGGAGGTTGGAGATGCGGTTAGCGCCCTGACCACCATGTTGAGCTTAATGCACGACATTGTCGCCCTGGTTGGCCAGGTATGATATGACCATGCTTCCGACCCTCATGTTCTCTTTCCATGCCTCTAAGTCTTATCTTTTTCGTAGATCCTTATGGCCCACAGCCAGGAGAAGTCCCAGTTCCTTGCTGAGGAGACGTGGCGGAGTGAGGGGCTAGCCGTCAGGAGGTGGCTGAGCTAGCCCCTACTGCCCGGGAGGTGGCTGACGTTCGAGTCAGGGAGAAGGATGCTCGTGATGACGCCCATGAGGAAGAGGAGAAGCTCGCGGCCCTGATCGAGAGGGCATGCATGGATGCCATGGAGGCTGAGTTATTGTGGAAGGAGCGGGACGATTTGCTCTGGGCCATAGAGGAGCTCCGCACGGGGATTGACCTGGCTTGCCAGGAGCACGCCGATGCTCAACAGTGGATCGACCACCTCGAGGATGAGCTTCAGAGGGAGAGGGACCTAAAGGTTGTGGCCGAGGGCATGTCCGCTAGGCTTACCGTGGAGGTCGGTCAGTGCCAAGAAGAGGTCCAGCACCTGGAGGCCAAGGTGACCCGGCAGCATGATGAGGTGCGCAAGCTTCGGGCGGACGTGGATGGTAAGTCTGTGGTTTCCCTTATTGTCTTTCTCCTTGGAATCCGTGGTAAGCCTTTTGACACGGTCGATACATGACTTGGGTAGGTCTCGACGACAAGCTCGGGGCAGAGGTGTTGAAGAGCCATGGCTTGGAGAAGGAGCTCAGCAAGGTGAAGGACACCCTCCAGAAGGAGAGCGACAAACATGACAACCTACGCATCGCTGTCCAGCTAGTCTACGACGAGCTCGAGCTGGCCCCAGAGCAGGAGACAAGCTCGCTCGTGGTTCGCGCCACCTGAGTCATGGACCGGGCATGTGATATGGCAAGGGGCACGCTTCGCTTTGGCATTCATCGATTGTTCGCGATCGCCCGTTCTCATTATGAGAACATCGATCTGGCGATGCTGAGCTGGACGACATCGAGAAGGAGGTGGCCCCCCTGGCGCATGACCTTTCTGCCAAGATAGAACATGAAATCATCCCCCTGAGGGGTTAGTTTAGTCAGATAGGTCAGGCAGCATAATTGTAATAAGCGGACAAGTTCCAACCCTCCTGTTTCGTTTAAACAAGCTTGTTCTTTTGTTTCGGTTGAACAAATTTGTTATTTCTCCCTTTTTATGTGTAAAAAGGATTAATGCATTCCGACCCTTCCTGTTTAAGACTGTAGAGCTCGTGGTGTGGGAGAGAAACTCTAGTCATGCTGCTAAGCAAGATTGACATAGCCGCTGGGGCGTAGGTTTCTTGCAGTCCGACCAGTTTTACTCAGCGTTCATTTCCGCAAACTTGCCTCTAGGTTTTTAACGTGAGAAAAGTTCAGGCACGGTGACTATTTCAGAAAGGGTATATATACTTTTATCATCCCCCGAGTGAGATCTGACCCCTTGCCGTTGCCGGGGTCGGGTTTCACTAAAGATTGAGGAGATGATAGCAAAACTGGTAAGAGAAAGCATTTTTTGTTTCAGAAATGTTATTTTTAGTTTTTATACATACCCCCTCGCTAGGATCTGAGCCATCATCCTACAACCGCATATTCGGTCTCCTTGCGAGTCCAACTTCCCTCGAGCCCCCGCACGTTGTAGGGGTCCGGTCGAGGGGTCAGCTCATCTTTCTGATTGTCATCCCTCAAGTGTTTTTTTTTCAATAAAAATAGAGGGGTTAAGCCATGCCACATTTTTTCTTGATGGACGAAACATGGTGCTCGGTGAGCTGTTTAATAGGCTAGTCTGAGTGGGGCCCCGACTTCCCATTCATGGCGGTCCAGCATGGGTCAGCTGGTGACCGACTCCAGATTCTCAGTGGCCACTCCATATAGTTCTCGGGTCCGTTCGACCGGTCCCAAGGGCTCATTGCCTTTCTTCGAGGAAAAACCATGGACTAGGAACCAACCAAGACTCGAACATGGGCTGGGATGCCTACGGTGCTCGTGCGCCTAGGTACTGGCTGCTAGTGGGCCCATCCCTTTCCACCCCTCATTCTAAGGGTGCCTTGGAGCGGCTGTGAACCCGTCGGAGGGCCAGCCTTTGAACTCCTGGGCCTAAATGGGCGTAGGAGCGTTTTCAACTCCGTATCCCACCTTACCTGTGATGGTTCTTGCGCCGAGCTAGATGGCATTAGAAGGAGGTGGCCCCTCTAGCATAGGACTTACCTATGGAGATAGAGGATGAGGTCATCCCCCCCCAAGAAATTCGTTAGGTAAATAAGCCAGGCGGCGAACTTGTAATAAGTGGACATGCTCTTAAATTTTGTTATGGCCAAATAGATTTTTAGCTCTTCTCCCCTTTTTATATAAAGAGGTTAATGCGTTCTGACCATTTCTGTTGTTAAGGCTGTAAAGCTCGGGCTATGGGTGAAAAAACTCTGATCACACTGGTGAGCAAAAACACCGTAGCCGCTAGGGCGTAGGATTCTTGTAGTCCGGCTAGTTTTACTCAGCGTTCGTTTCGGCAACCCTTGCTTCAAGATCTTAATGTGAGAGAGGGTCAAGCACAGAAAATGTTTGCTAGGTGTATATACTCTTAAATGCATTCTGACTCTTTCCATAGTTGAGGCTAAAAAGCTTGGGGTGCGGGAAAAAACTCTGATCATGCTGGTGAGCAAAAATGCCATAGCCGCTAGGGCGTAGGTTTCTTGTGGTCCGACTAGTTTTACTCAGCGTTTGTTTCCACAACCCTTGCTTCTATATCTTAATGTGAGAAAGGGTCGGGCATAGAGAATGTCTACCAGATAGATACTCTTATCAGCCCCAGAGTGAGGCCCGACCCCTTGCCGTTGCTAGGGTCGGGTGTCACTAAAGATCGAGGAGTTGATAGCAAAAAACCAATACGAGAAAGCTTGCATAAATTAAGGGTAAAAGTGATGTAGCTGTTTGATGTTCCAGGCGTTGACGAAGACTTCACCATCGATGGTTCAGAGCCCCTTGTGGTTGCTAGGGTCAGGTGTCACTAAAGGTCGAGGAGTCGATAGCGAAACCGATAAAAGAAAACGTGCGTAAATTAAGGGTAAAAGCAACGTAGCTGTTCGATGTTCCAGGCGTTGATGAAGACTTTGCTGTCGATGGTCCTGAGCTTATAGGTGCCTGGTCAGAGCATCTCCACGATGATGTATGGTCCCTCCCATGGCGGTGAGAGCTTGTGGCGGTTCTTGTTGCTCTGGATGAGGCGGAGCACCAGGTCCCCGACGTTGAAGGCCCGACCCCGCACTCAACGGTTGTGGTACCAGCACAACGCTTGCTGGTACTTGGCCGAGCGAAGGAGGGTAACATCACGTGCTTCATCTAGCTGGTCCATGGCATCCTCGAGGGGTGCCTCGGCTCCCTGTTCATCGTACGCCTTCACCCTCAGCGCTCCATAATCATGGTCGGTTGGGAGGATAGCCTCGGAACTGTAGATCATGAAGAATGGCGTATAGCCGGTGGTCTAGCTAGGGTCATCCTCTGGCTCTAGAGCACCATGGGAAGCTCTGCGACCCATCATCTGCCAAACTTGTTCAACTGGTTGAAGATCCTAGGCTTGAGGCCTTGTAGGACCATGCCATTCACGCGCTCGACATGCCTGTTCGTGCGAGGGTGTGCCACGGCGACCCAATCGACGTGGATGTGGTATTCATCGTAGAATCAGAGGAACTTCTTCTTCATGAATTGTGTGCCGTTGAAAGGTCCTAATATGGCTAGAGGGGGGGTGAATAGCCTATTTAAAAATCTATAAATCAACTAGAGCAATTTGATTAGTATGACAAATAGCGAAATGCAAACTTGCTCTAGCTCTACAAGGGTTGCAAGCCACCTATCCAACAATTCTAGTTGCAATGATTACTAGGCACACAACTCGAAATGTTACTACTCACTAAGAGCTCTCAATCTTGCTACTCTAAAGAGCTCCACTAGATGAACTTAAACTAACAAAGCAAGCTCTCAATTCTAATTACACTAAAGAGCTTGCCACAACTAGTTTGCAAGAATATAAATGAGTGAGTAGGGTGAATATACCGCCGTGTAGAGGAGTGAACCAATCACATGGTGAATATTAAATCAATCACCGGGAGAATACCAAATGGCAAGAGACAACCAATTTTCTCTCGAGGTTCACGTGCTTGCCAACACGCTACGTCCCCGTTGTGTCGACCAACACTTGGTGGTTCGGCGGCTAAGAGGTGTTGCACAAACCTCATCCACACAATTTGGACAACGCAAGAACCTAACCACAAGTGAGGTAACTCAATGACACGAGCAATCCACTAGAGTTACCTTTCAGCACCCCGCCGGGAAGGTACAAATCCCCTCACAATCACCGGAGGTGGCTACGAACAATCATCGACTCGTGCCAATCCTCCTCCGCTGCACCAAGCCATCTAGGTGGTGGCAACCACCAAGAGCAACAAGTGAATCCCGCAGCAAAACATGAACACCAAGTGCCTCTAGATGCAATCACTCAAGCAATGCACTTGGATTCTCTCCCAATCTCACAATGATGATGAAACAATGATGGAGATGAGTGGGAGGGCTTTGGCTAAGCTCACAAGGTTGCTATGTCAATGGAAATGGCCAAGAGAGTGAGCTTGAGCCGGCCATGGGGCTTATATAGAAGCCCCCATGAAATAGAGCCGTTGTACCCCTTCACTGGGCACAACGTGGGGTGACTGGACGTGTCGGTCGTATTGACCAGACGCAGGACCCTAGCGTCCAGTCCTCAGATCTTTGCCACATGTCCTCTGCTTCAAACGTTGATCGCCCGATCTCAACGGTCAAGTGATGACCAGACGCGTCAGTTAAAAACTGACCAGACGCTGGACCCCAGCGTCTGGTCGTTTCTAGTAAGGTTCCAAACGCGAGATTTCACGACCGGACGTGTTCGGTCATGCCCGACCGGACTCTCCCAGTGTCCGGTCATTCAATGTCTCCTCTGTACGCCCCACGTCAGCGTACGTCAGCACTGACCGGACTTAGACCATGAGCGTCCGGTCAGTTTACACGCCAGCCTCTAGTCACAAGACCGAGACCATGTGCTTACTGCTGTCACTGACTGGACTCTGAACCCAACATACGGTCACTGCACCACCAGCGTCCAGTCACTCTGTGAACTCCTGTCTTTTCTGTCTAGGGTGCCGGTGGCACCATCGGACTGTCCGCACTCTATGGACGGACACTCCACCGGTGAAGTTTCTAACCCTTGCTCAAATGTGCCAACCACCAAGTGTATCACCTTGTGCACATGTGTTAGCATATTTTCACAAGCATTTTCAAGGGTGTTAGCACTCCACTAGATCCTAAATGCATATGCAATGAGTTAGAGCATCTAGTGGCACTTTGATAACCGCATTTCGATACGAGTTTCACCCCTCTTAATAGTACAACTATCGATCCTAAATGTGATCACACTCGCTAAGTGTCTTGATCACTAAAATAAAATGGCTCCTACTATTTATACCTTTGCCTTGAGCCTTTTGTTTTTCTCTTTCTTCTATTCCAAGTTCAAGCATTTGATCATCACCATGCAATCACCATCACCATGATCTTCACCATTGCTTCATTACTTAGAGTAGTGCTACCTATCTCATAATCACTTTGATAAACTAGGTTAGCACTTAGGGTTTTATTAATTAACCAAAACCAAACTAGAGCTTTCAGCCGTTGTCTGTGATAATGGAGTTCAAGACCCCAAAGCGATGGACGATGTCAAGGAAGAACAACATGGCTTGCTTGGACTTGATCGCGGAGATTGGTCGAGCCTCTATCCACTTTGTAAACTTGTCTACAGCGACAAGCAAGTGCATATATCCACCGAGCACCCTCTTGAGAGGTCCGACTAGATTGAGCCCCCAGACATCGAATGGCCACGTGATGGGGATCATTTGGCGTGCTTGGGCCAGCAGGTGGGTCTACCGAACGTAGTATTGACACCTATCATAGGTGCGCACAATCTATTTAGGGTCGGCTACTGCAGTCAGCCAGTAGAAGCCTTGTCAAAACGTGTTTCCAACCAGGGTCCTAGGCACGGCATGGTGCCCATAGACCCCACCGTGGATATCACTCAGCAACTGCTTCCCTTGTTCGATGGGGATGCAGCGCTATAGGATCCCAGTGTGGCTTCGCCTATAGAGCTCGCCCTCAATAACAACAAAGGATTTGGCGCGACACATGAGCCGCTAAGCCTCTATTTTGTCTATGAGCAGCGCCTCACGGAGGAGGTAGTCAAGGTAAGGCATCCTCCAGTCGGCTAGAGGGCCAGGCTCTGTCGTTGGATCCTCGTTAAGCGCCATGACTTCGGGGTCGGATGGAGCCGCCGACTGGTTAGCCCTTAAGCCCAGGGCAGGTGGCCCATCACTGGACTATTCTAGCTCCTCGTAGTGGACCGAGGGCTTGTACTGATCGTTGGCGAAGATGCCCGTTGGCACCGGCTCTCGGCTGGATGCCATTTTTGCCAGTGCGTCGGCCGCCTCGTTGAGATGCGTCGGGATGTGATTGAGCTCGAGACCATTGAACTTGTCCTCCAGCTGGCGAACTTCTTGGCAATACGTAGCCATCTTAGCATTGTGGTAGCTTGATTCCTTCATGACTTGGTCGATGACTAGCTGGGAGTCACCCCGGACGTCAAGCCGTCGGATACCCAACTTGATGGCAATGCGTAGGCCATTGATGAGTGCCTCATACTTGACCACATTGTTGGAGGAGGGGAAATATATGCGAACCATGTACCTCATGCGTACCCCGAGGGGCAAAACAAAGACCTACCCCGCACTGGTGCCTTTCTTCATTAGTAATCCATCGAAGTACATCATCCAGTACTCTTGGTCGACGATTGCTGTCGGCATTTGGATCTCGGTCCACTCTGCAACGAAATCAGCCAACACTTGGGACTTGATGGCCATCTGAGGGGCATATGAAATGCCTTGACCCAACAGCTCAAGTGCCCACTTTGTGATTCTTCCCGTGGCATCCTAGTTTTGGACGACCTTGCCAAGAGGGAAGGGCGTCATGACCGTCACCGGATGCGACTCAAAGTGGTGACTCAACTTCCTCTTGGCGATAAGGACGGTGTACAGGAGTTTCTAGATTTGGGGGTAGCGGGTCTTGGAATCAGACAAGACCTCACTAATGAAGTACACGGGACGCTGTAGTTTGAGGGCGTGTCCCTCTTCTTCTCGCTCTACCACCAGGGCGGCGTGGACCACTTGTGTGGTGGCCACAATATAGAGCAAAAGCGGTTCCCCGTCGTTTGGGGGGGCTAGGATCAGGGCCTTCGTTAGGAGCTGCTTGACCTTGTCAAGTGCCTCCTAGGCCTTGGGCATCCATTCGAAGTGGTCGGCCTTCTTCAGAAGCCGATAGAGGGGAAGACCTCATTCGCCGAGGTGTGAGATAAAGCGGCTGAGTGCGGTGAGGCACCCTGTAACTCGCTATACCCCCTTTATGTTCTGAATTGGGCCCATCCTCATGATGGCCGAGATCTTCTCTGGGTTGGCTTCGATGCCATGCTCGGAGATGATAAAACCCGGCAGCATACCCCTTGGGACCCCGAAAACACACTTCTCGGGGTTGAGTTTGATGCCGTTTGCTCAGAGTTTCCCGAAGGTCTGCTCTAGGTTGACTATGACCTAGTCAGCCCATTTGGACTGGACCATGATGTCATCCATGTAGGCCTCAATAGTCTGCCCAATGAGATCCCTAAAACACTTGACCATGCAATGTTGGTACGTAGCCCCCACGTTCTTCAGGCCGAATGGCATTGTGACGTAGCAGAACGATCCAATTGGGGTAATGAAAGATGTCGCGGGCTGGTCGGACTCTTTCATCATGATTTGATGGTACCCGGTGTATGCATCAAGGAAGCAAAGGGGTTCACACCCTGAGATTGAGTCAACCACTTGGTCTATGCATGGCAAAGGAAATGGATCCTTTGGACATGCTTTGTTGAGACCCGTGTAGTCAACACACATTCTCCATTTCCCATTCTTTTTTTGTACAAGAACGGGATTGGCTAACCACTCAGGGTGGTATACTTCCTTGATGAACTCGGTCACCAAAAGCTTTGCAATCTCCTCACTGATGGCCCTGCGTTTCTCCTCGTCAAAGCGATGCAGGCACTGCTTCACTAGCTTGGAGCCTGGCCTAATCTTCAAGGTGTGCTTGGCGACTTCTCTCAGAAAGCCTGACATGTCCGAGGGTCTCCACGCAAAGATGTCTCTGTTGGCACAGAGGAAGTCGGTGAGTGCGCTTTCCTATTTGGAGGAAAGCGTGGTGCCGATGCGCACCACTTTGCCCTCAAAGCCGCTAGGGTCTATGAGGAGCTCCTTAGCGCCCTCTACAGGCTCGAGAGACCTAACCAACCGCTTGGGGTCAGGCGCTTCTTCGATGACCTCCTCCCTGATGGCCGTAAGCTCTTTGGAGGAAACAATTGTCGTGGCATGTTTGTAGCACTCGACCTCGCACTCATAGGCGCGTTGGAAGGAGGTGCCGATGGTGATGACCCTGCATGGACCCAGCATCTTCAACTTCAGATAGGTATAGTTGGGGATAGCCATGAACTTTGTGTAGCATGGACATCCTAGGATGGCGTGGTAGGTTCCGTGGAACCCTACCACCTCGAAGGTAAGGGTCTCTGTCCTATAATTGGTCGGATCTCTGAAGTTGATGGGCAGATCAATCTACCCAAGTAACATGGCCTGCTTTCCTGGCACGATGCCATGGAAAGGTGCCCCGGTCGGTCGGATGTGCATTCAGTCGATGCCCATGGCATCGAGCCTTCCAACGTACATGATGTTGAGGCCGCTGCCTCCATCCATCAGCACCTTGGTGAGCCGCATCATGCTGATAATCAAGTCGACCATGAGCGAATATCTTCCTGGCTACGGGACGCTTCCTAGGTGGTCGGTCCGATCAAAGGTTATGGCGGACTCTGACCATCGGAGGAAGGTAGGCGCGGCCAGCTTGGCCGTATAGACCTCACGGCGCGCAAGATTCTGGCGACGCTTGGAGTCATAGGCCATTGACCCTCTAAAGATCATGAGGTAGCCATCCAATGTTGGAAATCCGCCGTCCTTCCCCTTGGCGTCGTCTGTGGCTGGCTTGGGCTCCTTCCTATGCTCCCCCTTGTTGGAGCCTCTGAACAAGAACCACTTCATTAGGACACAGTCCTTGTATAGGTGCTTGATGGGGAAAGCATGGTTTGGGCATGGCCCTTCAAGCAGCTTCTCGAAGTGGTCTGGGGTACCCTTGGTGGGCTTCCGACCCCCCTTGCGGTCAGCGGTGGCCATGAGTGAGCCCTCACACCGCTGTTTGTTCTTCTTCTTGGTGGGATGGTTGGAGGTGCCTTCACCAGCATCCTCGTCCTGCTTTCCCTTGCCTTTGAGGCGGTCAAAAATCACCTCGACCACCTCCTCGCTCGAGGCGTGGCTGGTGGCGATGTCGAGGAGCTCCTTAGTGGTTTGCGGGCCCTTACGTCCTAGCTTGTGAACCAGGGACTCGCAGGTGGTCCTAGACAGGAAAGCTCCTATGACGTCAGCGTCAGCGATGTTGGGTAGCTCGTTGCACTACCGGGTGAAGCGCTGGATGTACCCATGAAGTGTTTCCCTAGACATCTGTTAGCAATTTTTGAGTTCCCATGGGTTCCCAGGATGTGCATATGTGCCCTAGAAGTTTCCCACGAAGATCTCTTTGAGGTCCGCCCAACTTTGGATTTGGTTGGGCGGAAGGTGTTCCAACCACGCTCGTGCCGAATCGGCTAGGAACAATGGAAGGTTGTGGATAATGAAATTATCAGTATCCGCTCCACTAGCTTGGCAAGCAAGCCAATAATCCTCAAGCCACAGGCTAGGGTTTGTTTCCCCAGAGTATTTTAGGATGTTGGTCGGTGGTCGGTACCGCGGTGGGAAGACGGCATTGAGGATGTGTCGGACAAAGGCCTGAGGCCCCGGCAAGTTGTGGCTCGGGATTCGGTCCTCACCGCTGTCATAGCATCCGCCATGATGAGGGTGGTAGTCATGGTTAGCCTCCTCCCTCTTATAGCTGTGGGCACACCGGCGAGCATCTAGGGTGTTGCGCGCATCATGGTGGAGACCGAGACGCTGATGCATTGGGACAGTGGTGCGTGGCCCGTCACCTTGCTACACCTGGTGGACTGATATGCCCTTGTCGGGTCATTCTGAGGGTGCATGCTAGCTAGCGTTGAGCTCGCATCGTTGGGATAGCGAGCTTTGAGCCTGCTGCGTCTGTAGCGTGCGAATCTCGCGATGGGCCCGATTATCGTCTGGTGTTGCAGGCTCTAGAAGTCCCCGAAGCAAGGTCGCCACGGCAGCAACGTTCTGGCTCGCCCGAGTGAAGTGTGGGAGGGCTTTGTCATCCTCGATGATCCTCCGGTTCATGTCACGGGCCACAGCATGCACACGCCCACCGTATCCATGGCGCTCGATCTCTCGCTCGAGCTCCATGCATTCCTGCTCGAGCTGGAGTCATGCTTCTTCGAGCTCTTGGTGCCATGCCCTCATCTGCTCTACCCGCAGGCGAGGTGGGGCCCTTGCATCTCCCTCGACCTCATTGTCGAGGTCGTCTGTTGGGGTAGCCCCTCCCTCATGGATGCTTTGATGTATCCCATGGGGGTACCCGCCATGAAACATTCTCACGAGGGGTGATGGCTCCCCCTACTGGAGTCAGATGAAGACTCCAATTCTCTTGCGAGAAGGTCATGGAAACATTCCATGACATATTCGATCATCCCCGACAACCCATCATTTGTAGGCGATAGGGGCATGCGTTGCACCACAAGGTGGCCAACGGTCTTTGCGGCGTTGCGCAGACCGAATGGGAGCGCTATCGGGGTGCTCCGGATGAGGTATTCTAGGGAGAGCGGCTCTCCTCTGACAAGCTGCATCATGACATTAGCGAACAAGAAGGTGAGGCGGCCCAGGCCCTCTTGGGAAGGTCAGGGTCCTAGGAAGGCGCCGAGCTGGTGCTCTAGCCTCCCGTAATGGAAGCTAAGGAGCTGGTCACTCCTAGGGGCACGGGCCTCTGGTGCGTGCAGCTATAGCTCCTTAAGTGCCTCGGTGATCGCATCGAGGCCAGCGGAGTGGAGAGGTTGGACGGTGGCGGGAACCTACGCCAACTCTCCCTCCATCGTAATGATGAAGTCTAGGTTCCCGAAGCCCACGTGTGCGCCTGGACTTAATGCCATGACTAGCAATCCAAGGCCTGATGTGGACGTCGAGACGTGCAAAAATCCCCTATCTGGCGCGCCAACTGTCGGTGTTTTCGGACCACCGACGAGTAAATTTGTATTTGTGCGTCTGGCTCGGATGGTGTGCTCGGAGGACACAAGGGTTTATACTGGTATGTGCAGAACGTCCCTACGTCCAGTTCGCTACTGCTCATGTTACTGGCACTTGGTTTGCAGTAGGGGTTACAAACAGGTGAGAGAGGGAAAGGATCCCAAGTCTCTAGTGGAAGGAGTGAACGGGTGCTGAGAGCTCAATTGCCGCTCAGCTATGTGCTCGTGTCGTGCTTCTTGTATTTTTATCTCGTGGTCCAGCCCCCTTCATGGGGCGCCCTACTTCCCCTTTATAGGCAAAGGGAAAGCGCGGGTTACAATGGAGGAAAAGGAGAAGAACAGGAGAGAGAGAGAAGAGAGAGAGAGAAGAAGGCTTCCAGGATTGTTGGGTCCTTCTCCTTCATGCGGGTTCCGCTGATCCTGTAGATGTCAACACGTCATGGCGTCACTGGCGCCATGCATAGGCGTCATCTATCGGTCATGGAGTTCCACTCCATCTCGACAGACGTCATGGTGAACTGACGTGCCTGTCAGCGTCCGTACGAGGATTAGGCAGAACAGTACTGGCATGCCCGACACTGTTCTTGATGTGAATCACCAGGTATGGCCTATCATAGCCACGGGTTACATCGAGGCATGCTAGCCTCTTTTCTAGTGTTAGCGTTTTGACTTAGGCCCATACGCTTGGACCTGGAGTGGTTGGCGGTGGTATGGGTCCCTATCGAACGAGACAGAACCCATGTCCTTGGGGTCAGACGAGACGGAGCACGAACCCAAGGGGTTGGGCGAGATGGAGCCCATGACCTTGGGGTTAGGTGAGACAGAGCACGAACCCAAGGGGTCGGGCGAGACAGAACTCATGGCCTTAGGGTCGGGCGAGATGAAGCACGAACCCAAGGGGTCAGGCGAGACGGAGCCTGCGGCCTTGGGTTCAGGCGAGACGGAGCACGAACCCAAGGGGTCGAGCTAGATGGAGCCCTCACCCATCGGGCAAGACAGAGACTATGACCTTGGGCGAGACGAAGCCCGTGGCCTTAGGGTCGGGTGAGATGGAGCCCGCACCCGAGGGGTCGGGCGAGACGAAGCCCGCACTCGAGGGGTCAGGCGAGACGGAACCTGCAACCTTGGGCGAGAGGGAGCCCGCGACGTAAGGGTCACTCGAGACCTTTTAATATGTCTCGAGCTATCCAGGGGAGTCAGCGTGGGCGCTAACCTCCTTGCTTTGGGTATCCCTAATAACGATATCCGACACGACGCGAGTGCAATACACGTGTCTGTAGTAAGAATCCTACTACAGACAATGTTTGTAAATGTGTATGTGTGAAGAAACATAGTGCCGACGCGTGTACAATACACATGTCTGTAGTAAGGATACTACTACAGACGATGTTTATAAATGCGTCTGTAGTAAGTAGCATAGCCCAAATGCATCGTATTCTCTACACGCGTCTATAGTATTTTCCTTACCATAGACGGGTCTAGGGTATAGACGCGTCTGTAGTAAGGAAAATGCTACAGACACGTCTATAGCCTAGACCCGTCTGTAGCACATAGCATAGCCCAAATAGCACAGATATACACAGATCACAGATATATATGCATAGATCTCACAGAAATGACATATATATACAAGATCACAGCTGTTCATCTCAAAACTTAATTTTTTCACAGTACACACATATCACACCAGGTTATTCTCACATGTATATATCTCACAGCTCCAATTGTATCTCACAGGCTCCAAACACAGTTCACAGATCAAACGAACATATATACTAGGCACTTCATCATGGTTTTGTAAGTGAACAATGAAGTTCGCCTGTTTCGTCGAGGATCTATGACACAATAAACGAGGCGAGCTTCTCTCTAATGTCCGCAAAATTGATTGGAGTGGACTGCACTTCAAAATCCTAAGACAAAGAAAGGTAGTCATAAGATAAAGTTGCACATGTGTATAGCCATCATCCATAAAATGAAGCTGCACAACAAGAGATATAATATATATATATATATATAAGACAGCAGTAGTACCAATAATTACAAGTAAATATATATAAGCCAGCCATAGTCTACAAAAGGGTCATAGCAGTAGATCACAGCAGCAGTTTCATCTTGTTCCAGATCACAGTAGCAGTTTCAAATATTGACAGCAGCAGTATATATGACAACAAGAGGGGATCAAGGCATTCTAAGTAGATCACAGTAGCTGCGCAGTAATAAATACATATATATTGCAGTTGTACCTGAGGATCAGTAAGATTGGCCTATGCCATCGCCAGCATCAAGTGGTGGCCCGCAAAGAACCCACATGTGTGGTCTAGACCTTGCTTTTGGCACTGCGAACATAGAAAACACATGGTTAATAATTGAATTGACAAAACAACTTCACAACTAGAAGTGAAGCACTACATATTGGAATTTTGAATGCATGGGTCAACTTTAATTTTATCTGCCCTTTCTTCGGCTTGGGTTGGCAATTGCCAAAAGCCCTACACATACATGAGTTGTTATCAAGTTTTTTTTACTTCCACTAACATAATTAAGAAAGAAATACATGGGTCAATAGTAGGTTAGACAATACTCACTCATCTATCATAGATTTGATAGGAGTCAAATCTGACTTCTTGCCTCCATTGGAGTCGAGGTATATCACCTTCTGCCACATTCGAGCGATGATGATAGCAATCTAGTGCCCACCATAGTTTTGTGCAAATATCACAAACTTTTTCTTGGCATATTTCCTTAGTCAATATTCTAGATAATCTACGCTATAGCCTCTATCAGTGTTCATACTCTTTATTAACACTAGATCTAGATCAATAATGCCAACAGGCACATCTTTAGACCTAGCTTGTACAATCAGGCATCTAGGAATAAAGAAGCAAACAAAAGCAATTTAGCAAGCAAATATATGAAGAGCATCCCTAGCTAAAAATGAACAAGCCTAGAAAATAGATGAAATTGTACTTACAGTGACAACACGCGAAGAACTCAGTGTCTGCTAGATGCCAAAAATGTTGTTTCTTGAATATAGCAACCATCCTGGTTGTCCTCTTCTCTTCACATTCTTTCATGTACCAAGCATGAAGAGCAACACACCCAGGTCCTGCCTTCTCATGCTCTGTTTCTGATAGGAATCGCTCTCCAAATTTGAACTTGGCGTTGGCCCTGTTCCATATAGAACCCCTAGGGTCACTCTTAGATGATTTGGTGGGTTTCTCCACCTTCTGCTGCTGCTCTAGTTTGCTATTACTCTTGACTGCTATAGGCTATTTCATTGGGTTAGCTAGAGTAGTTGTGGACTTAGCCTTCTTTGGCTTTGTCGGTGGGTCAACTGGAGTAGTTGTGGACTTAGGCTGCTCCAGTGCTGCATCAGTCTCCTTTGAAGCACTCTTTTCTATAGTAGTGCCACTATTCGGCTTGTCAATAGTTGCACTCTTAGAGGCACTACTCTTTGCCTTCTCATCGCCTATCACAAAGTCCTTTAGATTGCTTTTGTAGCTCACAGATAGTGGAGGTCTTGATAACTTTAGAGAAGAGGGCACCTTAGATACCATAATCTGGCCTCTCCTCCACTGGACCCTCTTATCTAGAGCATGTCCAAGAGTTCTTGCCTCAGGACTTGGGGGCGGACTCAGTGGTTTGTCCTCATGTTCTAGATGTACATAGTCAATATGTACAATGACATAATGTTCCATTACTGGTTGTGAGCATAGGTTAGTTTGCGCTGGGAAGACCCAACCCCTTGCTACCTCCATCTGATAACCTCCAGGGTTGATTACTAGGCTACATAGTGTTAGCTCTATTAGAAGGTCCACAGTATCTAGATCTAGAGTTGCCTCAAGTCCGTCGAAGTAGTCTCTTTCGACTGCATCCGAGGCTGAGGCACAGCTGCTCTTCCGACCACCTACAAGGCTAGGGGTGTTGGAAGGTGACCTCAAATGCACTCCTTGGTCATGCAGCATGGCCATGTATCATTTGTGACCTTCTTGGTAATTTCTTCTGTCACTTGGCTTTTAACTTCTTCTTTGATGGCTTCCACATCACTTGTTGATTGCTTCCTCTTTCTGTACATGCCGGTGTAGTTCGGCCAATGTTTCCAACCACTGTAACTAGACACACCATAGAAATGGCCTGCCTATTCTGGGCTGCCCAAGACCTCTGTGAGCACATCCTTTTCCCTAACCAAAGATAGCCTTGAAGACTCAAGGGCTCCTTGCTTCTCTAAAATTAGCTTAGATATACTTTCAGCTGAAACTTTCAACCAACGAATCTTAGCTCTTCCTTCTGACCTATCCAAAGTACTTCGTGCATGCAGAAAATTCCTTGGGTGGCCACCTAGAAACTGGTCCCAAGGATTACTGATGCCTTGGGCGGCTAACTCCCTGTCCTCCTGCTCCCACTTTGCAGCTTTCCCTTCACACCCTCCTATCCCCAGGCATTGGTCATGCTTGTTCCTCTCCCGAAGCTTCTTGTACTTCTCACTTGTTGCCTTTGCTTTTTTGCTGTCCTTCAGTTTCACAAACGCTGCCCAATCTTCTTTCGGAATGTATGTGTGCTTCACCATGGCATCCAACCCTTTGTTGATGAAATTGCGTGTAAGGTCGCTTTTGTGGGTTCTCCAACTCTTGGCTACCATCTGCATTATCTTCTTACACGTTGTAGCCTTCAATTCTTCTAGAAACTCCAACCAAGATGGGACACACTCATCAAATATAGTGATCTTGTCTTGTTCACTTAGTGAATTGAATGAAGGCGGGGCCAAGGAGGTCCTTTGTCTAGAAATTAGACTAACAAGCCTCCTCATTCTTATTTAGGCCCTCTTCTCTGTGGGAAACCTAGTCGGAGTGAGCCCTGTGATGGTTAGCTTATCATCTGGACACTGGGTGACTGTCCTCTTTCTTGTTTGGGGTTTATGAGGAGGTTTAGATTGTTGTGCCTCTGTATTAGCATCTCTCTCTTCATCCTCTGCAGTACCATCTCCCTCTTGGTCCCTTGCATCCGCATCTCTCTCTTCCTCCTCTTCATTAGCATCTCTATTGTGTCCCTCCTCTCCACTGTTAGTTGGTTCTTCGTCTTCTCCTGCTAATGATGTCGTAGATGCGTGATCGTCTATCAAACAAAGGTGAGCAAGGTTGTTAGTGAACATGATAGAGCACTGACATCTAATAGTAACTAGTGTTAGTATATCATAAAGCTGCATCTTACCATTCTGTTAGGGACTGTAACAACAGTCAATAGCTAGCAGTGCAGACACCTTTCACAGCACCACAGAGCCATGTTTGACACATATGCAGTGAAAACAACAGCAAAAATGTCATGAGATGATGTACAATTCAGAATAGAAAATTCAGAGTAGACTAAAATACATCTACAAGTTTAGGCTTTAGAACATCTCAATCCACTCAACTAGATCATCAACAACCAGATCAATAGTTTAGGAAGCAACAAAAAATACAACATTATGTAATACTAACTAAAATTCTCAGCTAAGTATGATCCACAAGAGTTTATACTGATCAACAAGCATAAGTAGAGTATGAGCAAGTGTTCAGTAATATAGCCAAGCTAATAGTCCAAATCAATATTTACAACCCATTGTACAACATCTACATGATAAGACTAAAATTAATGTACAAGTTCAGGCTCTAGAAACCAATGCTACTAGTCTAGTATTTCATTCATGTCATAGGCACAAGAACATCTCAATCCACTCAACCAAAACAAAACTACCAGGTTCCATCATACAAGCATAACCAGACATTCTAATTTTCAAAAATCCATCTACTGCTCCTTATCTGTCTACTATACCTGATAACTATCCATAAAAAATCCCTCAACCAGAAACAAACAGAGACTCGAATAATAGCCTTTCCTACTACAAATCCTTGGCTATTGCAAAATCACTAAGCTGCTACATCTAACTAAAGAAAATCCATGTTAGAACTCACCAGGTGGGGTTGAAGGAGGAGGCTAGCACCGTCAGAGAGGACGAAGGGGTTGCTAGAAGTAGAAGATGTCATCGACCTGCGGCCTCTGCTCCACTCACAGTGCCTCTAGAACAACCACCGCCATGCCCAGCCACTTTGGAGATGGTGTGTCATGCCCTGCTGGATGGAGTTGGAGACAATGGCGGAGGACAACCACAGAGACGGTGGCTGTTGGACCTCGGCGAACAGCATCGGAGACGAAGGCGGGCGAACGCTGGCACGTGGATGCGGACGGTGGGCGGATGCGGCAGCGGTGAAACCCTAGAATGCGGGGAGCGGATGGGGGCAAAGACGGTGGAGGCGCGCGGATGCGGCGGCGGCGGCGGCAGGGAGCGGACAACATAACCCTAGAATGGGGGAAGTTGGATGTGAATGGACTTGGGAATGCGGGAAGGCTAAGAAATTTGGAAAAAAGGGCGGGCAAAAGGAAATTTCTTACTACAGACGCGTGTGGCCAAGACACGTCTGTAGCAATAAAAAAAGTAGGTCAAAAAATTATGTCCCTGCTAGAGATCAAACCTGAGACCTGCAGGCCTAGAAGCAAGTGTCTTTGCATTGCACTATGTAAGAAGTTTGAACATAAAGCGGTTTGAATAATTTGAATAGGGTACGCGATAATTTCCATTGGTTCGAAGATTGATGAACAAGTGTGATTTTTCTTTTTAATCTCTGGCTAAAACTTGTAACTAGTCTTTCTCCCTCATATTAACTTCAAATTTAATGATTTTTTTCTCAATTTTTTGTAAAATCATGCTCTACCCATTTATTGTGTTGTTACAGCTGTTATTTTTGTTATTTTTTCATGTGGCTGTGTTTTATCAATTCAAAATTTGAATTTCAAGAAATGGCAACTTCAAACAACATTTTGAAGAAGTAAATGGTTTCAGCTGAAAAAGTTATCAACATCAAAGTTGTATAACTGATCAAGATCTATAACTTTTATTTTAGTCATTTCTTCATCCGAGAAAGTGGTAGTAACATTGTTCACAAAATCTACAAATCTCTCTTATAGTTTATGAAACCATGAGAGATATGTAAAATTTGTGAACAACGTTACTATCACTTTCTCAGATGAAGAAATGACCAAAATAAAAGTTATACATCTTGATGAGTTGTACAACTTTCATGTTCATGACTTTTTCATATGAATTCATTTGGTGTTTCAAAATGTTGTTCGAATTTGCCTTTTTTATATTCAAAATTTGAATTGTTCAAACAGAGTCACATGAAAAGTTTTCCAAAATAAAAGATCTACAACTTTTATGTCTATGACTTTTTCATCTGACATTATTTGGTGTTTGAAAATCTTGTTTGAACTTCCCATTTTTTGAAATTCAAATTTTGAATTGTACAAAGTCACATGAAAAGTTTTGCAAAATGAAAGTTATAGATCTTGATGAGTTCTATAACTTTTATGTTTACAACATTTCCATTTTACATCATTTACTGCACTAAAATTGTATTCAAAGATTTGAAATTGAAATTATCAATTTAACTACTGCAGACGCGTGTTGGGAACACGCGTCGGCAGAAATTAATTACTATAGACGCATGTAGTAAAGGCGCGTTTGGAGTAGTTGTTACTTCCGACATGTGTAGTCAAGGCGTGTCTGTACTACTGTGTCCCTTCAGATTCAGATCTGAACTGGCGCGTCCCTTTCATATTAATAAAATAACTGCTGCCACCCTGTCCTTTCACATTCACATCGTCTCGCTCACTTCGCCACCCTCACACTCCAAGCACTGTGCCTCCGTTCGCCTCCCTCGCCACCACCACCCTCCACCCCTCTCGCCTCCTCTCCACCACCACAACCGCCGCCGCCCTTGGAGATGATGAAGCCCATGAGGCGCCACAAACGAAGGGACCCAGGGACTAGGTGTTTCGCCTGTTCCTCCATGGCCGTGCCCTCGTTGTCAGTGGCTGTCCCGGTGGTGGACGTGAAGGTGGAGGTGGAGGACATCTCGGTGCGTCCATTGGGGTTCAAGAAGCAGAAGGCTATGGCCGCCTCATCGGTGGCGGTGAAGAAGAAGGGCACACACTCTTCCTCAGCAGCGGGGTCCTCTTCTTCCTCGCCGGTGGTGAGGCCGGTGACGACGAAGCTAGAGGAGGCGAGGAGGAGGAGGGTGGAGAAGGAGCCAGCACCGGTCATGCTAGAGGTCGACATGTCATCGGATAGCGAATCGGTGGTGGGGAAGTGCAGGCATTGCTTCGACGTCAAAGGGAAGATGTGCCTTTGTTGGATGTGCACTGGCTTCAAGTGTGGCTCCAAGCCCGGCGAGGTAAGCTCCAACCATGGCCTACTTAGTTAGGGTTTCATGATCAGTGCTTGGAATGATATGCTATGCTTGTCGCTGCCTAGGCTGCTATGCTTATGCACTCTGTTGTGTTTGCTCTGCTGCTTATATATATTGTGCTATATAAATTACAGTTTCAATAATTGTGATCTTGCTTATTTAGGGTTTCAATGCTATTTAAATTCTCTACTATTGATGTGTGATGAGAAGACAAGCACTTATGTGAACTACCTGATGCTGTGATGAGAAGACTACTTGATGCTGTGATGAGAAGACTAGCTTATTTAGAGTTATCTGAAAGTTAGTATTTCACATGATATGTTTCCAGCATTTTCTATTTCAGCATTACAATTTCAGTTAATTGAATGTTTCAGTTAACTGAATGTTTTAGTTAACCGTTTCAGTTAACTGAATGTTAGTTCAGGCTTTAGTTATCTTATTCTAAATGTTAGTTAGTTGTAATTTAGTGTAAGTTAGTATTTGGCATATGTTCAGGCTTCGGTTACCTTAGTTTAGAAAATAGCATTGTCAAGAATTTACTGGCTTCAGTTTCAGTTTTAGCTTTGTCAAGAATTTAACTGAACTATTTTTGTGCATATATGTAGGCTCCTGATTTTGGGCTCCCTCCAGGTACCATGCATGAGGCTTTGCTGGCAGTGGTTATGAAACCACTATAGGAAAAGCTCTTGGCTATTCACTTGACGCTTGACGACGTCAAGGAGTTGCTGAACAATCAAGCTGTGGAAATACAAGAGTTGAAGAAGATGCATGCTGAGAAGGAGGAGAAGGGACCTATTAAGGAGATGGTGGATACCATGGGTGCCCAGCTGGCGGCTGTGACTCAGAAGTTGGAGGGCCTAACCAAGGAGGTGGACAACGTCCTGGCAAAGAAGCCAGAGTGATCATGCCACTGAAACAGTGATGACCTTAAGTTACCTTAATTAATATATGTATTGTGTGGTGATATGCTGTATGAACACCAGTTCATCTATGTGTGGTGATATGTTGTATGGACACCTTAAGTTAATTAGCTATCTATGTGCTGGATGCTCATGTATGGACACCTTAAATTAATTAGCTATCTATGTATATATATGTTATATGTGGTGCATATTTGTGTTGCTGTGATGACCATAGCAGCCACTGTATGCTGCTAGTTTCATGTATGTGCTGTGTGCTCAAATACTATATGCTCATGTACTAGATGCTCATGAGTTGAAGAAGATGCTGGCTGAGAAGGAGGAGAAGAGAGCTATATATGTATATATATTATGTGTGTTGCTGTTATGACCATAGCAGTGACTAGATGCTGCTAGGATATGTATGGACACCTACATATTAATTAGCTATATGTGTGTGTGTTGCTCATAAGTGTGTGCTGCTCCTGTGATATGAATGGATGATTATGTGTGCTGCTCATATGTGTGCTGATATGACACATCAAATTCTAGCAGCATATATACCCTATGCATGTCATGAGACAAATGAAATAAAGTAGTCTTGATAAGCAAATTTCAGCATACATTCACATTACAAGGAGTTGTGGGCTTAACATCCTAGACTAGATGACATGAACTTATTTAGTACAATTTACATCTCTCATTCTACAATTTACATCCTTGATGACATGAACTTCTCTCATTAGCCAGAATCCCTTCCTAAAAGTTTCTGAAAGTAACATCACATTATAAGTAAGAGCGACGACAAATATATATTGTTAACTAAAAAATGAGATTGCACATTGTACAAAAACTCACAATAGCATCTTCTTTTGTGTACTTGCCATTTTTGGCGTCTTTTTGCTACGGGGGTGTTGGTATTTATTAACTTGTCACTTGTTTAGTAGTCACATATTATAAACCTATATCTCCTAACATTACTTTACTAGGTTGTCATCCCTAGTGATGATGCCAGAGATGCTTGTTGGCATTTCTTAGTGTCGCTACTAAGAACAGAGTTTTAAATCGAGCCCCTAGTAACAGCACCAAGAATGCTTGCTAGTACTACATAGCATTACTACTAGAATAATACTAAGCAGTTCTTTATTAATTATATGACAGGGAAGGTCTAGCATGGACATGTATTGATAACTTATACTATTGAAGGAGAAGTAAACCATAACCAATATTCTACTCATAACAAGGGTAAGTCATAGGATAAGATATATATATATATATATGATAAGTATTGATCAATGATAAATCACTCATAGTACTCCTTTCTATGGCATTAGCATGGTTAGGTAGAATATTAGAGGAATAATTCCCAAGTCATTCTTAATTACAAGTCAAAGCATATATTGATTAGTGCAATTATACCTAGTAATCATTACTGAGATCATCATCATATCTACACATAAGGGATATTACTAAGGAAGATTAAGAACAGAGCTCGCCCTTCCTTCGTAACCGAACCCTACGTGCGCCTATATTCGGGGAGTGGACTACAAAGGACTCAATGGGAGTGTCACATCCGCGATCTACCACATGACCCAGAATATTGGGTGTATCCACACGTAAACACCATATAAGCACCACGCTTACACAATGTCGACCACTCACCCATGGTACCTTAGAGTGGGCGCTATATGAACTTATGCATGAACATGATGATAATCTAACTATACTAAGCATATAATCAAAGTAAAACTCAGAGCTTCCATTGTATGACACTCTCAAGTCTCTCAATATATATGGTATTTGTGGATCCTCACCAAGGCAATAGTGATGTTATGCCTTTCTTTTTCCTACAACTAAGGCTTATGTAGAGCTCATAGGAGTGAAAAAGCATAAAAGAACATACTTGCAATACATATATTATAAAGTCAAACAATGGATCTAAAGAGAGTTGAGTCATATAATCAAATCAAGATGTGCATATGTGTGGATATATGGTGTATATATGGTGGCTAACCTAATTCTACTATGTTCCTTGAAAACATATCTTCGAGCCTTATGTCCAATTCCTCTAGGTCAGCTCTTGCTTTTGCATGGTCCTTTGTTTTCCATTTGTCATTCATGAGTGTCCCAAGCAAACTCCCATAGACATTTTTTTCACGTGCATGAGATCGATGCTGTGACAGACCACTATGTCTTTCCAGTAAGGCAGTTCCCATAGGATTGACATTATCTTCCACCTTTTCTTATCGACACTCTTTGCTTTTGCACTACGCTTTCACTTTCCAAGGACAGTGCTCTTTGGGTCAACTTTAGGCGTGGTATCCCCTACCACTTGGTCATATACCTGTTGCCTGCTAAAATGCCTTGGTGTAGATCCTATCTCCCTAGTGCCATCAAACTGACATTTCATCTTCCGGTATGGATGAGACTTAGGAAGGAAACATCGGTGCCTTACATAGACCCCTCTTCTTTGAGTTATTCAGCCAAACAGTCTCCGTGTCATCTAAGCAATGAAAATAGTCTTTTTCTCCTTTGCTCTGCCCAGACATGCTACGATGCCCTGGAATATCAGTGATAGTGGTGAAGAGCATGGCACGTAGGTTGAAATGTTCTTTCTTGAACCCATTGTACACCCTGATACCCTCTTATTTCCAGAGTTCCTTGAAATCATCAATAAGCGGCCTCAGATACACATCGATGTTAACACCTGGTTGACACAGACCAGATATCAGAACAGACATCATCATGTACCTCCTCTTGTTACACAGCCATGGGGGAAGGTTGTAGATAGTTAACAGCATGGGCCAGACACTATGTGAGCTACTCATGTTACCAAATGGGTTCATGCCATCCATGCTAAGTGCAAACCAAAGATTCCTTGGCTCATCAGCAAAAGTTTGATTCTTGAAATCAATGACCCACCACTGAATACCATCTACTAGGTGCCATATGTAATCATCAACCATCCACCCATCTGAGTGCTAGCTCAACAGTCGTGCATCCTTGGAGGTTGCAAACAAACATTTTAGGCGAGGAATTATAGGGAAGTACCAAGCAACCTTCCTAGGAACTCTAAGGCGCTCTCCTCGCCGTCATCACCCTCATCAGTTCTTTGCTTGTAACGAGAGGTCCCACACTTGGGGCATTTAGTGAGGGCTTCATTGTCATCATGGAACAGGATGCAATCATTCTTGCAAGCATGAAATTTCTCAAACTTCAATCCCATCGGACAAACAATCTTCTTGGCCTCATATGTAGTCCTGGGTATTTGATTCCCCTCGGGAAACATATCTTCGAGCACTTCTAGCAATTCTCTGAAGCCCTTGTCAGTCCAATGATGTGCCACCTTTAGTTGGAGAAGCTTTAGTGAAGCAGGCAACTTCGTATACCTATCATTGTAACTCAGATAGAGTGGTGTCTTCATATCTTCCAATAGCTGCTTTAGCTTCTTGAACTTTGAACCAGTGTACTCATCAAAGCCAAAGGCATCATGCACCATCTCCTCCAGATGCTCAACCATAGGGACAGGGCTGGCAGCAATCTCAGCTATAGCATCATCACATAGTTCCTCATTGCCAAAGGGTGCTTCCTCATTGCCACTGGCACAAGTTTCATGAAGTCCTTCCTCACCATCTCGCTCATTGACACCTTCTTCTCCATGTTTGTTCCAACATCTATAGTCATCCATGAATCCTTGAAGAATTAGGTGGGCATGGACTGACAACTAATTTGAGTACTGCTTCTCATTCTTATAGTCAACACATGGGCACAACATAGATAACTTGTATCCATTCCTCATGTCCGCCTCTGCAACAGCTAGGAAATATTTCAGTCCTTCCAAGTACTCATTACAAGTATGGTTCTGAAGATACATCCAGTGGCCTTGATCCTCCATAGTCTACAAAAGAAGATTGAAAATGGAAGAATATAAGCAAATTCATCAATGCTTTAGTAATAAAAATCATATTTTTCCAGTAAACTTAGTTCACATTGCAAGTTTTACACAAGCAAATTCATCACATCTTCACACAAGCTCATAAAAGTTCTTGCTAAGCTCACCACTATTCATAGGGAAGCACACGCTAGAGAACAGGAGGCCGAAGAGCAAAGCACGCCAGGGACCAAGGAGGAGAGCTAAGCACTTCGGCGATCCCTTATAGCTCAAGATGGCAAAGCATGGTCAGAGCAAGCCTGATCAAGTACACTACAGAGAGGAACGAGTTAGAGTCAGACTCGAGCTCGACCACAGCCATGGCAGTGCGGCGGACATAGAACTGTGGCGCGGCGGTGCTCCAGCTGATACAACATGGTAGAGGTTAGTCGAAGGGCTCAGGCAGCATCAGCAGCTCACTGCGATGTCAATGCGCTGCTTGGTTAAACCAGGGATGAGGCAGAGCTAGATGGCCAGCGGTGATGGCGCATTTGGCGGCACGAACTGGTGGTGAGGTTGCCGTTCCGGCGTGACCTACACATTAGAGGTAAAAGAATGGGGCTGATGAGCATCACCGAGTTGCAAGAGAGCTAAAACAATAAATGGGATCACCAAAGGAGTGCCGGAATGAGCTGGCCACGGCGAGCTGCCCATGGCAGCCATGGTGGCACGACCGTGGCGGCAACCAATGCCAAAAGTGATTGCGGTGGCGAGAGGTGACTACAGTGGTTCAACGAGGGCCACAAGAACTAGGTGGAGCTAGGTGCATGGAAAATTGGGAGAAGATGGAACAACGGCGACGAATTTTGCCCTGAGCGGCGCGGTGGTGCTCCAGCAAAGAAGAGGGAAAGAGAGGAGCATCGATGGCTCGAGCTTACCTATAGTTTGAGAAGGCAGCGTGGCCCTATGGCCACCTACCATCGCCCGCTACAACAGCATGCCCCTCGACCTACCACTCGCCACAACAGCGCGCCCCTCCGGCCGCCGGCCGCCTGCGCGTTGTGCCTCCACCCACGGGAGTGCCGCACAACTCCAGCCGCTGCCTATGCGCCTCAAAGCAGCAAGGCTGCACCGCACATGACAATGGTCACTGCTCGCTGTGTTCTATATGCGCCAAGTACGTAGGCCGCTCCCTCTGCCCGTTAGCATGTGCCAATAGCTAAGTACGTAGGCAAAGTACTATAGACGCGCGTTATTAACATGCGTCTGTAACAAGGTTGGACCAAATTAAATATATATCCGCCTCCATCTCCCTCTATCTCTGCCTCACTCTATCTACCTCATTTCTTCTCGCTGCCTTCCTCCGCCACCTCCGCCAAGCTCTCCATCCCTTCTCCTTGCTCGAGATGCGATGTCTCATTTCGCGGAGTCGTCTGGAGGTGGACGGGCGAGGAGTAGGCTTCAAGGTGCCCGTAGCACCCGCATTGGCTCCGAGCATGGCATTGTTCTGGATCCAATTGGTGAGCTCAGTGGGTTCCCGCTGATCCCTTGCCCAGATTGTAGTCTTGCCTGGGTGGTGGAGGGGCGGACTAAGAAGGATGGTGACAACCACGTCCATCTCTACTTCAAGCATGCTAGGAATGGGGTGAGTTCTTTGTAGTGTTATCCCCCCAATTTGCATAGTTAGAGTTCTAATTTGTGGTTGTTTTTCTGTTTCCTAAGCTGTGTGGTTACTATCGATTTGAAAAGGAGTACTTCCAGCAGTTGAAGGATTATGGCATCATAATTGTTTGCCCTTTGAATTGGGCAGAGCTACTAGATGAAGAAGAAGGTTCAGTGGATAGTCCAAATGGTGACACCAAGAAGAAAAACTTGGAGCAGAAGCTGGAGAATTTGAAATGGAAGATGAACATGTTTATTGTGTGTTGTCTGTGTTGTCCTTGGATGTGTTCTGATGTATGCTGTAATGAAGTAATCCCCAATGCATTGATTGAATGAATGAAACTAGATGTTCAATGCAACTGGATGAATGAATGGATGGATGGAATTTGGTGTCCAAATTTGTTATGTGTAGATGTTGAATGCAACTAAAATGATGAGTGAACATAGTGACAATGCAACTAAAATTTGTCCAAATTTGCTATCACTTGTGAATGTGAAGGCTAGAATGTTTTATTTCTTAATTAATCTAATTGAATCAGATTGCAATAGGAATTAATGAGCCAGTAGTTATGCTACAGACGCATGTTTGTAAAATGTGTCTGTAGTAAATACAAGAACAAAATGAGGGGCAGCCTAGGGAACTACAGATGCGTTTATGTGGTTTACGTGGTTCACATTGCTTCGACGTTCGCCATTCCCATGGCCGCACAGAAACTTCAAGAGACACACTCATAAAATCCTACCTCTCCACCTTGCATTACTGCCAACCTTCATTCAAGAAACACGGGAACTCACCTTTTGCATTGCTCCCTAGTGATCCACCTCTCCCCAGCACGCTTAGCTCTCTGCCTTCACGTTGCTCACCCAACCATAGCCGCCGCCACCATGGAGAAGCTTCCACCGGAGTTGGCTACTAAGGTTGCGAGCCGCGTCGCCAAGGCCACAGCGGATCCCATGGAGGACTTCGGTAGCCTACGGGTATCGTGTTCACAGATGCGAAGGGCATGCGGCGATGCCTATGTGGGATGGAGCATACCACTGGAGTCGGTGCTGCAGCGTGTGGGCTAGAAGCCATTCTACTAGCATGACTATCGTGCGAACCTAATCACCAGGCTCACTAGCGTCGGCCACCAGGAGGACTGCTTCAAAGCTAGGATGTCTGTCGTCTTCGTGGAAGACCATGGCACCATCACACCGTGGCTCAACATGCTGGAGCGCGCCGCCGAGTCAGGGCATGAACTGGCTACATATGTTCTCTCTCTTGTGCTCCACAGGTCCAACAACGGTGCCACCAATGACGCCACTGCCCGGCGGTTGTTGTGGAAGGTCGAATGTGATGAAGCGGGCCCTGGCGGAAAGAATGCAACGTGGAAGAACAAGAACTATGCACGGTGCTGCCAACAGGCAAGGATGGTGTTGCAGGACAACTTGGTGGTGCCACGACGTGCAGCGAGGCCTGATCTGCCTCCTCTGGCCCATTTGGTGCCTCGCCAAGATGGGCATCAGTGCCAAGGCGGAGGATGCGGTGACATCGCTAGATGGGTAGCATTGGAGCAGTGGGCCCTATTCTGCAGCGAGGAGTGTAGGATCCGCAATGAGTGTTGTAGGTTCTTCCTTGATTGTCAGTGGACATGAATATTGATATGTATATATATCGGGATGACATGATCGAAACTTTTTCTTTTGATGATGGTTGATGTTCTATCCTAAGTAGCAGTGATGAAAACTGAGATGTTTTAGTTGTAATTCATGTTATATTGTTGTTTGTGATGGTGTTTGTGATGTTCCACACTACTCTATTGAGCCGCCTCTACAAATAGACACCGAATCTTAAAAATTAACTACTAAAATTCAATTTTTTCAAACGACCTCGGATGGAGAAAGAACCAAAATAAAAGTTGTAGATCTCGAAAAGCCATGAAACTTTGTAGTCGACAACTTTTTCATTTGAAATCATCTTGTCATGGAAAACTAAGTTTAAATTTCCAAAAAATTGAAATTTAAACTTTGAATTTTTTAAATGACCTCGGATGGAGAAACTACCAAAATAAAAGTTGTAGATCTCGAAAAGTTATGAAACTTTGTAGTTGACAACTTTTTGATTTGAAATCATCTTGTCAACCAAACTAAGTATTCGTCCACACAAGATTTCTTGTTACAGACGTGAGCACCGCCGTGCCACCGTTCTGTGTCCACCGCACCACCATGGCTGTGGTCGAGCTTTAGTCTGACTCTAACTCATTCCTCTCTGCAGTGTACTCGATTAGGTGTGCTTCGACCGTGCTTCACCATCTCGAGCTACAGGGGATCACCGACGTGCTCAGCTCTCCTCCCTGGTCCTCCCTGCTCTCGTCTTTGGCCTCCTGTCCTCTAGCTTGTGCTTCTCTATGAACAGTGGTGAGCTTGTGTGAAACTATGATGAAGTTGCTTTTGTGAAACTTACAATGTGAACTAAGTCTACTAAAAAATGTGTTTTTTATTACTAAAGCATTGATGAATTTGCTTATATTCTTCCATTTTCACTCCAGCCATTGATAAACTAGCAACAATATATATGTAATAATATATAGATAGATGCATTTCCAGCCAAAGTATGTGGCAAAGTTTGCATCATAGAGTTTTACAACTTCATCACAGTAATTACATCATCACCAAAAGTACATCATCACAGAGTTTACATTCACATAGTTTCATCAGCAAAAGTTAACACAACATCACATCATCATTAGTTGTTCACCGGCGGTGGAGGCATGACGCCCTGCAACTTACTTTGGAGGTCATGCACATTCTGAACCATGAACGCTAGGTGGTCACCAAGGTCGTCCAGGTTCTTCTTGAGACACTTCTCCTTCTCTTCGTTCTCAGCCTTCTCTTTCTTGAGTTCGTCAACACTCCGTTGAAGACCGCCTATGCTCTTCATGATGGGTTTCAAAACCACTGCCGGCAGGGCCTCATTCATGGTACTTAGAGGGAGCTGATAAGATCGAACCTATATGCACAGAAATAGTTATAGGAACATATATGAAAATCCAACTTAAATCTAGATACTGTGACAAAAACCTACATATAAGTTTCATTTGCATTCATATAAGTTTCATTATCCAGCATACATATTAGAATCATATAAGTTTCATATAATCAATTATAGGCTACAAAGTCCATCACCTTGTGAACACCAGAATCGTAGCAAATTAGAAAATAAAACAACTAGCTACTTCTAACAATGCACATAAAGACTTAGAGCTGCCCCAAAGAGATGAAACTCAATCTACTTCAATCACAATGCTGAAATATTGAAGTGGGACCATCAACATTATTCACAAGATTAAAATCATTGATCTATGATAAACATCTAGATAAAGCAATCTACTCAAATCATAATGCTGCTGCAAAATACAATATATGACGGTTTACATTGCTTGTATAAAAACTTGAGTTGCATCTGCATTTATTCTACACTAAGTTGTTTTCTCTGCTCCATCTGGGTCCGGGATGAGAGAATGGCATGAGCCAAATTATTTTAGCAACAAACTCATCACATTCAAAGGCTACCAACAAAACTATCATGAAATTAAGAAAGAAAACCTACATATAAGTAGTTGTAATCTAAAGAGTGTGCATTACCTGGCCATGGGTGGAGCTTGAACCACCGACTTTGCCGCAGTTGATGCTTCCGCAAAGCCATAAACGGCACGTCATGGCTCCTCCCTCGAAGCAGTGGTCACATATCTTGGTGGCCACTGCCCTCGGCGCCGCGGCCAAGGAAGAAGGCGCCACCGCCACCGCCACTTGCGTGGCCTTCCTCTCCTTCCTCCTCGCCTCCATGGGTTCTCCTTCCTCCTCACTATCTGAGTGCACCATGAGCACCCCCGCCAGCTTCTTGACCGCTGCCCTCGATGCTGCCGCAGAGGACGAGGGCACCGCCACTGAGGAAGAGGGCATGTCTTGCCTGGCCTTCTTCTTCATAGGAGAGGATGAGGCGGGCAAGGCCTTCTTCTCCTTCCTCCTCGCCTCCGCCAGCTGCTTCTCCTTCATCAACACCTCCAAGTGCTTCTCCTTCCTAGTGATGATGGCAGCCTTCTTCTTCAACCCTAGCAGGGTGGCCGGGGCAGCCTTCTTCTTGAAGGTCAGCGTCTTCTTGAACCTCGGTGGGGGGCTCACCTCCTCCTTCACCACTGCCGAGGATGAGGAATGACGGACGAACCTCCCCATCTTCTCGTCCCTCTAGTTGTGCCGCCTCTCTGGCCTCGTCATCTTCGATGGCGATGGCTGCGGGTATGGCTACGGCGACGAGCCGAGGAGGCGAGAGGAGTGGAGGTGGCTGCACGCGCGGCGGGGAAGGCAAGAGAGGAGTGGAGAGATGAGAGGCCGGAGTGAATGCGAGTGAAGGAGTGGCAGTTCCAATGCTTTGAACTGCCACACCTCTCTCTATTGGAGTGGTGAAGGCACGCCCTTCGGATGCCGACGGCTACGGCTGGTTCCTCAATTGGCTTACTACAAACGATTGTTAGTAACATGGGTCTGAAGTAGGACTCTGACAGGACGACCCCACTGCCACCCTGTTTTAATGTATTGGAAACCTTTTTAAAAAAATAAACACCGCTCCCTGTTTGAACTTACGAACGTAGCGCAAAGGTTAACTCACGAGGTTGTGGGCCTGAAGGTCTCGGGATCGATCCCCACAGGGGTACAAATTTTTTGCCTTTTATTTTAGTACTACAGACGCGTTTTTACAACACGCGTCTGTAACAAGAAATCTTTTGTGGATAAATGCTTAGTTTGGTTGACAAGATGATTTCAAATCAAAAAGTTGTCAACTATAAAGTTTCATAACTTTTCGAGATCAACAACTTTTATTTTGGTAGTTTCTCTATCCGAGGTCATTTAAAAAATTTAAATTTAAATTTTCAATTTTTTTAGAAATTTAAACTTAGTTTTCCGTGACAAGATGATTTTAAATGAAAAAGTTGTCAACTACAAAGTTTCATGGCTTTTCGAGATCTACAACTTTTATTTTGGTTCTTTCTCCATCCAAGCTCGTTTGAAAAATTCAAATTTTAGTAGTTCATTTTTAAAATTCGATGTCTATTTGTAGATGCGGCTCAATAGAGTAGTGTGGAACATCACAAACAGCAATATAACATGAATTACAACTAAAACATCTTAGTTTTCATTACTACTACTCATAATCGAACATCAACCATCACCAAAAGGGAAAGTTTCGATCATGTCATCTGGATATATATACATATCAACACTCATGCGCACTGGCAATCAAGGAAGAACCTATGACACTCATTGCAAATCCTACACTCTTCGCTGCAGAATAGGGCCCACTACTCCCATGCTACCCATCCGGCGATGTCGCAGCAGCCTCCGCCTCGGCACTGATGCCCGTCCTGGCGAGGCACCGGGATGGGCCAGAGGAGGCAGATTAGGCCTCATTGCACGTTGTGGCACCACCAAGTCGTCCTGCAACACCACCCTTGCCTATTGGCGGCGTCATGCATAGTTCTTGTTCTTCCACGTCGTATTCTTTGCCGCCGAGCCCGCTTCATCACATTCGACCTCCCGCAACAACCGCCAGGCAGTGGCGTTGTTGGCAGCACCGCTATTGAACCTATGTAGCACAAGAGAGAGAACATACGTAGCCAGTTCATGCCCGGACTCGGCGGTACGCTCCAGCATGTCGAGCCACGGCCTGACGGTGCCGCGGTCTTCCACGAAGACGACAGGCGTCCTAGATCTAGATAATGTGGACCTTCTAACAGAGCCAACACCGTGTAGCCTAGTAATCAACCATGGAGGTTATCAGATGGAGGTAGCAAGGGGTCTGGTCTTCCCAGCACAAACTGACCTATGTTCACAACTAGTAATGGAACATTATGCCGTTGTACATATTGACTAAGTACATCCGAAACATGAGGATAGACCGCTGAGTTTGCCCCCATGTCCTGAGGTAAGAACTCTGGCTCTAGACAAGAGGGTCCAATGGAGGAAAAGGCCAGATTATGGTATCTAAGGTGCTCTCTTCTCCAAAGTTATCAAGACCTCCACTATCTGTGAGCTCCAAAAGCAATCTAAAGGACTTTGTGATAGGCGATGAGAACGCAAAGAGTAGTGCCACTAAGAGTGCAACTGTTGACAAGCTAAATAGTGGCACTACTGTAGAAAAGAGTGCTTAAAAAACAGATGCAGAGTCGGAGCAGCCTAAGTCCACAACTGCTCCAGCTGACCCACCGACAAAGCCAAAGAAGTCTAAGTCCACAACTGCTCTAGCTAACCCACTTAAACAGCCTACAGTAGTCAAGAGTGATAGCAAAACTGGAGCAGCAATAGAAGGTGGAGAAACCCACCAAATCGTCTAAGAGTGACCCTGGAGGTTCTGTATGGAACACAACACCAAGTTCAAATTTGGATAGCGATTTCTATCAGAAACAGAGCTTGAGAAGGCAGGACCTAGGTGTGTTTCTCTTCATGCTTGGTACATGAAAGAATGTAAAGAGAAGAGGACAACCAGGATGGTTGCTGTGTTCAAGAAACAACATTTTTGGCATCTGGTAGACACTGAGTTCTTCGCGTGTTGTCACTGTAAGTACAATTTCATCTATTTTCTGGGCTTGTTCATTTTTAGCTAGGGATGTTATTCATATATTTGCTTGCTAAATTGCTTTTGTTTGCTTCTTTATTCCTAGATGCCTGATTGTACAAGCTAGGGCCAAAGATGTGCCTGTTGGCATTATTGATCTAGATCCAGTGTCAATAAAGACTATGAACACTGATAGAGGCTATAGCGTAGATTATCTGGAATATTGTCTAAGAAAATATGCCAAGAAAAAGTTTGTGATGTTTACATATAACTGTGGTGGGCACTGGATTGCTGTCATCATCGCTCAAATGTGGTAGAAGGTGATATACCTCGACTCCAATAGATGCAAGAAGTTAGATTTAACTCCTATCAAATCTATGATAGATGAGTGAGTATTATCTAACCTACTATTGACCCATATATTTCTTTCTTAATTATGTTAGTGGAAGTCAAAAAAAAATTTGATAACAACTCATGTATGTGTAGGGTTTTTGGCAATTGCCAACCCAAGCTGAAGAAAGGGTAGAGAAAATTGAAGTTGACCCATGCATTCAAAATTCCAGTAAGTAGTGCTTCACTTCCAGTTGTGAAGTCGTTTTGTCAATTCAATTATTAACCAGATGTTTTATATGTTCGCAATGCCAACAGCAAGGTCTACACCACACATGTGGGTTCTTTGCGGGCCACCACTTGATGTTGGCGATGGCACAGACCAATCTTACTGATCCTCAGATACAACTGCAAATATATATGTATTTATTACTGCTCAGCTACTGTTATCTACTTGGAATGCCTCGATCCCCTCTTGTTGTCATATATATTGCTGCTGTTAAATTTTGAAACTGTTGATGTGATCTGGAGCAAGATGAAGCTGCTGATGTGATCTGCTGCTATGACCCTTTTGTAGACTATGGCTGGCTTATATATATTTACTTGTAATTTTTTGTACTGCTGCTGTCATATATATATATATATATATATATATATATATATAGTCATCTCTTGTTATGCAGCTTCATTTTATAGATGATGGCTACACACATGTGCAACTTCATCTTATGACTACCTTTCTTTGTCTTAGGATTTTGAAGAACAGTCCACTCCAATCAACTTTGTGGACATTAGAGAGAAGCTCGTCTCGTTTATTGTGTCGCAGATACTCAACAAAACAGGCCAGTTTCATTGATCACAACAAAACCTGGTGACGAACGATCGATCTGTAAACTGTGTGATATGTGTGTATTGTGAACAAATTAAGTTTTGACATGAACAGTTGTGATCTTGTATATATATGTCATTTCTATGAGATCTGTGTATATATATCTGTGATATGTGTATATCTATGCTATTTAGGTTGTGCTGTGGGCTACAGACGGGTCTAGGCTACAGACGTGTCTGTAGCATTTTCCTTACTATAGACGCGTATGTAGCCTAGACCTGTCTATGGTAAGGAAAATATTATAGACGCGTGTAGAGAATATGAGTCTGTAGTATGCTACTTATTACAAATGCATTTATAAGCATCGTCTATAGTAGTATCCTTACTACAGACGCGTGTATTGTACATGCGTCGGCACTATATTTCTTCACACAGACCCGTTTACAAACATCGTCTGTAGTAGGATTCTTACTACAGACGCGTATAACAGACACGCGTCTAAGATATGATTCTTCACACAGACACGTCTTAATCTTGTCGCGGATGCGTGTTGGCAACACGTGTCTCCAGTAAGAGCTTACTGCAGACGCGTGTAGATACTCACCAGTCTCTGTTAAGGGCTTATCACAGACGCATGTTCGTTTTTATCACAGTCGCGTATTGGTAACACGCGTCTATAGTATGTGCGGCTTATTGATGTGTCTGAACACGCGTCTGTGATGTGTTTTTTTTACATAGTGAAAACAGACTGCTATATCTATATATTACAGTTTATAGATGGACATTTAAACAGGCATGGGGCATGCTGGTATATGATATGATCCACGCGCACGTTGCAGGCTTGCAGGATTAATAGGTTTTGATTTTAGCCAATCATGAGGTGATTAGCTAGAGGATGTAAAATGACAGGATTGATAGGCTAGATAGCCGTAATATTAAGAGGTGACAAATGTGTTTTTATAACAGTTATTTAGTGCTACTTACTTGTGAGGTCTAACAAATGTGTTGCATTTAAAATCGAGTGGTATTTGATAAAACTTTGACAAACTCTTCAAAAATATTTGAAGAAATGCTAACCAAGGACTAAAGGTGATGATTGTTGCGTGGAATATCAACTTGTGTTAGCAAGTTTGAAAAAGATTTGGAAAAGAAGTTGTCTGCACTGACTCATATAGCACCAAATTAAAGCTCTCCCGTGCGGTCAACGGAGAAAATACCGGAGCTTTAGAACAGTGCATGACAAGGCTAGTTTTAACTGTGCATCATGCTATAGTTTCATTGTGCTTACACCAGAGAAGTCACATAGGGTTAGAATAGTCGCTACTACAGTTTTATTACTGTTGATGTGGTTGGGTTCTATCAGCCGCCGCTACTTTTCTGCCGGTGATTTGTAGAGGCGGGGCCCAGCCTCGTCTAGTAATTCGATCTGTAGAGGCGGCTGTGAACAACAGCCACCACCACAAATCTATTTCTAAAGGTGGCTAGAATCGAGACCCGCCACTACAAATAATTTTTATGCTGCTCCACTTCTTCAATTTAGGCTTGGAGAATATTTGTCGACCTCGGCAGTTGCGTCATCTTGTACACGTCGGATTTGCTCTGAGGCCTTTAGCACCAAATTCTGCACACAAAAGATGTATGTGATCATTGTCTTGGGGAGGCTACTCGACTGCACCCTTGAAGACGTCTAAGACCCTATAATCGACTCAGGGTAGTCGGCTATAGGCTCGGGAGGCTATGGAATATATATCCTCAGCGGGTGCATTAAAATTTCTTCGAAAGAATTGGAAAATTGCAAAAAGGACCCTCCAACACTTTTGCTAAAAAAACAAGAGGCTCGGGGCTATACTTAGTGAGTGCGCTTTGCAAGGAAGCGCACACCACTCGAGGACTTCAAGAGCACTTCATGGCTTCTCTCCAGAAAGGCTACTAGCTCGGACGCTGCTTGATTCTACTCGTCCAAGTCCAGGAGATTCAAGATGACTTCGAAGATCAGCCATGAAGAGCTCAGGGGCTTGACGGACTAAGATTCTAAGGGTTCCCTATAAGGCTGACTACCCGATAAGAAGATGGGCCGGCCTAAGGTCTGCCTAGAGGGCGTGGAACAAGGTGACATGTTCTCCAAGGCTACAAGGACCGGCCTAGTCAGATCTAGGAAAGTCTAACTCTGTAATTAGATTAGAAGTCTTCTGTCGTTAACTGACTAAGGTTAGATCAATGCGTCTGTCCTCTGAACTATATAAAGAGAGGTAGAAACACCCCCTTGTACACATCTCATACATAGCAATCAAACGCAAGGCAATACGCCTAACTGGACGTAGGGTATTACACTATTCTAGCGGTCTGAACCAGTATAAATCGTTATCTTTACGTTCATCATCGAGTTTAGCATACGTCGAAGCCCACCTAACATCGTTCCAGGTAACCCTGTAACGTCTTGCCGGTCACCAGACACAACAGTCCTATATGATGATTAGGCCACAACTATTTACATTTATTTATCTGAATAGATTGCTAAGATCCTTCAAAGTCTGCTAGAATGCAAAAGCGCACAGACAGAAATAAATGAAAATATGCAATTGAAACGGAGATTGCATCTCTTTATAAAAGGAAGTGTGTTTTGCTGTATTGCCAACATGTACTTGTCTCTTTCCTGTACGATACAAACGGAATGAAAACAATTAAATGGTGAGATATAAAAATAATCCTTGTGGCGCAGGGTTTTATATAAAGATATAAAGTTGATTTCAATGAGACTTACTCTCTAGTAACGAGTGGCATGAAATTTCGATACTTAATTGCTGCGGTGCCCTAAAGGACCCTAAGCTATTCATTTATTTCGATCGGATGGTGACAATCACCTATTACCTTCTAGGAGGTAATAGATGAGATTTATATTTTGATTTTTTATTTTATAAAATATGATAAATAAGGAAAGTTTTAGATCCAAATTTTATCTAGATTTGATTGATGAATACTTGTTAAATCTTTTTATTTTATAACTTTGTACTTGATATATTTTGATTCTCATATAATTTTGTATGTAATTTTATACTATTGATTTTGCATGTGGTAGGATTTGCATGCCTACGTGATTAGCTTGTGTAGTGGTTAGCGTGAGTGTGTGTACGCAGCTAGTGCGTTCGTGGTAACATGAGTAGAGGTAACATTAAAGTTTTAATTCTTAACTTTAACTAACTAAACTTTAGGCCATAGAATCCAAATAAGTCCTTAGTTAGCATGATATGTTTCTTACACGACTTTTGTGTAATATTAACTTCCTCTATTGAAAAAAAAATTGTAGGTTTAGAACAAGTCAAACTTTTCAAGTTTATGTAAAGTAATATGAATAATTATATGTTGAAATAGATTTAACATGACGACCGGCGTGCACCCGACACCAGCCCGCTTGCTCGACCCATGCACACGCACACGGAGAGGGATAGGAATCGCTTCTGTATCTCCCATGATTGGGAATCAGCATGCATGTTTTTAAAGGAATTTCCCCTCCCGTTGCGTATCTCCCGTGATTATTATGGGAATCGGCATGCATGTTTTTTTAAAAAAATTCCCCTCCCATTTTGTATCTCCAGTTGTAACACCCTAAAAATTTAACCTAGTTTAAAAATCACAAAAATTTGAACTTTTTAAAACATTGCTTAGGAGCTAGCATATATAACCAACATAGGAATTTTTTACAAATAAAATAACATAGGAAAATAAAACTTGATGTGTGAATGTTTGCTTGGCTTGTTGAACTTATGGTGGTATATTTTTGCACACTCGTGCGTTCAAATTTGAATTTAAAATCATTTAAACATATGCATACTTAAGTTTGGAAAAAGAAAAAGGAATTAGAAAATGGAAAAAAGCCACTTGGACTGAATCTCTCCCTCTCCCTCCCTTTGGCTGCACCAGCAGCCCACCTCCATCCCTCCTTCCCTCCCTTCTCCCGCGCGAGCCGGCCCAGCAACGCCACGGCCGCCGTGACCCAGCTCCGGCCCAAGCCTCGCCCGTGCTCCACTCTTCCCCTCTCCTTCTCGCTGATGCCTAGGCCCGCCCGTCAGCTTCGTCGTCAACCTCAGGCCGGCAGCTGTACGCAGCGAAGTGTCGCGCGTCAACGCTCCGCCAGCGCCACCCTGGTGCCAACGAAGGTCAGCGACGACACGGCGACAACGGGACCCCACGGCGCCCCTCCTTTCTTCTCCTCTCCTCTCTTCCCCCTCACTGTGAGCTCGTCAATGCTAGCGCCATGGTCGCCACCACGCCAAGACACCTGAGTAGCCGACAAGGCACTTCGACGTGTGCGTGGGCATGCTCCAGCTATGGTGACATGACCAGACGAGGTCAACCGTGTGAGCACGTGGTGGGTAAGCATGACCACGAGAAATATCTTGCTGCCAGGACACCGGCCTATAAATAGGCACGGTCGGCGACGCTCTCGCCTCGCCCTCTCCACCATCCGCTCCGCCGAGGGCGGGAACACCCCATCTCCCCCTCTGTTTCCCCTTTCTCCTCTTCCCTTCCACTTTCTCTCATTTCCCCCCGATTCACGAGTTCACCAGCGCCATTAGCGCCACCTCCCCTCTTCTCCTTCTCCGCTGCAACATCGGCCGATTGGAGTGACCGGTGAGTCCCCAAGCTTCTCCTCTTCCGTTTTATGTAGCTAGTTGGTAGCTTAGGTCTCTATGTTGCGCTGCCCGCGTGCGCCCCGCTTTGCCGAGCCACCCTGTCTGTCGGCCATCACCGTCAAGGCCACCCCAGGGCACACCACCACCACCACTACACTCCTCACTCACTCGCACACACGTACACATAGTTAGTTGTTTAGGATAGGGCCTAAAGGGCCGAGTCCACCGCACGGCGCCGCCACGGCCCCTCCGGTGAGCCACCACCACCACTGTGGGCACCCACTGCCGTCGGAGATAACGCCACCGGCTGCGGTGTGACCCTGTGAGCCCTGTCCGCCACTAAACCATCACCGCCGAGGCCCACCGCCGCCGTGGCCAGCTTTAGCGAGCTAAGCCTCCCCTCCTTTGTTCCAACGACGCGGTGGCCACCTCTGTCCGTCGCCGTCTCCCCTCCTCCCCCTTCTCTGTCTCCGCCATGTGGGACCAGGTGGAAACGGCGTTGCCGTCATCCCTCCGTCCCCATCCATCCCCTCTCTCTCTCTTACTCACTGACACGTGGGCTCGAGGCCATAACGCCGATGCCGCCATCACTACTGACATAGGCAGGGTGGCCCACCCATCATCCACACACACACACGCACCATACACACAGTGTGGGGTATGCATTAGAAAATGCTGGGTACACCTGGCTAGTGTACACAGAGAGTTAAAAACGCATCTTCCTAGTTTAGAAAAAATCCCAAAAAAATTGTAAATACACTAGATGAATTAGGGAATTTAATCATGTAGTTTGCACATATTTTCATGCACCAAAAAATGCATATAAAATTCCACCTAGTTAAATTGCTATAGGATAAAGTTTTAAAATATATAACTTTTAAACCCTAACTTCTTTTTACACGAAACCACCTCTAAAATTCATCTAAAATCCAACCTTATCATTTGCATCTCATGCCACCATATAGTTCTATGTTTGCTTTTGCCCTTTCTTTTGTGGATAGCGGTAGTCTTATTTCGACCGATACGCCCGACAGATGACGGTAATCGTCAGGAGGACGAGGACCCGAATTTCGTAGACGTGCCGGAAGGTGACAATGACGAAGGCAAGTCCTAGCTCCCCTCTCTACCATCTTGCTTTAAACTACTGTAATGCTAAAACATGACTATAAGATTATTACCCTAAAATATGAGCTCGGTTAATGTGATATGATTAAGATAAATAGCTATCTTGTTATTTTATGAGGTCCATGTTATGAATAGATTTAGGGATAATAATGGAACTTAAAACTTGTTAAACCTGAAAACTAAACCCCGACCGAGCGAGTGGTGGTGAACTATGGAGGTAGTTTACCATGGCAGGGATGCCTGGAGAGGATTTCTGTGGGAGATACTCGCCTCGATCACATAAGGACCGGTTCGTAGTCCCTCTCGCCTAGTGAGTTATTTCGTACAGCCACATGTCTATATGGGTAGGCTTGATCTCATACCTGTCAGATAGAAGTATAATTTCTACTAGGAGGCCGGTGTAGGCAGCGGAATATCAGGAGCCGACATGGGGAATAGGTTTTCTTCCGTGGTTCGGTTGGCGTGGTTGCTATCTTTCACATTAAACTTTTGGTTTTTGGTCACGTTCGAGCCCTTGTTTTTTTGGCCATGTTCGAGCCATGTTTTTCTTTTGTGATGATTTGGTATCATCACATTTGGGGGGATTTGGTATCTTTCCGGTTTTGTGTCTCTAGCCCCTGAGAAGCCATAGTAGAGTTATATAGACATCTAAGGTCACGTACATTCGGGTACGAGATCTTGTTAGGTCTATTTCGTCCACTGAGCATGGATTAGGTTGCACCTATTGTGTGGGGAAATTTATACACCTCTACAGAGTTACTTAAACCTATTCGAATAGCCACGTGCTTAGAATAGGCAAATGCTAGGATGGTGAAAGCATCTAGGACCCTAGTTGGGTTTCGGTGATTAATGACAATGCGTGATTATTGTGACTAACGTGCGTTTTACAGAGGCAATTAAGTTAGGTCATGGTCATGGAGATCGATTGGGCAATCAAGGTGGTCATGCCCCTACGATGGAAATTGTTTCGGTTTTCAAAGGATGGACGACAAGGTTAAGGATGGACTAGTTCTAAGTATCAATTGGAGTTGGAGTGACACTTAGAGTAGTTTAGGACTTTGTTTTTCCTTTGCCGTACTATTAAGGGGGGTATGGACGGGTAGCTTGACCTAGGTGAGTCTAGTGAGTTAGGTGTGGTGCACACTTGCTAAATCTAGCACTAGGTAGCTCTAAAATAGCCCTTAGATCCAATGGAGCAAACTTTATTCACATATGATCGAGAGTTGGAAGTGAATGGAGGGTCAAATACTGACCGGACGCTGGCTCCAGGTTGACCGAACGCTAGCGCAGAGTCCGGTCAGTTCATTTGACCAAGGTGAAATCGTCTGGTGCGACCGGACGCTGAGAGGTGAAGTGACCGGACGCTGAGAGCCAGCGTCCGATCGACTCCAGTAAGGTTCCAGAGAGGGAAAATCATGACCGGACACGTCCGGTCACACTGTAAACACTGGAGTTCGGGGTGTACTGACCGGAGCATCCAGTTAACATGACCGGAGCGTCCAGTCACCCCGCAGAGGCACATAACGGTTCGTTTTTCAGCCCTTGTTATAAATACCACCTCCATTCATGTGTGGGGGTACTTTTGCTCATTCCAACAGCTGAGAAACACCTTAGAGAGTGCCAAGAAGAGCAAGGTCCTAGTGAGGTGATTGAGATTTGAGAATCCCAAAGAGGGCTCTCATTAGTGAGATCAAGAGTAGCAAAGTGTGCATCCACCCTTCTCATAGGCTTGTCATGGTCAAGTGAGAGTTCATGCTTGTTACTCTTGGTGATCGCCATCACCTAGATGGCTTGGTGGTGATTGGGAGCTTGGTGATCATCTAGAGAGCTTGTGGATGACCCAACTCAAGTTGTGAGCGGTTGTGGGTGATTCACCGCGACAGAGTGTCAAAGAATCAACCCGTAGAGAGCACTTGATCCTTGCACAGATCAAGGGGGAGCTACACCCTTGCGCGGGTGCTCCAACAAGGACTAGTGGGGAGTGGCGACTCCCGATACCTCGGCAAAACATCGCCGCGTTCTTCCTCCTCTCTTTACTTTGAGCATTTACTTTGAGCAATTCAATTCTTATCATTTACATTCTTAGAATTGCCATGCTAGAGTAGGATTTGAACATAGGTTGTAAGTCTTTTGTGCAGTAGAACAATTAGAAACACTTTTTAGGCACAAGGGGTTAATTGGGCTAACCGTAGGATTTAATTATTGCAAAGAAATTTAGAATTAGCCCAATTCACCCCCCCCCCCCCTCTTGGGCATCTTGATCCCTTCAATTGGTATCAGAGCCTCATGCTCATGTATTTAGGCTTAACCGCCTAGTGAAAGATATCTCACGGGGATGGACCTTCTCCTATCTTCGAGGGGGATGATTTTCCATATTAGAAAATCCGCATGGAGGCATATCTAGAAGCTCTAGATGTTGGAATACTTAGAGCCGCCTCACAAGGTTTCCCAAAACCTCAGGATATTGCACACCCACAAGGCGATGAGTTGAACTATGAAAAATGGAATGCAAAGGCTAGAAACACCATATTTAGAGGCCTTTGTAAAGATATGTTCAACCAGGTGAGGAACCACAAAGACGCCCATGCACTATGGTCGAACGTTTGTGCGCTCCATGAGGGAACAAAGAGTGAGCGTGAGGAATGCTATCATCTTGTCATGAAAAAGCTTAACTCTTTTGAAATGCTTCCCAAAGAATGTGCTAATGAAATGTATTCACGTTTGAATGTTCTTGTAGAGGAAGTCAATGGGCTTGGACTCACTCAAATGCAACCATCCGATGTTGTAAGAAAGATCTTGAGTGTCCTCCCCATTGACAAATATGGGCATATTGTGACCGTGCTACATCAAGGTGATCTTTCCACCGCTACACTGACACAAATCTTGGGAAAGATCAATGCTCATGAGATGTACATGCACATCACACCTCAAGATGGCTCATCCTCTACAAAGAAGAAAGAAAAAGATTTAGCATTCAAAGCTAGCCAAGAAAAGGGCAAAGCAAGGCTTGAGTATGAGAGCTCAAGTGATGATGAATTTGATGATGAAAGCCTTGCTCTCATGGTGAATAAAACCGCCAAGATGCTAAAGAAGCTCAATAAGAGTGGCATCAAGTTTGATGGCAAGAAGAAGAAGTTCTTCACAAGCTCTAGAAGGAAGCCAATCTCCGAGATGGATTGCTACAATTGTGGAGAACTTGGTCATCTAGCACACCAATGCACCAAGCCCAAGAAAGACAAGTTCAAGAACAAGAACAAGGGCAAGAAAGATGACTCAAGCAATGAAGATGAAGATGAGAAGAAAAAGAACAAGCCATACAAGAAGAGAGATGGCAAGAAGGACTTCCACAAGAAGAAGGAGAGTGGAAAGGCTTACATCATCGGTGATTAGCTCACAGATATTGATTCATCTAGTGGATCATCCGATGATGATAGTGATGACGAGAAGGTGGCCGCTATTGTTATTGATTCTTCATCATCTTCATCGCCACCACCGCCATCATCCTCTACACACCTATGCCTTATGGCCAAGGGTGAACACAAGGTATCAAATGATGATGATAGTAGTGGTGATGAACATGCTAGTAATGATGATAGCGATAGTGATGATGATGAATATGAATCACCCTCTTATGATGATCTTGCTAGATTGCTTAAACAATACACTAAGATCATTATAAAGACTAGAACTAAGAATGAAAAGCTAGAAGCTAAGAATGATTCACTTTTAGCAAAATGTGATATAGCCGAAAAGGCTAGTGTTGAGCTTAGAGAAGCAAATGATGCTATGTCATCCAAACTCAAGGAGCTCAAATCTTCTAAGAAAGAGCTTAAAGATAAACATGATAAACTTGAGTGGGTGCACAAAGAGCTCATCACTAGCCACAATAAGCTAAAAGAAGAATATACAACTCTTAAGATTAATCATGATAATCTTGTCATAGCTCAAGAATTTCTATCCAATGAGCCACATGATGCTACTAACCATATTGTTAAGATTGATATAGCTACATCATGTGATGACTTGATCATTGAGAGCATTGAGCAAAGTTCTAGTAGCAAGGGCAAGCAAGTGGTTGAGGCCGATGATTATGATGAGTTTTTCAAGCTCAAGAATGACAATGCAAAGCTCAAGAAAGATCTTGAAGAAATCAAAAGCCACAACACTATTGTGCTAGAAACTCTTGATCATGATGGTGACTTGATCCTTGAGAATGAGAAGCTCAAAGAAGAAAACAAGAAGCTTAAGGAAGAGAAGAACAATGATGCTCTTAAGGAAGAGAACAAGAAGCTCAAGTTGGAGAAAGAGCATCTCAAGATTGGATTGAGCAAGTTCACTAGAGGCAAGTATCTTCAAAGTGAGCTACTAATGAACACCATCATGAAGATGGATAGAAGTGGCATTGGGTACATGGCAAATCAAGAGAAGAAGAAGGCTTAAGCTCAACAACAACAATCAAAGCCAAAGCCAAGACAAAGAGATGTTTTGAGTGTGGACAAGAAGGCCACTTTGCTCATGAGTGCCAAACTCCACCACCACAACCCTTGCCCAAGCATGCTAGACCCTTTGCCTTCAATGCTCACTACATGCTTAGAAAGGATTCTAGTGGAAAGATGAAAGTGATGTTCTTAGGACCTCCCAATAAGAATAGGCCTAAGAAAATTTGGGTTGCAAAGTCACTTGTTGAGAAGGTGAAGGGCCCTCAACAAGTTTGGGTTCCTAAAGCTTGATCTCTTGTGTGTAGGTGAACTACAAGACCGGTGGAAGTCATTGGGTTATTGATAGTGGTTGCACACAATATATGACCGGTGATCCTTGTATGTTTACCTCACTAGATGAAGAAGTAGATGGACAAGAAAGAATCATATTTGGAAATAACTCAAAGGGCAAGGTTAAAGGATTGGGCAAAGTGGCAATATCAAATGATCATTCTATCTCAAATGTGTTATATGTTGCTTCATTGAGCTTCAACTTGCTATCCGTTGGACAATTGTGTGATCTTGGCTTCCAGTGCTTGTTTACTGAGAAGGAAGTTATTGTATCTAAGAAGGATGATGAACAAGTGATATTCAAAGGATTTAGATACAACAACCTATATCTAGTGGACTTCACCTCCAAAGATGCAAACTTGAAGACTTGCCTATTCACCAAAACAACACTTGGGTGGCTATGGCATAGAAGACTTGCTCATGTTGGGATGAGCTCACTCAAGAAGCTAATGAAGAATGATTTGGTGAGAGGGTTGAAGGATGTGAAGTTTGAGAAGGACAAGCTTTGTAGTGCATGTCAAGCCGGCAAGCAAGTTGCAAATACTCATCCAACCAAAGCTTTCATGTCAACCACAAGAGTGCTAGAACTCCTTCACATGGATTTATTTGGACCAACAACATACAAGAGTTTGGGAGGAAATATTTATTGTCTTGTGATTGTTGATGACTATTCAAGATATACATGGGTATTCTTCCTTCATGACAAATCCGAAGTTGCATCTTGCTTCAAGAAGTTTGCCAAGAGAGCACAAAATGAATTTGAAGTGAAGCTCAAAAAGATTAGAAGTGACAATGGGAAAGAATTTGACAACACAAACATAGAAGCCTATTGTGATGAAGTTGGAATCAAACATGAGGTCTTCGCAACATATATTCCTCAACAAAATGGTGTAGTTGAGAGGAAGAACCGGACATTGATCACTCTTGCAAGAACCATGCTTGATGAGTACAACACCCCTGAAGCTCTATGGGCGGAAGCAATCAACACCACATGATATGCATCCAACCGCCTATTCCTTCAAAAGTTCCTTGGCAAGACACCTTATGAGTTGCTCAATGGGAAGAAGCCAGACGCCTCCTTTAGGGTGTTTGGTTGCAAATGCTACATCTACAAGAAGCGGCAACACCTAGGGAAGTTCTAAAGACGTTGTGATATTGGTTTCCTTGTTGGTTACTCATCAAAGTCCAAAGCATATAGAGTATTTAATCATGCCATGGGCTTGGTTCAAGAAACATATGATGTGGAATTTGATGAATCTAACGGCTCCCAAGGAGCACATGAGAATCTTGATGATGTAGGTGATGAACCATTGAGGGAGGCTATGAAGAATATTCTGGTTGGAGACATCAAGCCTAAAGATGTTGAAGATGATGTACAAGTGATTGATCCACCTTCTTCATTAAGTGTGCCACAAGATGGTGAAAAAGATGGGAGAGTAGAAAATGAAGATACTCATGTCTCCCATGAGCAAATGGTGGTACAAGCACAAGATGTTGATGCTCCACAACCTCCCCCTCAAGTGGTCAACAGAAGAAATACACATCTACTACAAGATCATCCACAAGATCTCATCATAGGGAGTCCATCAAAGGGTGTAATGACTCGTTCACAAAAACTTGCTTTATTTATTGCTCATCATTCTTTTGTCTCTTGCTTTGAGCCTACTAAGGTAGAAGAAGCTCTTCAAGATCCGGATTAGATAAATGCAATGCATGAAGAGTTGAACAACTTCACCCGCAATGAAGTTTGGATTCTTGAAGAGTGGCCAAAAGGTGCAAGAGTCATTGCAACAAAGTGGGTGTTCCGAAACAAGTAAGATGATCAAGGTGTTATTGTGAGGAACAAGGCAAGACTAGTAGCAAAGGGGTTCTCTCAAATTGAAGGTTTGGATTTTGGAGATACCTTTGCACCGGTTGCAAGATTAGAAGCCATTCGTATCCTCCTTGCATATGCATCTCATCATGATATGAAACTATATCAAATGGATGTGAAAAGTGTATTTTTAAATGGCTTTATTAATGAACTAGTCTATGTTGATCAACCTCCCAGGTTTGAAGACCCTAGATATCCTAATCATGTTTATAGGTTGTCCAAGGCATTATATGGGCTCAAGCAAGCCCCAAGAGCTTGGTATGAGCGCCTTCGGGACTTCCTCATTGAGAAGGGCTTCACCATTAGAAAGATCGACACCACAATATTCACCAAGAAGCTTGATGGGCATATCTTCATTTGTCAAGTGTATGTTGATGATATCATCTTTGGATAATCAAATGAAGATTCTTGTAAAGAGTTTGGTGAATTGATGTCGAAGGAGTTCGAGATATCAATGATTAGAGAGCTTACATTCTTTCTTGGTTTTTAAGTCAAGCAAATGAGAGAAGGGATTTTTACCTCTCAAGAGAAATATACAAATGATCTTCTTAAGAGATTCAAGATGGATGAATGTAAGCTAATCAAGACACCAATGCCAACTAATGGACATCTCGACCTAGATGAGGGAGGTAACAAGGTTGATCAAACTATCTACTGCTCTATAATTGGTAGCTTGTTGTATTTGACCACATCTAGGCCCAACATCATGTTTAGTGTGTGTATGTGTGCTAGATTTCAAGCTAATCCTAAGGAAACTCATTTAATTGCCGTAAAAAGAATCCTTAGGTATCTTAAGCACACACCAAGTATTGGCCTTTGGTATCCCAAAGGAGCTAGATTTGAATTAATTGGCTATTCCGATTCGGATTATGTCGGGTGCAAAGTTGATAGAAAAAGCACATCCGGAGGGTGCCATTTGCTTGGTAGATCACTTGTGTCTTGGTCCTCCAAGAAACAAAATAGTGTGGCCTTGTCCACCGTCGAAGCGGAATATATTGCCGTGGGTGCTTGTTGGGCACAAATACTTTATATAAAACAAACTTTGCTAGACTATGGTGCAGTTCTAGAAAAAGTATCTCTTTTGTGCGACAATGAAAGTACGGTAAAACTTACAAATAATCTAGTTCAACACTCTCGCACCAAGCACATAGATATCCGCCATCATTTTCTTAGAGATCATGTTGCTAAGAATGATATATCATTAGAAGGTGTAAGGACCGAGGATCAATTGGTAGATATCTTCACTAAACCACTAGATAAGGCAACATTTTGTAGATTGCGGAATGAGCTCAATGTTCTTGATTTTAGCAACTTTACTAAAAGATGAGCTTATATTGTCCCTTGCATTGCATTGTAAAATACAACATATTTAATCTTTGGTAATGCATATAGGGCTTGTCTAACATGGTTAAGATAACCGCCGAAAAGCGTGTGAAGAAGCTTAACCTTGGATCAAACTTGACAAGCAACTAGATTTACTTTCAAGTATTGCATTGCATATGCATGATTGTTGTTTGTCGTTTATCTTAAATTGCCCTCTTATTACCTATTTTCTTAAAAAGCTTTATAGCCTAAGGCAAAATATTTTTGAAAAATATGAGGGTTTGAGAGAGGCCACTCACATCAGTCCCAATTGGTGTTTATTTGGATCTTATTTGAGTTGGGACTTGATTGGGAACAGGTAGCACGAAGGACTTTGAAGATTTGCTGAAGAAAGAGTGATCGGATGCTGCACCGGACTCTGATGTCCAGCGTCCGGTCAGTTCACAGGAGGTGAACTGCTGCCGAGAAGGAGTGACCGGACGCTGAAACAGTGTTTTCCCAGTGTCCGGTCAGATGGAGCTTTAGTGTCTGGACGAGCAAGAAGGCGTCAAGGCAAGGTGACCGGACTCTGGCTGCGTCCAGTCGGTGTCCACCGGATGTGTTCGGTCGCGATTCTAGGGGTTTTGGACCTTACTGGAATCGACCGGACGCTGGGTGGCAGCGTCCGGTCGCTGCCACCGGAGCGTCCGGTCAATAGGAAACGTGCGTGATTCAAATTCTTTCCTATTTTCTTTTCTCTCATGGTTGGGGACCCATATAACCGTATGCCGCGCATTAACCTAATTCATCCGCCGCGCACCCATCGTTCTCGAGCCACCGACATCGCCGCAGCGCCCCCTTTGCCCGAGCCGCTGCCTCCAGTGCTCGCCGCGCCCGCACTTCAACTCCCCACGCCGGCTCCACGTGCCGTTGCTTGCCCCATGCACCACATCCGTAGCTGCCGTGTTGCTCAGCACCGCCGCTCAGCCGCTCCTCTCTGAGCTCCCGAGCCACCGTGCCTCCACAGCAGCAGCGCCATCCTCGCCCAGCGTCGGCAAGCCAGCACCATCATGCCCTAGCCTCACCAGCGCCTCCCATGCCTGCACCAGAGCTTCGCCGGAGTTCTAGTCGTCGATTCACTGCTCACCACGAACCCTAACCCTAGCCGATTCGGTGGTTCCCCGCGTGTTGCCTCTCTTCTCTTCTCGGGTCACCGATTCGTCAGGTAGCAAGCCTCCATTTCAATTTCATACCTAAATTTCTTGCTTCCTAGGGTTTCGTATGTATTAGATATATTGTATTTATTTGTATATCCTATCTATTCCATCGTGCAGCGAGTTAGTGTCGTTGAGGTCTCAGTGGTAGTTGTCGGTCAACTCGGGGCCAAGCTCGCGAGTACAGATCGAGAGCAAGCCTCGAAAGTGTCAGCGGCAGTTGATCTTTGTCAGAGGTAGCAGTTCTTGTCAGATGGCTCATGTCAAGAACACCGGAGGTGGTCCAGGTGATGAGGATCCAAGGCGTCCACCTCGCTTGCCTGTAGATCCAAAAGGCAAGGCGACGAAGAAGATTGCATCAAAGAAGCGCAAGTACCCAGATGCAGAGACAGCTAGAGCAGCCGCAGTTGTAGAGGCTATAGAGCGTGCTGAGAGAGGAGGTGCTCGCAGTGGTGTTGTTATAGCAGATCAGCAGCTTCCACTAGCGACAAGAGAAGCACTTGCGGAGGTTGAGCGCCGTCATGATGGTCCAGCTGGGACTGTCATGGTTGCAAGACGGCGACATGCTATTGATGAGGGTCAGCCTCAGGGAGAGTCACAGCAGCAGGCACCGCCAGCAGAGCAGACTCAAGAGGGACAGCAGGCTGAGGAGACAGAGCAGGCACCTCAGCCACAGCTTCACCGCTCTAGTCGTACCCGTGCTCCAGTCACACCGAGGGTAGATACATAGCGGAGGGGTTCTCGTCCACCGCCTAGACCACAGGGTCCGCCCCCAGTGACACACTTGGACTTGAGGGCCGCCACAGCCAAGCAGGTGCAGCAGCTCAGGTTTGTGGACTTTGAGCAGTGGTTCCCACCGAGGAGGGATGACAGAGCATCAGAGGGCTTCTACACACCACTGCAGGAGGATTTCTACAATGCATATCTTAACAGTGGTGCTGTATTCAGATCTCAGAGGGTGTGCCATATTGATTCTATTGTTGCAGCAGCCAGAGAGCACATTCGCCCCTACCTTGCATATCTGTCAGGGTTGATAGACTTGATTGGACGGACCGGATTATATGTTCCATCTTGGGTTCGTCAGTTCTATGCTACTCTCTAGATTGACCCGCAACATAACTATATTCACTTTGCATTCAGAGGCAGAGATTACCGGCTGACGAGCACTAGGGTTAGGGAGATACTCAGGCTTTAGGAGCAGCCTGTCAGGTTACATGAGGTTTGCTATGGACAGACAACGCCTCCCAGATGCCCTCATGGTGGTATGGTGCCCCCTATGGACTTGGTTCGTCACTGTTTCACAGAGCCTTTTGGCGAAGGGTCGAGGAGGAACCCCAGTGATCTCACTCCCACTGCTCGTGTACTTGAGGCTATCATGAGGAGGACACCGTTTCCTAGGATGGGATACAGAGAGGGCTTGACTCGTATACAGCTATGGCTTCTCAACTCCATGATGCAGCAGACCGTATTTGACATTTGGGATCTTCTTCTTTCAGAGATGGAGGATACTATTGCTGAGGGATTCAGAGGTCACCGTCAGTTGCCCTATGCCCACTGGATCACATTTCTTATTCACAGGGCAGTTATAGTGAGGCCGCCTGAGATGCTAGCTGAGTATAGTGGTGCTACGACAGAGTTCCCTGCTTATAACCTGACTCAGATGATCTGGCATAGTACACCTACAGCACCTAGTCAGCCACACCATCGTCCAGAGGTGCCAGAGACTGCAGCCCAGCAGGATGATATTATCAGGGGTATTGCAGCTACCGAGGAGGAGGAACTTGCTCAGCAGGAGGGAGTGGTCGAGAGCAACCCCAGCGATAGCTCAGACGAGGACTACCGTGACATCCCTCGGATGCCTCCTCAGCGACATGACCATGAGGCCGGTAGCTCCAGTTCGGCTCCACCTGCACCGCAGACAGACCCCGCTCTACTTGCTATACTTGAGTAGATGAGGCAGGATCAGGCTCGACAGGCTCAAGAGACAGCTGCTACATTTGCACAGTTCCAAACTCGGCAGGATGAGTTCCAGCGCCAGCAGCAGCAGTTGGCTATTCAGCAGCAGACGCAGGCTCTACAGCAGCAGCAGCAGGCCATGCATCAGCAACAGATCCTCATGCAGCAGTAGCTACTCGGGTTATGTAGCATGTTGTGACAGCTATTGGGGCTCCACCGCCACAGCCTTCGCCCCAGCTTGGTCAGACTGCCACCACTTCTATGACTCCAGTGTTATAGCCTAGTGGGCTTCAGAGTTAGGGACAGCCACCAGCACAGTTTGCTTCACCTACAGAGCAGGTGTCCTAATGGTTTACTACATTAGTGCCAGCCCCATAGTTCACACCGTTTCGTATGGGCTTCACACCGGCTGAGACGTCCTCGCTGCTAGTGCCAGAGACCACAGTGTCCAGGAGCCTTGGTGCTTCCTTTAGTGAGTTAACAGGGCACCCTACACCGCCAGACCTACATGTCCCTGTACCTACCACCATTTCTCCAGTGACAGGCATGACAGAGACACTCCCTTCCTTAGTGGCATCATTAGAGCCGGCTGCTTTAGTTATACCAGCATAGCCTACAGCAGCTCCAGTCCTTGATCCGACCCAGACTACTACAGCATCGCTTCTAGCTACAGAGGGTTAGACAGCTCAGAGCTCCGGATCAGATGATGATGGCACCCAGTTCCAGCTCGCTCCTCGTACCTCAGCGCCTGGCTCGTTCGCTGCAGCCCTGCCGACCGACCCCTAGGTTTTGGTGTTTGACGCCAAAGGGGGAGAGGGTTCGAGTATGTTAGCCTTAGGGGGAGCGACATATCTAGATGGATCTTAGTTATTATATTAGCTTATCTATTTCATTTGGAGTTTTTATGTGTGGTACACTATTATGCATTCGTCGTGTGTTTACTTGTTATGCATTAAACTATATTTATGTGATAGTGATATCTACGTGATCATGATATATGACATGTGTGCTCTCTACTTTGAATTATTTATATGTCATATCACTTGTGCTATGCTCATTTGTTTTTGCTTCCGCGTTTTACTCCGATGCAAATGAGCTTCATTACTTGTACTCATGCTTATTTCATATCTTTTGAGTACATCATGTTGGCTTGGGTCATATAAGCTTGCCTAACACTTTTGTTCTTATTGCCAAAAGCTTATATGATCCAAGCATGTTAAAAACCTCATCTCTTTCACATACTCGAGGTAGTATTGTCATCAATCATCAAAAAGGGGGAGATTGAAAGCATCTAGGCCCCTAGTTGGGTTTCGGTGATTAATGACAATACGTGATTACTGTGACTAACGTGTGTTTTGTAGAGGCAATTAAGTTAGGTCACGGTAATGGAGATCGATTGGGCAATCAAGGTGGTCATGCCCCTACGATGGAAATTGTTTCGGTTTTCAAAGGATGGACGACAAGGTTAAGGATGGACTAGTTCTAAGTGTCAATTGGAGTTGGAGTGACATTTAGAGTAGTTTAGGACTTTGTTTTTCCTTTAACCGTACTATTAAGGGGGGTATGGACGGGTAGCTTGACCTAGGTGAGTCTAGTGAGTTAGGCGTGGTGCACACTTGCTAAATCTAGCACTAGGTAGCTCCAAAATAGCCCTTAGATCCAATGGAGCAAACTTCATTCACATATGATCGAGAGTTGGAAGTGAATGGAGGGTCAAATACTAACCGGACGCTGGTTTCAGGTTGACCGGACGCTGGCGCAGAGTCCGGTCAGTTCATTTGACCAAGGTGAAATCGTCTGGTGCGACCAGACGCTGAGAGGTGAAGTGACCGGACGCTGAGAGCCAGCGTCCGGTCGACTCCAGTAAGGTTCCAGAGAGGGAAAATCGTGACCGGACGCGTCCGGTCACACTGTAAACACTGGAGTTCAGGGTGTACTGACTGGAGCGTCTGGTCAACATGACCGGAGCGTCCGGTCACCCCGCAGAGGCACATAACGGTTTGTTTTTTAGCCCTTGTTATAAATACCACCTCTATTCGTGTGTGGGGATACTTTTTCTCATTCCAACAGCTGAGAAACACCTTAGAGAGTGCCAAGAAGAGCAAGGTCCTAGTGAGGTGATTGAGATTTGAGAATCCCAAAGAGAGCCCTCATTAGTGAGATCTAGAGTAGCAAAGTGTGCATCCACCCTTCTCATAGGCTTGTCGTGGTCAAGTGAGAGTTTGTGCTTGTTACTCTTGGTGATCGCCATCACCTAGACGGCTTGGTGGTGATTGAGAGCTTGGTGATCATCCGAAGAGCTTGTGGATGACCCAACTCAAGTTGTGAGCGGTTGTGGGTGATTCACTGTGACGGAGTGTCGAAGAATCAACCCATAGAGAGCACTTGATCCTTGCGCGGATCAAGAGGGAGCTATACCCTTGCGCGGGTGCTCCAACGAGGACTAGTGAGGAGTGGCGACTCTCCGATACCTCGGCAAAATATCGCCGCATTCTTCCTCCTCTCTTTACTTTGAACATTTGCTTTGAGCAATTTAATTCTTGTCATTTACATTCTTAGAATTGCCATGCTAGAGTAGGATTGGAACATAAGTTGCAAGTTTTTTATGCGGTAGAACAATTAGAAACATTTTTTAGGCATAAGGGGTTAATTGGGCTAACCGTATGATTTAATTATTGCAAAGAAATTTAGAATTAGCCCAATTCAACTCCCCTTTCTTGGGCATCTTGATCTTTTTAGATGGGATACTATGATTAGTTTTACTTTTATGTGTAATGAAACTGGTAATGGAATTGATGCTAATCCGGGTACTAGAGGGAATGGTAATACTCCGCTGGGACCTAACCTCTAAATTATAATCACCACTACACTTCTATTTCAACCATATGGTTGGGACTTGCTGAGTACGTATGTACTCACCCGTTGTTGACCACAGTTCTCGGCACGGAAGAAGATTATGACTTCGATGAAGAAGCGTACCACGAGGAGTAGAGTCCCGCTATTACGGATGCACTTAGGACTCTCAAATTGAGGGGACGACACCTGTGATTAGGGGAATCAGCATACATATTTTAAAGGAATTTCCCCTCCCGTAGTTAGGGATGTGGAGGAAGTATTTTTGTTTTTATAGATTTTAATTCAAAAAAATCTGAAAAATCAGCGGCTTATATAGGTAAAGAGTGTACCTTAGCATTGCCCAGACATGAAAGTTCAAGAGGAATTAGTATGCCAAATCCCATGGCAAATCGGAAATTGTAGAGTGTCAAGAGCATAAGTCATTATATTTTTTTTTTCAATTACACAGTATAACTCGGACACTTACAACATATGCACACTCACCCTATGAACGTACACACGACAACCCTACCCCTATAACAATCTTCGAAGACCGGTTCGGTAAATCCTCGAGCTTGATGAAGTCACCATAAGCGCCTTACTGTCGACGGGAACATTGTTTACCATTGAAAGCACAACGCTGTTAAAACCCTAGAATATTCGCTCCCACGTGGAGTCGAATCGAACCCAAGATTTAAGATGCTACCAAGGCTCGGCTACAGACCCTTTCGCACATAAGTCATTATATGACTTAAAACAAAAGATACGGTAAGATTGGTTAAAAAAATTCTTTATGCTAAGGAATTAGGTTTTGCACAGCCTACTAGTGTGTCTGGAACTTTTTTTTTTAACTCGCGTGTCTGGAACCTTGGTGGTTAGTACTCCTACATCCGAAGGATCGGAATTGAGTTGTGCTCCGCGTGCTAGTGTACGGTATATTATGTTCAAAACAGCTGAACCAGATCCTCTGACGACTTTGAGCAACTATGGGTACGGTATATTATGTTCACCAAACTTACACGTTTGGATCTTCGATGACATATACTTATTCCAGAAAGTGATCCAATAAAAATAAGATATACGCCCTTCAAAACCTTATGTAATGCGTGCAGATGTTTTGCAATCCATTTTATGAAAAATGTGTCCGATGTAAACCATTAGACGTGTCCCATGTGTTTTGGGTGACTCTGGACCTTCTCTGGACCGCACTGGACGTTGGGAAGCGTCGTGTCCGATGTGGCATCGGACGCTGAGGAGCAGAGGTGACCGTTGGACGTCAACGGCTCTCTTCAAACAGCTAGTACATGTGGCAGCGCATGGTGCATTGGACGCTGGGCAACATCATCCGATGTCCCCGTGTTTGCGTCTGATGTGGGCGCAGACAGCCCAATGAAGAGGCCACGGCTACGTGAGTCATGGGGGCTCTATAAATAGAGCTTGGCTAGGGTTAGCGCGCGCGCGCGCTCTCTCTCTCTCTCGGCTCTCTAACTTATTGATACACCTTGTAAGCATACTCCACACTCTCCCACTCATCAGTTCATGTGTTGATTATCTCTTGTGAGATTGGGAGTGATCCTAGTTGCATTTGCTTAGAGTTTGAGCATCTAGTAGCACTAGCGATCGTGTGAGCTGTGGATATTCTTGTTACTCTTGGTGGTTGCTGCCACCTAGACAACTTGGAGCAGCAGTGATCGTTGAGCAGAGGGTGATGATTGTCTCCGGCTCAGATCGGTGATTTGTGAGGGGTTCTTGTGCCTATTCTCCACGGGAGCCATAAAAGACAACTCTAGTAAACTGCTCGTGACTTGTGTACCCTCATTTTGTGTTGGTTCTTACGGTGCCCTTGTGTAGGGCTAGACGTGTGATGCTTATTAGCGCGTGAGCCACCAAATGAGTATATCGTCACAACGAGAACGTAGATTGCCGACAAGCAATTGAACCTCGGAGATAAATCTTGTGTCAATTATCTCTTGGTATTCTTATTGGACACTTGCCCGACTCGATATATCATCCTCTCACTTGCATTACATTCTTTGAAATACTTGTGTAGTGGTAGTGCTTGCTTATCTTGCTAGTTGAGTAGCCTAGTTGTATTTAATAGTAATAGGTCCATGCCCGTGCGTTGCTACGGGTTTAAAAATCCATAACAGCCTATGTGTATTTGCTGGTTAACGCATATGGGGAAAAAAACAGTTCATCATGGTTCCCAATTGCCGTATAGTGTAGTTGATGAAGCACGTGCAATCTAATCCGTGCCAAAAAGAATTATAATCATTCTTGCATTCGTTAATTTAGTCATAAGTGTAGAAGATATGGGTAAACTTTCCCACACAGTATTTCCATGGAGTGCTTGAAGCACGAGACACTCCTTGGGTTCATGCCGATTTGCCCGACTTGCCGAGGCACTGCTCGGCGATGCTAGGCAGCTCGCTCATGGCAGCCAGTGGGCACCACCCAACCAGCTGTGAGTCCATGATGGGTCAGAACCCGGTGCCAGCTGTGAGTCAATGATGGGCCGGAACCCGCTGCTGTTAGCATCTTGTGCTCCTCTGCCCTGATGCATATGCTCACAATAAAGAGATATATAAAAAAAATTCAGGTAAAAGATAATCATTAACAACTATCTTATTCATAATAAAATCAGTAAGCTAAGTTCCACTCAAAAGAGATTATTCTTATATATGCATTCCCTTCAAACTATAACAAATCATATAGGAATCCATCGTTAATAAATGATACTTGTTCTGTTTGTTCCTTTATTCTTTATGCACATCTGATGGTGAACTCATGGTAATCTTAGAACAGTACAGTTCTTGGAACATTGAGAAAACTCACCTAAACAAGATAACTTGAATTGTTATGGGCTTGTGGCAGTACATAGCTAGCTAGATTAAGAGTTTTTTTTTTAACGAAAACCGTGGGGAAAACACCCCTGCAGTGGCATTATTAATTAATTAAAGAAGGACCCAAAGGTTACCGCAAATATTGTATACTGAAACGCTACTTTTAAATATTTTTATGGATGTTGAAACAATTCGCCAGGCATGCACTTGTACCTAGTCTGTGAGACTGACCCTCATCATCCCTTGAGGCGCTGAGCATGCACTTGTACCTGGCACCTGAATACCAGTTAGGAAGTAGAAATTCAGAAACACAATCAGCATCAATTAGCCACGATCAATTTAAATGGAAAAGGAAAAATCATTTTTTCACAACATGTGCAATGGTATGGAAAGTAGGACACACAACACAAGAATTCAACTCAATCATAGCTAAAATTTTCACCATCTATACATCCCTTATGTACAAATATTGCAAGTGTAGCCACCAGTTCCCTGACGGTGACCACTCGGCAGCAGACATGGCTCAGAGTACAGGAAAAAAATTGCTACACTATGCAAGTAGAATTTTATATGGAACTGAACTTTATGGTAATCCAAGACCAAATTGTAAATGGCTAATCATTAACATTGCAGATGATCAACAACGTGATTGAACTGGATTTTTTTACTTCAGCTGCAGTACAAGAGATGTAGTGGCCAGCCCAACTTGTCCTCGAGATGATTGGGATTATGATATTACCACTTCTGTCTTTGTCGAAGCAAGTAAAAGCTGTCATCGAGTGCACTTCCCATTCTATTTCATTAAGAGGCAGAGCTGCAGTGATATTGTCTTTATCAGCCTGCGAAAGATTTAGAAACTTATAAACCACTGATTGAAAAATGCTGAGTGACATACTAACAACAGGCCATGTGTCAACGAGACAATATCTCATGTTAACACTTCCATTATATAATTATTTTTCTATCGTCCAAATTCAGTACCACATCTCCTTAAACCTGCTATAAGATCAGCAAAAGTAACTGCAGCTTTTAACATTCAGCACCTTGAATAGCTGTCTTAACCCAGCAATCTCATCCTTGGAAAGCTATTCAGCTATCACCTGGAGCCACACAAGTGTCAAAAAACAGATTAAATTCAACATGTAGTGCATATCCCAGTGTCTTGAACTGAACACCAAATCCTAGATTTATGAATAGAAATGTCGAAAAGTACAACATAATTGTTCAACCATTAAAAACATTGATCCTTTGTATTGGATCCCCAAGTCTATGAAATTAATAATCTACGGCATATACATGTTAATACGGCAAATGATTTTGGCTCACCTCTTGAACTTACATGGTTACTACGACCTTCCGCTCTGCTAGCTAAGTTCTTCCTTCCTCCTCTTTCCTTAAAATATACTGTAACTGTAAATGCCTGATCAACATATAATAATACTTACATTTTTTTTGCAAGGCAAGATATTCTTTCGTATTTCTACCTTGATACATGCTGATCGTATGGAACACGCCAAGGGTCCTTTCATATTTCTTGTCTAGCCTGCATACAGTGAACACCAGTTAACACTATCATAATCCAGCTTTAGGATCAACTCTTTCTCTTTTGTTCTGATCTCATCATTAAAAACTTGGAAGCGTGTTTCCTCTGAAATCAGCTCAAATCAAAATGCTCAACCTCCTTTCATGCAGATAGGCAAGATAAGTGGCTTCAGCTTTTCATCCCAAATTGATAGTTCATATTCAGTCAGAACAATTTGAAAACCGGACTGCGTATACATACCTGAGTTATCCGTGGAAACGGAGAATAATGATTTGTGCTTAATCGACCAACTGTGTCAAGAGTTAAAGTTCAATTCTCACAGGCGAAGCTATCTGATATGGCTAGTTCTTTCTTCTTCTCCTTACCAAACTTCCTTCTATCTTACAGATCTATCAGACAACAGAAAAAAGAAATTTCGCATTAAAAAAAAGAAATTTCAACAAATCCAGAGCAGAAGCTGCACGCATTCGAAAGGACAACTTTCTCAAATCTATATTTTGTGTCACAAGGACTTTCTCAAATCTATATTCTGTGTCACAAGAGAGATTGAAATTTAGAAAAATAAGAAGCTACACTGTAGCTCATTCTAATGCATTTAGAGTTTTGATTTCTGACAATCCTTCCCCTCTCCTTTGTTATTCTTCTTCATTTCTTTTCTTTTTCGAGAATGTCATAGAACATTGGATTATCATGCCATGTCATTGTTGGAAGTTACTGAACTTCACTCTGAGTATGATCAATAAGGCATACAATGTGACTGCAGGTAATTATGAAAATAATAATATTGAGCTATAAGAGCATCCACAAATATAGCAACGCTCGGCATTGATGAATATGGTGAGCTGAACACAATCTACTTTGGTAAAAGGCATGCATTATACAGTTTGCATCAATCTCCTCTCATGTCAGGATTACTGTTACATAATTTCCTTTAATGCAATTCAGAGATTGTCTCATTAAAGCGGCTATCAAGCTCTTGGAGTAGCCAATCTATAACTTCACTGAAACAGTCCACTCCATAGTGATGCTTTTATGCAATTCCAGATTTTTTTCCTAGATTTTTTGGATCAACATATGCATCTTCCATTTCCAATCTAGCAATATCATGCATGTCACAAAACTCATTCACCTCATCATCTAATAATTTGGCCCATCCATCTCTTCTAAGATTATCCAAATGCAATCTATTTGATTTCACACATTTAATGGCATTTACAATACCATCTAGCTGATGTGCTTCTCTTAAATACCTTTCCATGACGTATCTATGATTTGCAAAAATAGTAAAATTTAGTTGCTTGCTGTCATAAATATAAATATGGACAAATAACCAAAACTCCTGAAATCAAATCCTATTTAGCCACTTAATTAACTTGATGGGAATTAAAATAGAAGAGCTAATCTTTTTTCTCCTTACCTTGCTTTTCCTTTCTGATTAACGTGATGGAGACTGGAGACGATCAGATGTGTGGGTGTGGGTGCTGCTAGTCGATCCGTCGGTTGCTGCAGCCCACTGCCCACTGAGGCATCGGCGACCAGTCAGCAAGGCAGCAGTCGTCGCTGAGGTACGCGGCGCCCTTCGCCGTGGTACGACGTCGCGAGCAGCTCCTAGTCGCGACCTCGGCGTGGCGGCGTCCGATGGAGACGAGGCACGGCGACGTTCGAAGGTTGAAGGAGCGAAGGCGGTTTCCGGCGACGGGACAGGGCCGGACAGGGGCAGGACGGGACAGAGCCGGACAGGGGCAGGACAGGGCGGTGGCTGGGCGGCAAGGCGGCGGATGGGGCCGGAGCGTGGCGAAGATGTGGGATGGTGGTGGTTTGCGAGCGACGTCGTGGGAAGAAGCGGCGTGCAGATGGGAGCGGAGCTCTGAGGCGAGGGCAGAAAACCGTCGGGGGTGCGAAGACAGCGCGCGATAGAAAGGCGTGCGGGGAGATTAGTTAGGGGGGGCGATTAGTTTAGCGGAGACGATAACATCCGGGTCGTTTTAGTTGTAGAGATTCGTAGTATAGCTGCATTTTTGTGACAGGCGTTCCTGGCAGATCCAACCACTAAGCCACTACATTGCTGTTCCTCTCCTTTCCCCTCCCACTGCTGCAGTGCTGCTAACTGCGGCGGCCTCTCTTGGTCATGGCCCTTCTTCGGCTCGTCTTCCTCCTCTGCCTCTTCAACATCGTGTTCGTGTCCTCCGCAGCGCGGAATCTCGTAACCAGCCTCCCGGGTTACGAGGGCGCTCTTCCATTCCGCCTAGAAACAGGGTCCGTGTGAGAGCGCATCGATCAATCCTTGTCATTACCCAGAGCATGCATCCTCCATTTTGCTCCAATTTGCATTGATTTATAGCAGATTTGATGTGAGCTTGTGTCATAGACGTGAGCGTGGACGACGACAATGGGGCCGAGCTGTTCTACTACTTCATCGAGTCGGAGTCTGATCCCCGCCGTGACCCCGTCCTTCTCCGGCTCACCGGCGGCGACCGCTGCACCGTCTTCAGCGGCCTTGCCTTTGAGATAGGTGAGCAATTTTGTTTGAATTGAAAAGGACTGAATCTTGTTTCCTTCATCCCATTTTTGCTTTCTTGTCCTCCAGCTAATCTTGCATTGTAGTGCAGGGCCAGTGAAGTTCATCAGGGAGCCCTACAATGGAAGCCTGCCTCGGCTAGAGTACAATCCCTACTCCTGGACCAAGGCAGCCAACATCCTATTTGTCGATTCGCCGGTTGGCGCCGGATTCTCCTTCTCCAGGGATCCTAAGGGCTATGATGTTGGGGATCTATCTTCCACACTGCAGCTCAAGAAATTTCTCAGTAAGGTATGGACTGTGGACAAACAAATTAAAAATACCTTTTAGAAGATTTCATATTTTGTTTCAATCAAATAGCTTATATATTTTCTATATGTCGTAGTTGTTTCAACCAAATAATAGCTTACACCTTTTCCACAGAACATACTCACAATAGCTTTTTTCCTAACTCACAACAGTTTTCTACAGTTCACAGCCAAATAGACTCTTAGTATTTGTGCTAAACTTGTTCATAAATGCAGTGGTTCGACGAGCACCAAGATCTCCTTACGAACCCTTTCTATGTTGGAGGGGATTCCTACGCTGGAAAGATCATCCCATATCTCGTGCAGAAGATTTCAGAAGGTAAGGTACAGTTTGTACTCGTCATTGTTGAATTTTTGATGCATGAACAAATTTTCTGAGTATTTCAAACTCGTACCGTACCACTAATTGAAAACATTGTTTCACGTTGAAAATAAGCAACAGATTTATTATACTACTTCGATGCTACACTACAAATAAGCTATCTTAACATATAATTTGAAAAACGGATAACATTGTGTATTTAACACGACTATGGTCGTATCATGCTTGTGAGATAGAGTAACGAGTGTTCTTTATTTCAGATATTGAAGGAGAAGTCAGGCCTTCTCTTAATCTTAAGGTGACATTCATTACACAATACTATTTTCTTTGCTGTTGAACACCGGAGAGTATAGCTTTCAAAGAGTTACTAAACAGATAAAATTTGTAGCTAAAGCTTTATAAAACATTGTCTTAAACAATGGTTCAAGCTACGATATTTTTAATATGGGTATTGCTACACCTGGGGCAAAATATTTTTCAAATTATGGGACAGTTCCACAAATTCCACCGTGGAGCAGCTTAAAAAAAACTAAAGTTTCTGAAGCATCTTTCAACTTTACCTTTTTCTGAAGTAGAGTTTATCGAGCTGCACATGTTTGGCTAAAAAATATGGAGCGGAACAGTTCCAAACATGGCCTATATGTCATAGCCTGGCTAGCAGCTTTGGAACGGGATTGAAGAATGGCTGCTCTTAATATTTCGTTGTCTGATGGTGTCCTTATCCTGATGTACTTGAATCAGGGCTACCTTGTAGGAAACCCTTCTACTGGTGAGAGCATTGACGACGATTCCCGAGTACCATATGCTCACGGAGTCGGAATCATTTCAGACCAATTGTACGAGGTATTTAACTAATCTCGTTTCTCTGTCATGCATGTGCAGTGCACGTAACTACTAAAGATTTATTTATCAGTTTGTTCTCCATGTGCATGCATGTGGCCGATCCAAAGACTATAATGGAGCACTGCCAAGGACAGGATTATAAAAACCCCGGGAATTTAATTTGTGCTCAGTCTTTGATGAGATTCAACGAAGTAAGCAAACTAGCAATATTAGGCCACGTTCTGTCATGTGCTCCTTAGAGTTTTAAATTATTGTCATTGGTAAAGCTGACCACTTTGTAATAATTTCTCCAATATTTGTTTCTTTATCTGATGTAAACTTCTTAATCGTGGGCAGCTAATTGATGAATGTTCGAGACCGCATATTTTGTATAAAAAAATGCATTTACGTCTCTCCTGGAAAAAATGATGAATCTGATGAAACCCTAGAGTTCGAACAAGTGATGGAGATACGGATGACTTCCCGATTAGGATAGGACTACATTAAGGGTCAGCTTTGAGCCCTTATTTGTTTGCTTTAGTGATGAATGAGGTCACAAGAGACATACAAGGGGACATCCCTTGGTGTATGCTTTTCGCGGACGATGTAGTGCTAGTTGATGAAAGCCGGACATGAGTGAATCAGAAACTGGAGTTATGGTGGGAGACTTTGGAGTCCAAAGGTTTTAGACTCAACAGAACTAAAACTGGGTATATGAGATGTGACTTCGGCACTACTATTCGGGAGGAGGAAGATGTTAGTTTGGAAGATCAAGTAGTGCCTAGGAAGGATACCTTTCGATATTTAGGATCAATGCTACAGAGGGACGGGGACATTGATGAAGATGTTAGCCATAGAATCAAAGCAGGGTGGATGAAGTGGCGGCAAACGTCTGGTGTCCTATGTGACAAAATGGTACCACAGAAGCTAAAAGGTAAGTTTTATAGGACGGCGATTAGACCTGCTATGTTGTATGGTGTAGAATGTTGGCCTACGAAAAGACGACATGTTCAACAGCTAAGTGTCACGGAAATGCGTATGTTGCGTTGGATTTGCGGTCATACAAGAAGGGATCGAGTTCGGAACGATGATATACGTGATAGATTAGGGGTAGCGCCAATTGAAGAAAAGCTTGTCCAACACCGGTTGAGATGGTTTGGACATGTGCAACGGAGACCCCAAGAGGCACCGGTGCGTAGTGGAATCCTAAGCCAGGATAGTAACGTGAAGAGAGGCAGAGGAAGACCGAAGTTGACTTGGGTAGAGGCAATAAAAGGAGACTTGAAAGGATGGAATATATCCAAAGACTTAGCCTTAGATAGGAGTGCTTGGAAGACATCTATTCATGTGCTTGAACCTTGATTGCTTCTGATGGGTTTCAACTCTAGCCTACTCCAACTTGTTTGGGACTTAAAGACTTTGTTGTTGTTGTTGTTGCTGCTGCTGCAAGAAGGATACTAAAGACTGAAATCGAAGGACTAAAACGCCCACCACCTCGTCCTCCCATGGATTGTCAGGTAAGTCTCATAACCCGTTTTGGTTCCTCCTAGAGGATCTTGTTTTATTGTGTGGTTTGTATTATAAATTCTTCTAAGTAAAAGTTGATCTTTGTGTTAGAATATATTGAGATATCTATAGATATGGTAGGTTAGCATCAAGTAATTCTAGCTTGCCTTATCTTTAAGCAGTGGCGAAGCTAGAAAAAATTAGAAGGGGATACACTTACCTTGTGGATGCATAGACTTGGCTTCGAAGACTAGGATTGATGGTGCAAAGGATAATTGTGAAGTCTAAGGACACTATAGAGTGAATGTAGGCTTGGTGTTTTGAGAAATTCGTTGTGGGTTTATTTTTCCTTTGGTCGTACTATTAAGGGGCAAAGGGTCCAAGGTATTCATCTTAAGGGAGTCAAAGCGAGAGCATTTGGATATACAAGAGGCTAACTCCCAGTCAAGATCATGATGGTAAGTGGCCTCATTGAAGTGGTTTCAAGTCAAGGATCTCAAAGAAGTTGAATTGGTCGAGAACAAACTTGAAACAGGCTAAAAAACAGCGCTGAAGTATACACTAGAGAATAGGCTTAAACCCGGAAGGATCATTCGACAATATTGTTCCCTGGGTAGAAATGACTTTGTTCTAGGAATAACAAAGTGTTCACCGTATGATCCAGTGTGCCTATGTGGCAAATGGCAGCCTGCCTACGTGGCTTCTGTATATGGGGTGAAGTTCAACTTGACTTAGTGACAAGTTGGCAAGGTTATTAGCTAGAGTACGTTGTATGATCTAGTGGAGACTTAGTGACTCCTCAGTGAATAACCTAATAAGCCTAACTTGACTCTGTACAAGCTTGGTCAAGTCTCTACTGTGCACATGATTTGATGTGATTGTGTGACACACCATCATATGATAGAGCAAGGAATATGTAACACCCCGGTGTTATGCCTACATTTAGGCACTACAAATCATGCATATCATGCATCATCAAGCATCCTAATCATACATGCATAATCTTGCATATAATAACTGAAACATTACTTCGAAACATACGAAATATGTTTGTGAAACGTAAATGATGCATACATTTATTAGAGTTGTTTTGCTCTGATTCTTGCTTGCTAGGTTAGTAGAACATGTTTGGCTGCTATTGTAAATCATCTAGCAATGTTTAGTTCAATTTTTGGAGCAATGTGTGTATTCAAATTAATTCAAAATTTGGCTTCAAAAATAAATTCCAAAAATTAGGGTTTTGAGCTAAACGTGAACTTTGATCTTTCAATTCAAAATCTAGAAAGAATTTGGCTGTGGTCCTAAAAGCAAAGTTGTAGAGAATTAAATTCTAAACAACTTTCATTTTTGGTACATTTTCAAAAGAGGTCATTTTCTTGCTCAAAATAATATTTGAAAGATAGCATTTAAAAATCCCTTGAAAATACAAATGAAAAAGGATTTTTCATTTTTCATGAGTCAGCCGCTTTCGGCCCAGACCCATAAGCCCGGCCAGCCAAAGCCCCAGCGCGCCTCGCCTCGCCCGGCCCAGCAGCGCGCTCGGCCCGGCCTGCCTCGCCTTGGCGCCGCGCCATCCCCATTTCTTTCGCCGCGCCACGCCGCGACCGCGGCAGAGAAATTCCGCCGCGTGGCGACCCCGCGCCGGCGTCGCCCGCCGCGCGTCAGCCGCGGCCTGACACCGCGCCCACGCGCCCGCCTTCACCTGCTGGTGCCCGTGCGCTCGCTCACTCCCGCCCGCGCTGCCTTCCTTCTCCTCCAGAGCCGAGAGCCTCAAGCTCTGCCCTCGCCGCGCCCACGCACCCGCCGGCGTGATTCACCGCCGGTGCTCCTCCACGGCCAGCAATCAAGCACCAGCAGCTCCGCCTCGCTCTCCGGCACCTGGTGCTCGTGGTTGTGCCGTCGTTTGAGCCGAGTGGCGCTTTTTCAAGCTTCGCCGCCGTCGTCCATGGCGCTGTGCGTGCTTTCGGCCGCCGTGGGCGCCCTCTTCCTCCCTTCTCGGTCGTGCTTAGTATTTTGCTTCGTTTTCGCCATGGCCTCGCGAACCTCCTGCGCTTCGCTTGCTTGCTATTTGCCGTGGCCGGAGATGGCCGCTGCCTCGTCGTGGAAAGCCGTCGCGCCACAGCCACAAGCCGGCGAAACCCTGCTTCGACCGACCCGGTAGGGCCGGCGAAAAAGCGACCGTGGGCGAAAGCCTTTGCCCGCCCGCCAGCGCTCCTCCTCGGCAGCTTGGGGCGCATGAGAGGGCTGACCATGGGCCATTTGTTCCCTTGGCCGCCCAATGAGTGTTTTAAATGAATTGTTTTCAATTTATTCATTATTATTTGAAAAGCAGAAATGGTTTGCAAAATAATTGGATACTCAAAGTTGCTCCAAATTTGTTGAAACAAATTTTGCTAGGTTCCTTATCATCAGATCTACTTGGGAAAAATTGTGCATGTCATTTTTGAGATACTTTTCTATAGGATTTTATTTAATCTTGAATATTGCTGATAACTTGAAAATATGTAGAAAAATATATAGGCTTCAGAAAAATATGATTCCAAGTTTGTTAATCTTCTTATGTCATGTACTTCCTAGGAAAAATATGTTTCATGCATGTGCTGTGGGAAAAATTTGAGGTGTAGTTCAAGTACCTTAGATGGCTGATTTTTGTTATTTTTGCTAGAGAGCAAAATTTGTATAAAACATGCATGTGGTAATTTTTGTACAGTCATTATATACCATGAAGAACCTAGGAAAATATTAATTCTGTTGTTTGACACTTTTCATAGTACAAAGTAATTTCATGCTCATTTTTATGCTATAGCTTGTCATTTTGTGTAGGATAGTTTACTTATCCAAATGCCATGAAATTTTTATGGTAGTCTGTTTAGGGTAGTATTATGCTACTGTAATTTTCTCAGATTTTTAGGAGCATCAGAAATATAGGTTGCTATTCAAACCTATTATTAATTAGGGTTTAAGCAAGTGTTGCCTTAAGTGTGATTAAGAAATTAGTAAAGCTTTGGTGTATCTTTGAAGCATTTAATAAAATATGTTGACTTAACATATTGGTAGTAGAAGAGAATGCAGTAGATGACATGTGCTTGTAGCATAGTTTCTTGGATGATGTTGTCTACCTTGCCTTTCGACATATTCATTGCATTCATCTCCTTGATGCACCGATTGCATAGGCACTTACACGCATTGCATCATACGGGATCGCAAACCGAGAGCCCAGTCGTCATTCGAGGAGCCCGAGGAGCAGTTCGAGTGCAGTGGCGAGGAAGTGCGAAGTCGACGAGGAGGACGTTGAAGAACTTCCGAGTGCCCGATCACCGTCAAGAGCTCCTTCGAGAGAGGCAAGCCCGGAGCATCTTTCTCCCGGTTTGCAATGATTTCGTTAAATGCTTTACTTTAAATTGATGCATTACGTTCAGGAGTTGTTTGCAACCGTTCTTTGCATTATACCTTGTTTACCTTTGTTATACTATATCCTTGTTACCTGGTATCCATGATGAGTCAATGCTTAGGTGGCTTAGACCGGTAGAAGTCGGGTGATTTCTGTCACTGCGAGCTATAGGTGGTTACACGGATCTGTTTGGATGGCTAGGAAGTCATGGTATAACTAAGTGTTAAATGAAGTTGAGACAAGGCGGAGACTTGCGGGGGTTTTGGACTGTAGTGTTTCCGTGCGTGTCGATTAAGGACCGACGTTGTTGGGCCTCGAGTCATGTTGAACGATGCCTTACATTTATTTGGCGGATAAAGTACCTTCCGACCATGAAAGTTGGGAGATTTTCGGGCCGAGTAGATTGCCATGCAGCCTGTGCCTTGTGCGAAGCGGTGTGGTAGGACACAGGCGCGGATGATAAGACCAAAGTGCGTCGGGTCGGCCCCCGGTACATGTGGTTCTGGCAAACTCGAGATACGGAAAGTTGACTTCGGTGATCAATATCTCACTTTAGCGGGTGAGTGAGATTTGTGTAAGGAATAAATCACCATTTGGTTAGGAATCGATTGAATCGCCATCGCTCTGGATAGTGAGCACTTGACTTGAGTTACTTCATCGTAGTAAATGTTTATGAAACACTTGGACGGTTATAGTGAATATGACAAGTATGGAAGTTGTTTAATGATCAAGTGGTTATCATTAATTGCTTAATCACATGTTTTCTCTAGTATAGGTGCAAATCTAGTCGACGAGGTTAATAATAATTAACTTGACAATAATGCTTTTAGAAAGGTTCTTGAAATGCTAAAATGCTTCTTTTGCAAATGAGTCACTACCCTACTATAATGCCTGCATAATCCTTGGTGTCATTTATTTTCGGTTATGTCGGGTGAAGTCCGGGTGAGTACATTCTCGTACTCGGGGTTTTATTCCCACTTGTTGCGAGATGGGCGGATGTACTATGGCTATTGTATCAAGCGCCTGTATCTGCGATGGGTGATGCTTAGGACCATGGGCATGGTCATTCCTTACGTCTCGTCTAATGCTTTTGTTGGAGATGATCATCGGTGGCACTATATTTGAACTACGTGTGAGTGTGTGTGGTTTTAAACAAATAACTTCCGCTACTTTTATTGAACTTGTTTTGTAATAACTATGTTTAAACTCGATGTATCATTATGGAAACTTTTATGTAATATGTGATTGGTGACCGCTAAACTTATTACGATCGCCATTTGGGACACGAGTTGGTTTGAAATCCTTCGTGATTTCACGGACTACGGGTTATACGGGCTTAAGTTTGCTCAATAAATGCGCGCTCGGTGGATGATTTTCTTACTTAATTTTCGTATAATTGGTCGGGATTCATTACGGTGGCATCGAGCATGGTTTAGCGTGTTCTTTGTTCACAAGTGTATTTAAAACAAAAGGCATTTGGAAAAGCGTGATTTTAAAACTATAAAGTGTGCGGTGATCATATCCTTTATGCCCGATTAAGGACTTTAGGTGGCTTAATTAAATCTTGACTTGGGGTTCTTGCATCATATTTTTCTTTAAATCGCTCATACGGCGTGCTATTGTATGAGTGCCACTTGTTTGAGTGGTAATGAATGGATCATTTGCCTCACGCCTCGGTAAGTGTGAGTTGTGAGAGCATGATCGGATACACCGCCGATCTAGGGTGAATGCTTATATGATCTTTGGAGTAATTACATGTTCTACGCATGTTTTACAAAGGTATCTCATGTATGGGTCTTCCGTACGTGGAGGCGATGCCGTCAATAGGACGATGGTTGGTAGTTACTACCGTTGTACACGTATCGGGGATTCGTGTAGAGCGTGTAGATAAAATTTTCTTGCTTTTATGCATTCATTGGGAATTGGGCTGAAATGAATCTTCTGCAGGTACATAACAACGCTATCGTGTAGAACGTATTAGCTACGTATTGAGAGATCGTTGTATGCCACCGAATTCGTCGTTAGAAATTATTTATTTCCTAAGTTTGTGAGAACGTACGGCACGTACATACATCATGTTACTTGTGCATCTCATTCATCTCATGCATTCCTCCCCTTATAAATTGATTATCTCATTTTGATAAAAGACGTATCACCAAAAGTATGTTTCCCCGAAGTAATAAGAGAACTTTTGCTACAGATGGCCCGCACAAAGCAGACCGCCCGTAAGTCCACCGGAGGAAGAGCACCCCGACGCCCGTTGGCCCTGAGGGAGCACCGCACCACGGACACCTTCTTGAGCGAGTTTGGCATGCCAACTTTGCTTTGGAGAGTGCTCCATGATGTGGGGTACCCAGAGGGTCAAGAGCCGGTGTACTCTTGGAATGAGAGCCAGTTGGCAGATGATGGACTTGCAGTGGTGGAGATCACGGTTCCTGCTCTCGGTGATGCTCCAGATTGGGATGGTTGGCATTTGGAGTTTGAGGGTCGCACTCCAGCTGAGGGTGCAGAGGGAGCAGCCTTCCGTGTCATCAGGGACATTATGAGCAGATTTCCCAGTGAGCTTGCAGCAGCTCTAGCTGGTACTTTTCCTAGGGATGATCCTCGTGATGCCATTTGGGTTCAGCCTCAAGGAAGTGCATTGGTCAGAGGTCCAGCTGAGGGACAGGCTAGTGACAACCAGGCAATGAGTGCTATGTTCGCCGCCATTAGAGCGTATGAGGGTCTCGAGAGTACCTCTTGGACTTTGCTGGCTTGCGTAGTGAGGATAAGCTCAAAGGAAGAAGCGAAGAAAGAGACGAGCACGAGCTATAGCTAGCTTGCGAGGAGCGGTTGGGCGATATGAACTTACAATGAGATCAAGCGGTTGAGAGAGGTGATAGAGCTATCTGGTGAGTGCATACGTTGACTCAAGCCAACAACAATGCAGACCGCATGATTGGACAATTGGTTCGAGGAGAGGAATGAAGCACGGAGCGCAAGAAACCTTCTGCTGCGAGAGAGTCGATGAGCTAGAGGAATACAAGCGGCAAACCTGCGAGGAGTTTCACGCGCTCTACAATGGGGTTGGCCCATATGCTCCGACAACGCTTGTTGGCATGGACATCGACGCGACGACAACGAGAACGAGCCTGTAGTTTCACCTGGAGGCGATGGTGATGTCTCCGATCCCGACGATGGCCCCGAGGAATAGGCTAGTTGCCTTGCGCTAGTATCTAGGTCCTGTCGCGAAGACCTTTCTTTTGTTGGCATGTAACCTATCGTATGTTGTTTTGAGCGTATGAGACTTGGCATGTGGTTGGAACTTGATGTTGAATGCGAGATCTGAGCATAAAAAAGTCCGGTGTATGTATCTTTGGCAATGTGGTATATGGATGCGATGTTTGCCATTGAAGTAATTCGATTAAGTGTTGTTGTCTTAATTGGGATGAGATTGTTGTGCCTCTGTTTTATTGCATGAATTTATTCTCTCCAGTAAAATCAGTACGGCATAATTTTTCTTCACTCGCAATCATTACTGACTTCACTCAATCGTTACTTGTTCTTGAAATATCACGAGATGACAAAACACTCGCCCGAACCACGTATGAAGCGGCTGAGACCGGTGCTAGCGGTGCGGGGACCGGTGGTGGTGGTGATGGTGGGAACCACGGCAACAACAATGAACCTCCCCATGAACCGCATTTGCCACCTCCTCCCCGTTTACCCCGAGATGTTTCTCGCGCTTGTTGCTTTCGGGAGTCGGCGCAACAACGGAACAATCCCGAGAAGAACATGGAATTTTTCGCGCACCATCGCCAACAACGTTCAACGTGGTAACAATCAAGGTGGTGGCATGGGAGTGAACCAATATAGCAGCTTCAAGGATTTCATGGACACCGGGCCACCCGTATTCAAGGAAGCCACAGAGCCACTCGATCTTTGAGGAATGGATCAACACGATGGAAGATAAATTCCGTGTGTTGAGAATGGTGAGGTTCTAAAAGCGGAGTATCTTTGCACTTCAATTGCGAGGACCGGCGGGAATGTGGTGGAAGCACCATCGCACCACCTTCCCTCCAAATGCTCGATTTCTTGGAGAGAGTTTCTTGAGGCTTTTCGTGGAGTCTATATTCCACGGGGCTGCCGAAATGAAGTTGGGAGAGTTTACGGCATTAAACCGGGCACCAAAACCGTGGACTTAATACACGCATGCCTTCAACAACTTGTGTCGCTATGCTCCCGACATGGTTGACACGGATGCTGCTAAAAGAATAGCCAGTTTCAAGAGAGGACTCAATCCAAAATGATGAAGCATGTTGGTACCAACAACCGTGTCGATTCAACGACTTCATCATTGTTGTCTAAAGCAGGAGAAGAATAACAACGCCTTGACCTTTGCATGCCAAGACACGCAAGAGAGCCTTTGAAGGTGGGCCGTCTCAAGCTAGAGCACCTATGGGAGGTCGTCCTCCATATCGCCCATCGGCTTTTGGCGCTAGGTTCGAGCCACCTCGACCAAGAAGTCGAAATTTCCGTGGACCTCAAAAGCCGTACAAGATGGCGGTCTGTTAACAAAGCGGCCATAGCTGCGGTGGTACAAAGGCGATTCAAAGGGCTGTGGGATCTCTTAGGAGACGATGAAGAGGACCTGCTATAAGCTGTGATCAACCCGGTCATTTCTCGAGGTTTTGTCCGTACCGCCCAAGAAGAAGCGGCGCAGACTTATAATGCTAGAGTGCACAGTACAACGGTGGATGAAATTCGGAGGAGAGCCCATCACTTCTTTGGTAAGTTTTTCACATCAGCGAAAACCCTGCGGTTGTTCTATTTGATTACGGATCATCGCATTCTTTTATGAGTCAAGCATTTTGCGAAACATGGACAACTATGCATGTAATTGGGGTATGGGTGCCGTATAAGTTCAGCGAGGGGCTGATGTTTTGACTAACCGGATGGTTCGAGGGCAACCCTTGAATTAGGTAGCGAAAGTTTCGAGTGAACTTGATAGTTATGCTGGGTTAGTCTTGGATGCCATTATAGGGATGAATTGGATGAAGGATTGGGGAGCGATCATAGAATCTTTGGAAGTCGAGTACTTACCCTTAAGGATCCTCAGGTGAGGGTACTTTCCAAGTACCATTGCCTCGGAGAACAGACCTTATAAGTGTTACATGTGCTACGGCGATCATTCCTATTCATCGATTCCGGTAGTGTGTGAATTTCCGGATGTATTCCCGGATGAGTTACGGTCTTCCGCCGGATAGGGAGATTGAGTTTGGAATTGAGCTAGTACCGGAACAGCTCCGATTTCAAGGAGACCATATCGGATGCCTCGGATGAGTTAGTTGAGCTAAAGAAGCAATTAGAAGATTTGTCAAAAAAGGGGTTTATTCGGCCAAGCAAGTCTGAGTGGGGATGTCCCGCTTTGTTTGTGAAAAAGAAGAAAGAGGGCACGTTGAGAATGTGCGTGAGATTACGAGCCACTCAATCTTTGTGACCGTCAAGAATAAATATCCCTTGCCACATATCGATGTTACATTTGACCAATTATCCAAGGCCAAGGTGTTCTCAAAAATAGATTTGAGATCCGGTTATCATCAGATTAAGATTAGGCCACAGGATATCCGAAAAGCGCATTTTCCACCGGATCTGGGTTGTATGAGTATCTTGTCATGTCTTTTGGCTTGACAAATGCTCCTGCATATTTTATGTTCTTGATGAATACAGTTTTCATGCGAATTGGATAAGTTTGTGGTAGTATTCATCGATGACATTACGGTGTACTCGAGAATGAGAAAGATCATGAAGAGCATCGAGAACCGTCTTGACCGGACTTAGAGATCATCAAGCTGTATGCTAAGTTTAGCAAATGTGAATTTCGGTTGAAGGAAGTTCCTTTCCTTGGTCACATTACATCGTCGGAGAATGGAGTTTGATCGATCCAAGAAAGGTGCAAGAAGTTATGAATTGGAAAGCACCGACCACGAGTTCACGAGATTAGAAGTTTCTTAGGACTAGCGGGTTATTACCGTCGCTTTATACGAGACTTTTCGAAGATTGCCAAGCCGATGACAAGTCTCCTTCGGAAGGATCATAAATTTGTGTGGATGAGAAGAGTGTGAAGCGACTTTCCACACTTTGCGAAAGCATTAACCACTTGCTCTGTTCTAGCCCAACCGGACATCGAGAAACCGTTTGATGTGTTTTATGACGCATCAAAGACTGGATTAGGATGTGTTCTCATGCAAGAAAGGAGAGTCATTGCTTATGCATCACGTCAATTGAGGAAGCACGAGGTCAACTATCCAACACATGATCTTGAACTTGCTGCAGTTGTGCACGCCCTAAAAATTTGGAGACATTATCTTCTGGGTAATGTGTGCAATATTTTCACGGATCACAAGAGTCTTAAGTATATCTTTACCCAACCAGAGCTAAACATGAGACAGCGTAGATGGTTGGAATTGATCAAGGATTATAACTTGAATGTGCAATATCATCCTGGTAAAGCCAATGTAGTGGCAGATGCTTTGAGCAGAAAGTCACATTACTTGAATGTGCAGCCATTACTTGAAGATGGGTTCGATCTAATGCATCCTGTTTGTGTTACATAGTATTGATTAGTTGCTCGTTGGAGAGTAAGATAATAGAAGGTCGAGAGAAAACCCGACAAGGGATATTCCACATTAAAGAGAAAATAAAAGAAAAGCCGTCTCAACACTTTAAAGTGGATGAACAGGGCGTGTTGTGGTTTGACGACCGTCTTGTGGTTCCCAAGGATCGAGAGCTTAGAAATAAACTCATGGATGAAGCTCACCTTTCTAAGCTATCTATCCATCCTGGAAGTAGTAAGATGTATCAAGAACTAAGATCTCGTTATTGGTGGACCAAAATGAAGAAAGAAATTACAGCATATGTTGTCAGATGTGACACATGTTGTCGAGTGAAAGCAATTCACATGAAACCTGCCGGTATGTTGCAACCATTATCAATCCCGAGTTGGAAGTGGGACGATATCAGTATGGATTTTATCACGGGTTTGCCCACTACTCAAAAAGGACATGATTCAATTTGGGTAATTGTGGATCGTCTTACCAAGACCGCTCATTTCTTGCCTGTCAAAACAGAATATCGACCACCTCAATATGCCGAGAAGTATATCGCAGAAATTGTGAGGTTGCATGGTATACCAAAGACCATAATATCTGATAGAGGCTCACAGTTCACGGCTCATTTTGGGAACATTTACACAAAGGCTTAGGAACTAGTTTGATTCGCGATACCGCTTATCATCCTCGAGACGGATGGTCGGTGAGCGAGTAAATCTTTGTTTTGGAGGATATGTTGAGAGCCTGTGTATTGTCTTCCAAGGGATCATGGGAGTCATGGTTACCGTTAGCTGAGTTTTCTTATAATAATAGTTATCAAGAAAGCATCAAGATGGCCCCATTCGAAGCTTTATATGGCAGAAAATGTAGAACACCATTGAATTGGGTCGAACCTGGAGATAGAAGATATTATGGCATTGACTTTGTAGAAGAAGCCGAGAAGAAAGTTCATATTATTCAGCAAAATATGAAAGCGGCCCAATCACGTCAGAAAAGCTATGCAGACAAAAGAAGGAGACCCCTTAGTTTTGAAGTTGGTGACTATGTTTATCTGAAAGTCACGCCAATGAAGAAGAAAAGGTTTGGAGTCCGAAGAAAGCTTAACTGCGAGATTCAGTAGGACCATACAAGATCTTGGAACAACGAGGTCCGGTAGCCTACAAGTTAGAGTTACACGAGACAATGAGTACAGTTTTCCCGATTTTCCATGTCTCACACCTCAAGAAATGTTTGCGTGTTAGGAGGAAAGAATAGAACCTCGAGGTATCCAACTCAAATCAGATTTGGTGTATCGTGAACAACCGGTCCGGGTGTTAGACACTAAGGAACGTGCTACTCGGAATAGTGTGGTGAAAACATACAAGATACTGGTGGGATCATCATGATGAGGGAGATGCAACTTGGGAAGCAGGAGAGTATCTACAAAAAGCTTATGAAGATTTTTATAACAAATGGTTCAGTAACCCAAATCTCGGGGACGAGATTTTTTATAAGGGGAGGGCTGTAACACCCGGTGTTATGCCTACATTTAGGCACTACAAATCATGCATATCATGCATCATCAAGCATCCTAATCATACATGCATAATCTTGCATATAATAACTGAAACATTACTTCGAAACATACGAAATATGTTTGTGAAACGTAAATGATGCATACATTTATTAGAGTTGTTTTGCTCTGATTCTTGCTTGCTAGGTTAGTAGAACATGTTTGGCTGCTATTGTAAATCATCTAGCAATGTTTAGTTCAATTTTTGGAGCAATGTGTGTATTCAAATTAATTCAAAATTTGGCTTCAAAATAAATTCAAAAATTAGGGTTTTGAGCTAAGCGTGAACTTTGATCTTTCAATTCAAAATCTAGAAAGAATTTGGCTGTGGTCCTAAAAGCAAAGTTGTAGAGAATTAAATTCTAAACAACTTTCATTTTTGGTACATTTTCAAAAGAGGTCATTTTCTTGCTCAAAATAATATTTGAAAGATAGCATTTAAAATCCTTGAAAATACAAATGAAAAAGATTTTTTCTGTTTTTCATGAGCCGCCGCCTCCGCTTCGGCCCAGCCCAAGCCCGGCCAAGAAAGCCCCTTGCAGCGCCTCGCCTCGGCCCAGCCCCGCCGCGCCCAGCCAGCCAGCCTGCCACGCGCCGCGCCATCCCCCAGCTCTTTCGCCGCGCCACGCCTTGATCATGAAGAGAAATTCCGCCAGCGTGGCGACCCAGCGCCGGCGTCGCCGCCAGCGTCGGCCAGCGGCCTTGACACTGACCTGCACGCGCGCCCGCCTTCACCTGCTTTGGTGCCCGTGCGCTCGCTCACTCCCGCCGCCTTGCCTTCCTTCTCCTCCAGAGCCGAGAGCCTCAAGCTCACGCCCTCTCGCCGCATGCCCACCGCCCGGCGTGATTCACCGCCGGTGCTCCTCCACGACCCGACAATCAAGCACCAGCAGCTCCGCCTCGCTCTCCGGCACTGGTGCTCGTGGTTGTGCCGTTGTTTGAGCCGAGTGGCGCTTTTTTCCAAGCTTCGCCGCCGTCGTCCATGCGCGCGCCGTGCTCGGCCGCCGTGGGCGCCCTCTTCCTCCCTTCTCGGTCGTGCTTAGGCTGCTGCTCTTTCGTTTTCGCCATGGCCTCATGAACCTCCTGCGCTTCGCTTGCTTGCGCTGCCGTGGCCGGAGATGGCCGCCCGACCTCGTGGCGAAAGCTGCCGCCGTCGGCCATGCGCAGCCGCCTGCCGTGACCCTCTGCTTGACCCCACCCGCCGGGCGGCCCGAAGCAATGACCGTGGGCGAAGCCCTGCCTTGCCAGCCGCATTGGCGCTCCTCCTCGCGCTTGGGCGCCTTGGGCCAGATCTGACCATGGGCCATTTGTTCCCTTGGGCCGGCCAAAGAGTGTTTTAAATGAATTGTTTTCAATTTATTCATTATTATTTGAAAGCGAAATGGTTTGCAAAATAATTGGATACTCAAAGTTGCTCCAAATTTGTTGAAACAAATTTTGCTAGGTTTCTTATCATCAGATCTACTTGGGAAAAATTGTGCATGTCATTTTGAGATACTTTTCTATAGGATTTTATTTAATCTTGAATATTGCTGATAACTTGAAAAATATGTAGAAAAATATATAGGCTTCAGAAAAATATGATTCCAAGTTTGTTAATCTTCTTATGTCATGTACTTCCTAGGAAAAATATGTTTCATGCATGTGCTGTGGGAAAAATTTGAGGTGTAGTTCAAGTACCTTAGATGGCTGATTTTTGTTATTTTTGCTAGAGAGCAAAATTTGTATAAAACATGCATGTGGTAATTTTTGTACAGTCATTATATACCATGAAGAACCTAGGAAAAATATTAATTCTGTTGTTTGACACTTTTCATAGTACAAAGTAATTTCATGCTCATTTTTATGCTATAGCTTGTCATTTTGTGTAGGATAGTTTACTTATCCAAATGCCATGAAATTTTATGGTAGTCTGTTTAGGGTAGTATTATGCTACTGTAATTTTCTCAGATTTTAGGAGCATCAGAAATATAGGTTGCTATTCAAACCTATTATTAATTAGGGTTTAAGCAAGTGTTGCCTTAAGTGTGATTAAGAAATTAGTAAAGCTTTGGTGTATCTTTGAAGCATTTAATAAAATATGTTGACTTAACATATTGGTAGTAGAAGAGAATGCAGTAGATGACATGTGCTTGTAGCATAGTTTCTTGGATGATGTTGTCTACCTTGCCTTTCGACATATTCATTGCATTCATCTCCTTGATGCACCGATTGCATAGGCACTTACACGCATTGCATCATCTGGGATCGCAAACCGAGAGCCCGGTCGTCATTCGAGGAGCCCGAGGAGCAGTTCGAGTGCAAAGCAGGAAGTGCCAGAAGTCGACGAGGAGGACGTTGAAGAACTTCCGGAGTGCCCCGATCACCGTTCGAGCTCCTTCAAGAGAGGCAAGCCCCGGAGCATCTTTCTCCCGGTTTGCAATGATTTCGTTAAATGCTTTACTTTAAATTGATGCATTACGTTCAGGAGTTGTTTGCAACCGTTCTTTGCATTATACCTTGTTTACCTTTGTTATACTATATCCTTGTTACCACGGTATCCATGATCGAGTCAATGCTTAGGCGGCTTAGACCGGTAGAAGTCGGGTGATTTCTGTCACTGCGAGCTATAGGTGGTTACCGGATCTGTTTGGATGGCTAGGAAGTCATGGTATAACTAAGTGTTAAATGAAGTTGAGACCAAGGCGGAGACTTGCGGGGTTTTGAATTTGTAGTGTTTCCGTCGTGTCGATTCAGGACCGACCGTTGTTGGGCCTCGAGTCATGTTGAACGCATGCCTTACATTTAGCTGGCGGATAAAGTACCTTCCGACCGCTGGCTGGGAGATTTTTCGGGCCGAGTAGATTGCCCCATGCGCGACTTGTGCGAAGCAGGTGTGGTAGGACACGAGGCGGGATGATAAGACCAAAGTGCGATCGGTCGGCCCCTGGTACATGTGGTTCTGGCAAACTCGAGATACCGGAAAGTTGACTCGGTGATCAATATCTCACTTTAGCGGGTGAGTGAGATTTGTGTAAGGAATAAATCACCATTTGGTTAGGAATCGATTGAATCGCCATCGCTCACGGATAGTGAGCACTTGACTTGAGTTACTTCATCGTAGTAAATGTTTATGAAACACTTGGACAGTTATAGTGAATATGACAAGTATGGAAGTTGTTTAATGATCGGTGGTTATCATTAATTGCTTAATCACATGTTTTCTCTAGTATAGGTGCAAATCTAGTCGACGGAGTTAATAATAATTAACTTGACAATAATGCTTTTAGAAAGGTTCTTGAAATGCTAAAAATGCTTCTTTTGCAAATGAGTCGACTACCCTACTATAATGCCGCATAATCCTTGGTGTCATTTATTTTTCGGTTATGTCGGGTAAGTCATGGTGAGTACATTCTCGTACTCGGGGTTTTATTCCCACTTGTTGCGAGATGGGCGGATGTACTATGGCTATTGTATCAAGCTGCTGTATCCTGCGATGGGTGATGCTTAGGACCATGGGCATGGTCATTCCTTACGTCTCGTCTAATGCTTTTGTTGGAGATGATCATCGGTGGCACTATATTTGAACTACGTGTGAGTGTGTGTGGTTTTAAACAAATAACTTCCGCTACTTTTATTCGAACTTGTTTTGTAATAACTATGTTTAAACTCTCGATGTATACATTATGGAAACTTTTATGTAATATGTGATTGGTGACCGCTAAACTTATTACGATCATCATTTGGGACACGAGTTGGTTTGAAATCCTTTCGTGATTTCACGGACTACCGGGTTATATACTGGGCTTAAGTTTGCTCAATAAATGCGCTTTCTGGTGGATGATTTTCTTACTTAATTTCAGTATAATTGGTCGGTTCTGTTACAGAATATTCTTGTATATTCCCAAGTAGTAATTCTAGGAATCTACTATGTCAACATCGCCTTTTTTGACAATCATCATCGGCAATGGAGGTTGGCGGATCATCTGGTGATGTCTACGCCTGTCGGCTTTTTCAATAGCTAGCAACCTTTTCATCCTTTAAATAAGTGCTATCCCTGGCTCATTTGGAGTTGCTCTTCCATCCCATTGTTGCCAACAATTATAGAGAGGATAGTGAAGCATTTGGAGAGCCACCCAAGTCAAGAAGTGAGGATTGAGTGTAAGCCTTCAGTGTTATCAATGTTGTTGCTTGGGTTCCTTTAAGATGAAAATGAATGGTGATTGCCATTAGCCAGACGGCCCAGTGGAGGACTTGCTGACCTTTTCTTAGTGGAGTTCTTATTGAGGGGGCTCTAATTGGCATTCATGGTTTGAAACCCGCCATTCCAGAATGGAGAATGGGTATTCTGGAGTGAAGCAGAGCTAAACCGAGTATTGGTGACCTTTGGTGCTCCAAACGTGGACTAAGGGATCGTGGCAACAATCCGATACCATAGGAAAATCTAGTTTGTCTCTTTGTCTCTCTTTCTTTCTTGCATTACTTCTTGCTCAAGCTTGTTTGTGTGCAAGTTCCTTTGTATGAAAACTAGGGTTAATTTTTGGGTGTGCTTAGTATAGGACTACTTTTTACACTAATCTATGACCATGAGCTTCCGCTTAGTTGTGTATCTTGTAGGTTGTATCAACGGGTATGTGATAACTTGGTTAGCTTGCTCCTTTAGTTATTATCTTCCCAAAGACATGTTTAGAATATCAGCCCTAAGAACTATCTAGTGAGGTTTCTTAGAGAACTTACGTGTCAAGGCGCAAAAGGGGTTTAGAATTTGCATCGGCTAAGGTTGTTCTTCAAATTTTTACGGCCCAATTCAACCCCCACCCCTTTGATCCATTCATTCCTTACACATATTCACAGTAAAACTATAATGTGGGACAAAACAAACAAACAACAACAACAATAACATAGCATTTTAGTCCCAAGCAAGTTGGGGTAGGCTAGAGTTGAAACCCACCAAGAGTCCCAAGTCACGGTTCAGGCACTTCAATAGCTGTTTTTCAAGCACTCCTATTCAAACATAGATCTCTAGGTATATCCCAAGCTTTCAAATATCTTTTTATTGCCTCCCCATGTCAATTTCGGTCTTTCTCTATCTCTCCTCATATTATTAGCTTGTCATAGGACTCCACAATGCACTGGTGCCTCTGGAGGTCTCTTTTGGACATGGCCAAACCACCTCAACCGATGTTGGACAAGCTTTTCTTCAATTGGTGCTACCCATAGACGATCACGTACATCATCGTTCCGAACTCAGTCCATTCTTGTGTGACCACAAATCTATCGCAACATACGCATTTCTGCAACACTCAGTTGTTGAACATGTCGAATCTTTGTAGGCCAACATTCTGCTCCATACAACATAGCCGGTCTAATCGCCGTTCTATAAAACTTGCCTTTTAGCTTTTGTGGTACCCTCTTGTCACAGAAAATGCTAGAAGTTTGTCACCACTTGATCCACCTTGCTTTGATTCTATGGCTAACGTCCGCATCAATATCTCTACCCCTCTCTAGCATGGATCCCAAATACCGAAAGGTATCCTTCTTAGGCACTACTTGACCTTCCAAACTCATATCTCCCTCCTCATATGCAGCTCCGCCAAAGTCGCATATCATGTATTCGGTTTTAGTTCTGCTCAATCTAAAACCTTTAGACTCAAAGGCCTGCCGCCATAACTCTAGTTTTCTATTTACTCCCCCTGGCTTTCGTTCACTAACACTACATCATTAGCGAACAACATACACCAAGGGATATCCCCTTGAATGTTCCTGGTAACCTCATCCATTACCAAGGAAAAGAGATACGGGCTTAAGGCTGACCCTTGATGAAGTCTAATTTTAATCAGGAAGTAATATGTGTTACCATCGTTTGTTCGAACACTAGTCATAACATTGTTGTATATGTCCTTGATGAGGGTCACGTACTTTGATGGGACTTTATGTTTGTCCAAAGCCCACCACATAACATTTCTTGGTATCTTGTCATAAGCCTTCTTCAAGTCAATGAAAACCATGTGGAGATCCTTCTGCTCTCTAAACCGCTCCATAACTTGTTTTATTAAGAAGATTGCTTCTGTGGTTGACCTTTCGGGCATGAAACCAAATTGGTTTGTTGATATCTGTGTCGTTCCTCGCAGGCGCTGCTCGATGACTCTCTTCCATAGCTTCATAGCGTGGCTCATCAACTTAATTCCTCGATAATTAGTACAACTTTGGATATCTCCCTTGTTCTTATAGATTGGTACCAATATGCTTTTTCTCCACTCCTCATTCATCTTGTTTGATTAAAAGATATTATTGAACATCTTGGTTAGCCATACTATAGCTATATCCCCGAGACATCTCCACAACTTGATTGGGATACTATCAGGGCCCATCATTTTGCCCCCTTTCATCCTTTTCAAGGCTTCTCTGACCTTCGATTCTTGAATCCTCCGCACAAAGCACCTATTAGTGTCATCAAACGAGTCGTCCAGCTGAACGGTGGTGTTCTCGTTCTTACCATTGAACAATTTATCAAAATATTCTTGTCATCTATGTCTGATCTCATCCTCCTTCACTAAGAGTTGCTCCCTCTCATCATTTATGCGCTTGACTTGATTGAAGTCCCTTATCTTCCTATTGTGAGCTTTACCCATCCTATAAATGTCCTTCTCTCCTTCATTCATACTCAAACGTTGGTAAAGGTCCTCATAGGTCCGCCTCTTTGCTTCACTCACCGCTCGTTTTGCAGTCTTCTTTGCCATCTTGTATTTCTCTATGTTGTCTCCACACCTATCATGATACAAGCATTTATGGCACTCCTTTTCCTTAATAGCCTTTTCCACATCTTCATTCCACCACCAAGTGTCTTTCGAGTCGCATCCGCTTCCTTTGGACACTTCAAGCACCTCTGAAGCAACATTTCGAATGCATGTTGTCATCTTCTCCCACATGCTGTTTGCATCGCCTTCATCCTTTCAAAGGCTCTCTTCAATGACCTTTTCTTTAAAGACCTTTGATGCATCCCCTTCTAATTTTCACCGCTTCGTTCTAGCAATCCTAGCCATGAGCTTGCACCAGAAAGCGGAAGTCAGCCACCACCAGCTTGTGTTGAGCGACCACACATTCTCCAGGTATCACCTTACAGTCCACGCATATTCGTTTATCCCTCCTTATAAGGACAAAGTCGATTTGACTAAAGTACTGGCCGCTACTAAAGGTCACTAAATGGGACTGTCTCTTACGAAAGAAAGTGTTAGCTATCAACAGATCAAAAGCTATAGCAAAGTCTAAGACTTCCTCTCCCTCCTGGTTCCTACTACCATATCCGAAACCCCCATGAACCGCCTCGAAACTTGCACTTAATGTACCTACATGGCCATTAAGATCACCTCCTATAAAGAGCTTCTCGCTACTAGGGACAGCTCTAACCAAGCGATCTAAGTCTTCCCAGAAAAACCGCTTAGCACTCTCATCATGGCCTACTTTGGGGGCATACGCACTAATTACGTTTAAGACCATATCACTAATGACAAGTTTAACTAAGATGATCCTATCCCCTTGCCTTCTCACCTCCACTACACCATCCTTGAGGCTCTTATCAATCAAAACTCATACTCTATTTTTATTTGAAGTTGTCCCTGTGTACCAGAGCTTGAAGCCGATATTGTCCACCTCCTTCACCTTCTACCCCTTCCATTTAGTCCCTTAGACGTATAAGATATTTACACGCCCCCTAACCGCTGTGTCCACTAACTCTCTTAACTTATCCGTAAGGGACCCTATATTCTAGCTACCTAAACGGATTCTAGTTGTCTCGACTAGCTTCTTTACCCTTCGCACTCGTCAAGGTAGGTGTGAAGACCCTTGCTCATTTTGCACCACATCCGGGCGCCGATGTGGCGCGCTACTAAGGATGCGACGACCCGATCCTTGCTCACTAGACACCGTGTCCAGATCGCGACACGGCGCGTCACGGGGGTGACGACCCGGCCCTTGCTCATTTAACACCATACCTGGGTTCCGACATGGTGCGTCACTAAGAGGGTTACGCCCCAACGGGATTCTTTTGGGTTTCATCTCCATAAAAGTGGTTAAGTTTTTACATTGGCTCGCCGCGCCTAACACAACCCTCCTTCTTTACCAGGGCTTGGGACCTGCTTTGCTGGGACACCAAAGGCGCCCCACCATAGGCGGAGTTGTGGGACAAAACAAACACATCAGAAAAATGAAATGAAATTTTACTTGACTTGTGTGAATTGTATTTTGGACATACAAAACAGTCTACCTCTAGAGAGTTGGATATAAACACATAATATTAAGTCCACAAGACAACGTGGTATCAGACAAAAAGAAGACTTGGCCTTGCACTTCCAATGACGAAAGGCACATCAAAGAACCCTAAAAAAACATAAATTTTGTATAAAGCCAATAATAATCACATATTAATATAAGCACTGGAGAATAAAACATTTTTATAATCTTCATGCAAAATGGCCATATATAGTCAGAAGAAATGGCAACCTAAGTTCGTCTTATGTGGATGGCAACAACTACTGATGAACCATTATTACTTTATAGTGCGAGGAGTTGCATACTTTCTCGGATCAAAATTGTAAGTCCATCTAGCTAGATTTGTCTTATATCAAATATATTTAACTTTGACTAACATCATCTATATAAAGTATATTATCTAAATGAAACAAAAGAGTTATAGATTATGAAAGTACTTTTTATTATAAATCTAGTAATTTCACTTTTGTGTTGTCAACATATGTGGAGATTTTTAAGTATTAATGGTTAAAGTTAGAGAAATTTAATTTAGGAAAAATCAAGATGGACTTATATCTCCGGTTGGTGAGGTACATATATATCATATAAAGTTAAAACACAGTTTACTTTGATCCATGTTATATTTGAAAACAATATTGGAATAAATAAGTTTTGCTAAGTAGTCGTCTTGGTTATCTTCTTGAACTTACAGGCCTACGTAAACTATCTGTCATACTTCTGGGCGAATAGCATAGACACTCGAGATGCACTTCGCATCACGAAGGTACAGTAATCATCACTGATAACTCTGTTTCTCAGGTAATGTTTTGCCTTTGCATTTAATCTAGGCTAATTATGTGCTCCGTGTCTACACTGCTCAGGGTACCTAGGACGAGTGGGTGAGGTGCCACGATGGCGACCTACCCTATTCCGAAGATATCAGGAGCAGTATAAAGTACCATCGGAATGTTACATTAAAAGCCTATCGCGCATTGGTTTACAGGTAAGTTTTAATGTTATTATGGGGCTGTTTGGTTGGCCGCCATGGCTTGCCAAGGCACAGGTTCGGCGCGCCACAAAATTTCCCAAAGCTGTTTGGTTGAGAATCTATCTTAGGCGGCCACAGAACCTGCAGACTTGTATTCTCGCCACACTCTACGGCGAGCGATTCATGCGCCACCATCTATGGCGAGCCACACTCCGCCCCATGCACGGCGTGGCTATTTATGGCCGGCATCCAAACATCCCCTATGTACTGGAACCGCTGGCGCCTGGATCGTGGTTGCTAGTGCCCGAACGTTCGATCCGGGCGCTAGCGTCCGGACGCTCGCACCAGCTGCGTCTACCCACGCGCCCGCCGCCCACACGCCTACGCCTGCTTCATATGGGGGCCCACATCGCTCCGTTTCCCGTGCATGCGCGTGCCCACATGGGGGCATGTCTCGATCTGCGCCTGCTCTCGTTTCCTGCGACTGCCGCTCGCGCCCCTCTGCTTCCACACGCATGCACGCGGGCCTAGAAGCTGCAAGCGAGTGGCTGTGGCAAGTGGTTTCCACTACAACATTCAAACACCAGATCTATTTTTGTAATATTCAGATAAAATATTTGCAACATACGTCTAAAACTAATGAAACAACATATAGTTGAAACACCAACATGTGCAACATCCCAATCTACTTTTGAAACATCTAGATGCAACATACAAAAGAAGACAGATGAAACACTTGAGACATGTGTTTGAAACACTTGCAACATACGTGTATAAAAAACAGATGAAACATTGACGCTTGCAACATATGTGTATGACCATTGCAACATCCGGATCTACTTTTGCAACATCCGCATGAAACAATTGAAACATACATCTGAAATAGTTGAAACACTTGAAACATATACTTGCAACATGTCTGAAAAACGTCCATAAACACTTGAAACACAACATCGCCGCGCGGCCATGACCTACCTGGTGGGGAACTGTAGTGGCGCAGGCCTCCCCTTCCTGCCGACAGCGCGAAGTGGATGGGGGCACAGGCCTCCCCTGCTTCCACTTCCGCGACGGGCGAGGTGAATCGGTGTGGCGCTAGATGGTGGTGCTCCCGATCTCATGCTGGGGCAAGCTGTCGCCGCTCCGGTGGAGAAGACCGTGGCGGGTCCAGCGCGAGCTGTCGCTGCTCCGATGGAGAAGGCGGCCGGCGAGCTGGAGAAGGCCGCGGCGGGCCAAAGGCACGGTGGAGAGGGAGGAAGGCGGACAGCTGGAAGGAGCGATGGAGAGGGATCAAGGCGGGCGGCCGCGCTCGGGCATGGTGGAGATGCTGGCCGTCGGGCCCCGGCCGCCGTGGAGAATGTCGGGGCGGCGCGGCAGAGCGCGTTCACTTGAGCTACGGTGATTTTTTCTGGAGAATGGAAACAGCAGGCTACGGTTAGGGATTTGTGGACGAGAGGCTATGACTATTGGGCTGGTGTTGCGGCCTGCGAACGGGAGCGTCGAGAGGATCGGACGTCCTCACCATAGCATTCCACTTAAGTACACGTAGGTACAACAGAATTAGGTGGTGATCACACAGTTACCGTGGGCTCAACTCCAACAGATTGGCTATTCTGGTTGTGGAGGCTACTTTAGAATTTGCATAGGAAAAAGTAGGCTCCAACAGATGTGCTATCTAATTTTGTAAAATAGGAAGCTGGCTATTCCTTGATTTTCTATGGCATATATAGCCAACAACAGGCGCTAGCTATATGACTTTGTAAAATAGCAAGGCTGTTGTAGATCTCTTCTTTTTTTAGAAGTTTTCTATTTTACAAAATAGCTAAACAATGGAATTTGGCAACTAATTTTAGCCAAGTTGTTGGAGTTGCTTTTATAATGACTATTATTATTTTTTAAATCATTCGGTTATTGTTATTACTACTTCCTCCGTTTTCCACCATAGCCCTGAGAAAAATGTTTCACAACACTTATCCATTGAGAATGGCCCTGTTCGTTTCACTGAAATTTGGCTTATGCTAATTTGTTGTGTGAGAAAAATGTTGTTTCTTCGTTGAAAAGTACTGCTGAAGTAGTGTTGAAAAACAGGGGCATTATCAAGTTACAATTATTGCAATAGTCACAAAGAAAAGGTTACTATCACTGTTGGAAACCCTTTTCAGATATGGTTAAAATCGATTTGCAAAGCCGGCTAGGTACTCTCTTTCTAGAAATTATTGGGTACTCAGTCGTCCTTAGAAACTGATTTCTAGAATGGCAGGCCGAAACCCTGCCGCCCCTGAGAATAGATTTCTAGGTGGTCGGCCCATTGGTTTGCCTCTAGAAATGGTTGTACAGAATTTGCAAATTAGGCAAAAATAAAGTTACCCTAAAGAGGACACAAGCACGTATTTCTAGAGGCGAATCTTCTCGGAAACCATTTTTAGACATGTTACTTTGATAAGCCGTCTCTAGAAAAAAATATAGGTGCCTCTAAAAATTGTTTTTGTAGCAGTAGATTGTTGCAGTTTTCCCACTTGTGAGTAATGGAAAAGTTATTGTGAGTTATGTGCTATAAAAAATCTATAAGCTGTTTGGTTAAAACAACTATGAAACCTACCCTCTCTTTATCCCCCTTTAATATAACTTGAAAAAACAGAAAGTTGAAACCCAAAAATAAGGTCCAAGGTGCTGCGAAAATTTTACTACACAAAAACAACTGCTTCTGGAAAAGCAATTTCTGGTTCCACTCGTTTGGTTAGGGTTATGCGCAACTGAAACACTTCCAAAAACTGAACCAAACACAACCTAAGTCTCTTTTCTGCCCCTTCATTAATTCTTTTGTCACCTCATAAATAATGTTGTGACATTATTTAATGAATAAAAAACTTTCAAAGAAATTGGACTAAGAAACAACATGATACTATGAATTGGATATGCCGTCGTTGCATACCAATTTCTTGATGGAATTTTTATAACATACAAATCTTAGATATAACATCATAAGATTATGCATTAAAACTAATCTAGGTATAATGCAATTTAATTAGTGGTATGGTGGTTTTTTCCATATAATTTTTACAATTTTTCTATGAAAAACAGCTGTTTGTAGATACAAAGTTCATATAAGTGGTTGGGGACTATAATACCCCTAGCCCTTTAGGGCTTGATTGGATGGCGTGACTTGGATGAGCCACGCCGGGACCGAAGTCAGGTCAAGCGTGGCCATGCTTAACCGACACAGGCAGCCTTGTTTAGTTTCCATCATCATGCAGGCTAGATTTGACACGGCTGATGAATGGTTGCCCATATATGCGCTTCAAGAAGTAGAAAAAAATCGACGTCTTTTTTTCTCGATCGGGTGTTCAGCCCGTTTTTCATTAAGTTGAAAGGTAACCAAATGTTAAAAGGGCGATACATAGAACTCATAAGTAATCCTTGGATTATCAATGAAATCCCACAGGCACAAACGAACAGAAAGAAAACATGAGGAGACCCTCCACCTCAAAATCCCAACCGACTTAACCTAATACAAGAAGACAACACATTGTTAGCCAGTAGTGTAGTGAGTGAAACCACAGAGGCAACGAAGCAAGCTTCAACCTCAGCGGCAAAGCATCCGCCAAGGGAGTTAGTACGACAACAGCGGCAAAGCATCCGCTAGAGAAGAGACCACGGGGCAAAGCATCCGCTAGAATTATAGCACGGCGGCAAAGCATCCGCCAGAGACGATATCCACACGGCAAAGCATCCGCGGATGGGGGGCCATCACGCTCTCACAGCAGCAAAGTATATGCCTGAGAGGGGAGATCGAAGCGACACAGGCAAGGCAACCGCCCGAGCAACATGACGGCAAAGCATCCGTCCAAGAATAGCGATAGCGGCAAAGCATCCGCTACAGAGAAGCAATCGACTGCGGCAACACCAACAAACTACTGGACAAACCAAAGTGAGGAGTAGCATGAAGCACAATCAGGCATAGCACAGCGAGGAGCAACTCCATGCAGGGAGACGGAAGGAGCAGAAGCACGGCAAGGGGCAGCAGGAGCGCTCCAACGACGCCTTCAAGAAGGGAACAGACATCCACAGACGCCATCATCGTTGACAGAAGCACACGGGGGGCTTTCATCTCAGAACCTGCCCCGGCGACCCGAATAGTGAAGACCAGTGTTCGCCTAAACGGATTAAACGGCCGTTTAAACGGCCAGTAAACGATAAACGGTGGTAAACTGTTTTGTTTAGGGGGTAAACGGAAATTAAACGGTTGACCGTTTAAACGGTCAAAAAAAACGGGGAAAAACGGCCTAAACAGAACGGAGATAAATAACATTAAACGGGCTAAACGGCTGTTTAAACGGCCGTTTAGGCGAACACGAGATAAATCTAGTTCTGTTTTGTATGGATAAATTTATATACTTAAGTTTATTATATTTATAAATGTGTACACTTGATATATTACATGCATAAATATCTATATTTGGTTCTTTTCACATGCATAAATATATATACATACCAAAATAATTGATTTTTACTCGGATAAATATGTATAAATGCTAAAATACTTGATTTTTTACATGCACATATATAATTATATGTATTTTTTAAGTATAAAACCGTTTAGACCGTTTAACTTCGTTTAAACACCGTGTAAACAGCCTAAACGCTAAACGAAGGGCGACCGTGTAAAGACCGTTTACCGTTTAGGAAAACATTGATGAAGACAGGCTTCGACGACACCTTCAGGAAGGGAAATGACGCAGACTGTGCCATGGCCGCCAGCACAGAGCAAGAAGCTAGGCAGGGTAGACACCCAAGCACAGTAGTCGACACCGTGGGTCGGGGATGGAAGGCGCAACCGTGCCAAGGGGCTCCACCACGCCGACGCCGTGCCAAAGCGGGCCCCTAGACAGCCGTAGCACGGACCTGCCCGCCGAAGCCCCCGAAGCCACTTCGAAGCCGCCGCCGACACGAACCGCGACCATGGGGAGCGGCCGCAGCCGCGGGCAGGGCGAAGCCGGCCATGGCCCGGCCGCCATGGTGTGCCACGGGCGAAAGAGGCCAGATCCGGTTGCTGGCCACCACGGCCCTGGCCCCGTCCGCCATGGAGCTCCACGGGCCGTGTAGGACCAGCCAGCCCGGCCGCTGGCCGACCAAAGCCGCCAACTGGCGTACGTCACCTAGCGCACGCCAGGAGGCCACACGAGGTCTGCCGCAGCTGCCCGGGGCGTCACCTCTCCAGGCCATAGATCCGGCGATGGGGATGGCAGATCCGGCCTCGAGGCTCGCCGGCCGTCGATCCCGCCGGAGAAGCCGAAGGGAGAGGCATGGCGCTGGAGGGGTGGGAGGGAGGGGATGGGCAAGAAAGGGGCTGCGACAGACACCTTTTTTCGGGCTGCCGCGGGCCGCCTCCGCACGCTGGAGGGCAGCGACGGCCAGAGGGGAGGCGGGGAGGGGGAGGCTCTAGGACGCCGATGAGGTCCCCCGAGTCACCCCTGGGAGCGCACCCTTTTGGTTTAATGAAGTTGCTTGCTGGTGAACTGAAAAAATAGACGTCATAAGCATGTGCGGCACCGTGTGAACCTGGCTCGTGAGAAACAAATTCCATTTCCGTTTTTGCAGAGCCAGGCTAGGAAGCGTTGAATTGGCACCAGCTGAGCCAGGCTTCATTCATCGTTCAGGCAACCAAACAATCAAATGTTGTATCTTGTGGGCCTGGTTGAACTATAACCGCTGAACCAATCACGCCCATATTGTATGATTTTAGCCCTTGTTCTTCAAGTATTACGGTTGAATTAGTCCCCACCATAATAATTTAGATATGTTGACGCTCCATACGTAATCTCTCCGGGTTAATATTTTTTATAGCAAGCCAGAATAGAGGTGTCAAAGCTGCTATGTAAATGGCTTCATTAAATACTCCATCTCCTGTAATATAGTGTATTCTAAAAATTTTAAGACAAATTAAGAGACAGCATAAGAGACGCATGTATCCTTATTTTATTTCCTAATTAGACGTTATTATCAACGTGATTAATGATGATTTGTTGATAAATGGAAAGTATTTAATGTAAAATTGATTTTTGTCCTCTAGAATGCATTATATGTGAGGATAAAATTTGAAGGCTATAATACACTATAATACAGGATGGAGGGAGTATGCGAGTTAAGGCGTAAACAAAACAAATTCCTTATTTGGCTCTAGATTTTAACTGGCTTTCCATAGCCTCGAAAAGTTCTTTCTTACCTATATTTGACTTCAGATTCATTTTTGTGCATAATAAGGCCCTGTCATTAGTTTCTGGAGGGCAGATTCATTTTTGTGCATAATAAGGCCCTGTCATTAGTTTCTGGAGGGCTGTGTTAAATGGGAGACCGAACGACTGTTTTGCCTCTTGCATTTTTAAGCCATACTCCCTCTATCCAAATTATAATATACACCACATGTATTTTTGACAGCACCGCGTCATGCTTTTGAGCATTTTTAAGTTATACCCCCTCCATTCAAAATTATAAGATGTTGTAGTTTTTCTAGATATACAATTTTTGCTAGATATACACTTTTTTTTACGGCAAAAACTGTGGGGGAGGTCCCATAGTGTCAAAAACTTTTTATATAATTTTAAAGGGTTCCAAGAGGCTTACAATGGGAATTAACTGAAGGCATCGAACCAAAAGCAGAAGGCTGACCTAAGGTCAGTCTTGAATCTAAGCGACTGAAGATTACACTGTTGCTAGATATACACTATGTCTAGATACGATATATAACTTTATAGTTAACAATATTTTTATTTGGACCAAAATTTTGGTCTAATTAACAATATTTTTATTTGGACCAAAATTTACATTTTAAGTTTTCAGACTTCGAATTTCAAGTTTTTGAATTTTAGTAGAAACTTTGTAGAGTTATAGTGCTCGACAGTATCTAAACCTTTGTAGTGGAAACTTTTTTTTTTAAAAATGACTGAAATACTCAATACAATATTTGTAAAAGTTAATATAAAATTATAGCATATTATACGTTGTTACACATGATTGTGTAGTATGGTAGGAGGTGTTCATGAGACAAGAGGTCATGGATTTGAATTCCACACCAGAGGCACTTGTGCCAACAAATGTTAAACTGAAGCTTGCGACACCATGGACAATGTGATTGCCAAGGCGCAAGTGAAAATAACCTTTTCTATTGTTTTTGAAGAAAAAATGTTAAATTGAGGCTTATGATATCGTGAACATACCATAGCCTCTTGCGCAAGCAAAAATATTTTATCTATTTTCTTTTCGCTATCTTTAAAAATATATTAGAGCAATTGGCTCATTTTTATAATTAATGGCGTAGCGGTGATTTTAAAAACCATTCCTAAATTTGACTTTTTATAAAGACACTCAAAAGAGTGTCACATGCGATATATCTCAAGAAAAACAATGGTTGGTACAAACGATGTACAATAAGACGAAACAACATCTAAAAAATAAGAGTACATTAAAGACCAAATCGATCGTCTTCTCGAACGTCCACTGCATGCCGGAGTTTGAAGCCCTCGCCAAACAAGGCTTTGAGGACCAAAAAGCCACTCTCTGCTGACGACAAGATCTAGTATCCACTGAAAGAACATCGGTGGGAGGAAACCTCCAAGGAACACAGGCTTAAAATCCTTCATCGAAACAGTGTGTTGAAGATGTCGGACCTTGATATAAAACAGACCAAAAGAAAAGGATGAGATCGCTGCATCGAAGCCCCCCTCTAAAAAGCATACCAAATTCCAAGATCTGAAGAAGAGAACAACGGATCTGACATACCAAACTCTCATTGGCCCTTTGCCGACGCCAGATCGAACGTCGTCGAGGTAAGGAGAAACCGAAGAGACAATATTCCAAAGTATCATCATCGCTACCACCACCTCGTCGATGAGACCAAAAACCAAAACATAGGTCAACAAGGATCTACAAACCTAAACAAGAATTATAAAGGAGAAGAGAAACAGGCCCCCGCTCCTCTGTCTACCGGTGAGATCTCCGGTTAGGAGAGACGAGAGGGACCCGGTGGTGTGGGCGTGGATGTGGGCGGCGGCGGCGGCGGTTTTGGGAAACCCTAGGGCTCGTTGCCCTATGTTTTCCTAAATTCAATTTTGATCATCTGTCGTGTGTGTGGTGGTGAGTCCAACGGTAAAAAAAGGCAATCAAAATATTATATAAATGGTACCTATTTATACTTCTATTATATTTTGCATATTTACTGATATGGTTTTAATTAGGATTTCAATTTTGTCAATTTTCAAACACCTAACCTGTCAATTCTAGCTACACTAAAGAGCTTGCTATAACTTGTTTGTAAGAATATAAATGAGTGAGTAGGGTGATTATACCGCCTTGTAGAGGAGTGAACCAATCACAATATGAATACCAAATCAATCACCGGGAGAATACCAAAGGGCAAGAGACAACCAATTTTTCTCCTGAGGTTCACGTGCTTGCCGGCACGCTAGTCCCCGTTGTGTCGACCAACACTTGGTGGTTCGGCGGCTAAGAGGTGTTGCACGAACCTTGTCCACACAATTGGACACCGCAAGTACCTACCCACAAGTGAGGTAACTCAATGACACGAGCAATCCACTAGAGTTACCTTTCGGCGCTCCACCGGGGAAGGCACAAGACCCCTCACAATCACCACGATCAGAGCCGAAGACAATCACCAACCTTCGCTCAACGATCCTCGGTGCTCCAAGCCGTCTAGGTGGTGGTAACCACCAAGAGAAACAAGTGAATCCCGCAGCGAAACACGAATACCAAGTGCCACTAGATGCAATCACTCAAACAATGCACTTGGATTCTCTCTCAATCTCACAATGATAATGGATCAATGATGGAGAGGAGTGGAAGGGCTTTGGCTAAGCTCACAAGGTTGCTATGTCAATGCAAATGGTCAAGAGAGTGAGCTTGAGCCGGCCATGGGGCTTAAATAGAAGCCCCCACGAAATAGAGTCGTTGTACCCCTTCACTGGGCACAACGCGGGGTGACCGGACGCACTGGTCGTATTGACCGGACGCAGGACCCTAGCGTCCGGTCCTCAGATCTTCGCCACGAGTCCCCTGCTTCAAACGCTGATCGCCCGATCTCAACGGTCAAGTAATGACCGGACGCGTTAGTTAGAAAGTGACCGGACGCTGGATGCTGGATCCCAGCATCCGGTCGTTACCAGTAAGGTTCCAAACGCGAGATTTCACGACCGGATGCGTCCGGTCATGCCCGACCGGACTCTCCCAGCGTCCGGTCACTCAAAGTCTCCTCTGTGCGCCCCACGTCAGCGTACATCAGCACTGACCGGACTCAGACCCTGAGCGTCCGGTCAGATTTTGCGCCAGCGTCCGGTTACAAGACCGAGACGCGAGCTCACTGTTGTCACTGACCGGACGTGTCAGTCTAGTAGAGGCCAGCGTCCGGTCACTCCAGTGAAACCCTGTCTTTTCTATATAGGGCGCCGGTGAAGTTTCTAACCCTTGCTCAAATGTGCCAACCACCAAGTGTTTCACCTTATGCACATGTGTTAGCATATTTTCACAAACATTTTCAAGGGTGTTAGCACTCCACTAGATCCTAAATGCATATGCAATGAGTTAGATCATCTAGTGGCACTTTGATAACCGCATTTCGATTATGAGTTTCACCCCTTTTAATAGTACGGCTATCGATCCTAAATGTGATCACACTCACTAAGTGTCTTGATCACCAAAACAAAATGTCTCCTACCTTTTATACCTTTGCCTTGAGCCTTTTGTTTTTCTCTTTCTTCTTTTCAAGTCCAAGCACTTGATCATCACCATGGCATCACCATCATCATGATATGATCTTCATTTGTCTCATCACTTGGAGTAGTGCTACCTATCTCATAATCACTTTGATAAACTAGGTTAGCACATAGGGTTTCATCAATTAACCAAAACCAAACTAGAGCTTTCAGATGGGAAGATAGTTCGCCATGACACTGGTATCTCCCTCGGTGGCGCGCACAGCAATGGCATAAGCTTGTAGCCACTGTGTGGGGTTCATCTGTCCCTCGTAGGGCTCGACCCCAGTGATTTTGAAACCACAGGGACACTGGAGTGTTTGGAGTGCCCTCGTGAATGCTCGGGGCCCTTCGGGATCGTTGTCGTCATGATCTGCGGCGTTGTCGACGTTGAGCGGCTAGAGGGCTGAGTCTGGATTACCGAACTCTTGCTCGTACTCTTGACGGCGGCGTACCTCTTCTTCGTGGCGAGAGAAACAATGCTCGTCGATATGACGTTGCGTGTCTCGAAGATTGTTGATGTGCGCTCGGACGTCCTGGTTGACTTCCTGATCGTATTGGCGAGGGTGGTCGATGCGGTTGCCCCTAGCTCCCCCCTGGAGAGGTTGTCCATCGTCGCGATGCCGGTCGGCGAAACAACTTCGGCTAGGGCAGCGATTAGATCTCGGCGCGGTGGATCGGCGAATCGAGCTCGTGGAGTAGGAAGGTCTCTGATCCTGGTGGATCTTGTTGACCTGGCAGTGCGCCGCTTTAAGCATGGCGGCGACCTTGGCGACCTCCGGTGTCTGCGGGAGCCGGGCGAGCTCGTTGGCGGCCACGGCCAAGTTGGCGCTTGGGGTCTTGTAGACGTTGTGGTCGTTAACACGGACAAATTTGTCGTTGAGGTTACGTTGGAGTGGGCGTGGCCTTCCTTGCGAGTTGAGCTTATCGTTGCGAGCAGCCTAGGCTAGCACAAGGGCAGCCTCATTTGCTCGGTGCTGCACACGGTTGACGTTCCTGTTGACGCGAGCGGCGCGATCCTCGGTTGCACGGAAGGGCTGTCAACGCTGACATTGAAAATTCCGCCTCCACGGAAGGGAGGGAAAGGAGGTTGTACGACGGTAGTTTCAGCGACAGTCTCCGTAGAGCCCTGGGACTCGGAGTCTGGATTTTCCTCTAGGATGGTTTGGAAGGATGCTTCGGTTCGTCGGCCGACGTGTAGCATGTTGACAGTCAGCGAGAGCTGGTCGGCGATCTGGTCGATGAGAGGATGGACATCTCCAACCTAGTTGGTGAAGTTGCCCCTTAGGGCATCTTGATATGTGACGGCAACACTGGTGAGCCCAAAGGGTAGGGCCATAACCCCTGTAGTTTCCTGATCCACCTCCGATAGATCTAAATCGGAGGGTGGTCGGCGCTGGACTAGAGTGGTCAGAGCCGATTCTGTGATGGAGAGGCAATCGGCGGCTTCTAGCCAACCTGATCGATGAATGCGATCAAATCGTCGTTGTTGATTTGCCTCCTTGGGTAGCGAGGGAGCGGGCGGCGAATTATAGACGAAGACAACCTCGGAGGCTGTTCCGAGATTGGATCTGCAGTTGTAGGTGTTGGGGTGATCGGCGTAGTATTGATCTGCACCGGCTCGATGAGCTCTCCGACTCCGTCAGCGTTGATGATCCAGGAGATCGATCCGACCATGAAGATCTAGCCGGGCTATGGGAGGGACGAAGAGCCTGCAAAACGTACCATCTTGTTCGACATGGAAACAGCACGTAGACCCCTACCTGGCGCGCCAACTGTCGACAGAATATCATCGGCAGTCCTCCGAGGGATATCCCACGAAGGTAGATTGATCGACAGAGATGCGTGTAATTGAGAACAAGAGGGCAACAGAGACACAAGAGTTAGACATGTTCGGGTCATCGGTGTAACGTAATACCCTACTCCTGTGGTCTGTTGAATTGTATTGGTTATCGCATAATATTGCCTGTGTTTGGAGGGGGTCCCTGCCCGTCTTATATAGTCCAGGGGGCATGGTTACAAGTCTGTTAGATCTAGCAGATAATCGGAAAGTAATAACAGATTATAGGAATCATGGGATCATACGTATCCTAACAGATCTCGTAGTATCTTCAGGATATCTTTCTGGTGTCTTGCGGGACGCGCCGAGCAGCGCCGTGCCCCGTAAGGCTTCGTCTTGTGGGCTGGACTGCCCCTGGGAGCGTAGCGCATGTGATCTACCGTGGCTATGCGGGATCGTAGCCCACAGTTCCTGTCTTTCCTTGCCGTGGACGCACATCCGTTGGTGGTGTTCCATTTCACTGGCGTGGCTTCTTCTCACACATGCTTCCCTCTCTCCTGTTCTTCTCTCTCTCCGACTTTCCTCTCCTCCGTTGTGGCCATGAGCAGTAGCTGGCCAGCGTGCGCTCCGGTAGCTCTGTGGCTAGAGGCCTAGAGCGCATGCGCTGGAGTCGAAGGTCCCATCCGCCGTGCAAGCCACGACGACATGGATAAAGACGCCGCAAACGCCTCCGAGGTGAGTCACCCTGGCCTATCCTCGTCCTCGCATTTTATTCCTTTTCTCCATCCGTAGATTGCGCCTTCCTGATGACCTGCCTCTCCGCGCGGCTCACCTCGCGTGGTTTCTAGGTACTGAAGGGGGCTCAAGGGGGCGCTACATCTGTGGTGTGGAGAGGAGCTGTAGTGGACCTGCACCGGACCTGCGGAGGAGCTATGCCGGACCTGCAGCGGAACTGCGGCCTACCCCTCCTGCTATCCGCATTTGCGCCGGTATGGTTCTTCAACAGCGACAGTGTTACATTTGCTAGCTCGTGATGAGATTGCCGTTCCATAAACCTGCTTGGCATTTTTATGAAATTTCCTTTCTTTTTTGGCCTTGTTTTTCTTGCTTGTCCACTTAGTAAAGCTGACGAAGTTTCCTGGTTTAGGTGAGTTGTTTGGCTTGCTTTGTTCCCTTGGGTCCCATATAACTGAAGCTTTTAGTTCATTCAAAAGAAAAGAGAATTAAGATGCTGGTGCTCGATTTTCAACATTATGAATGTATGTGATATCTATAAAAATTAGTAAAATTAGGTGGAAGATTATGGCTCTATGTTTAGCTTACCATTCAGTCGTACATGTTTCCCAGATTTATAATCCGACTATGACTGAAATAGCTAAATGAAAAGATTAGGATTCTCAGTTGCATCTGCTGGTTAGGTACTGTAAATTGGGTTCAAGTTAGTTTTTGTTTGCTGCAGTGGGGAATAGTTACATTGGATGGATTTGGTTATTTTTATGCCAATAATATTTATTTTATACTATTGATTGTGACATTATTAGCTTACTCCTAGATTAGCTACATCTTCTGGTTTACTGTGTACAGAGGACCTGCATTTCATATGAAGGTTTATCGGTTGTTTTTATTTTCTTTATAGGATTAAGTCCACTTTTGACCCCTCAACTATCATGTTGGTCTAATTTTGACCCTCAACTACAAAACCGTCTGATTCAGGCACCTCAAGTTTGAAAACCGTTCACTTTTAATACCTCGGCGCGATTGAGACGGTTTGTGCTGACGTGTGCCTGGTTTTAACTCGCCACGCTGGCGTTGACCGACGGACGCGCGGGTCAAAACAGGAATTTGGAGCTGTTGGCCAACAGAGCCCATGTGGAAGACTCCACTCTCGCCCTGCTGTAGCGGCGCAGCATGGCCGCGCAACGGCGGCGGGGAAGGTGAGAGGGAGGCGGGAGGTCGAGCAAGGAGCCATGCGCAGGCTCGCCTCCTTCTTAAGCGCGGCGCAGGGGTAGGGAGCAGCCAACATAGCGGCATGGGCCGCCGTGGCGAGCCATGTGCCGCCCGCACCGCTGGCGGCGATGGGGTCGCAGGGGCCGCTGGGGCACCCACCCACGAAGGGATGGCCTGGACCGGAGCCGCGCCCGCAACCCGCCTGCACCGGGCCGTCATGGCCGCTGGGGCCCCCGCTCATGCCGGGATGGCTGGGAGTCCGCGTGACCGCAGCGACGGCGGCGGCGCCTGCTCGCAGCGGCAACGCCAACCGCTCGCACGACGCCATCGCAGCTACCATCACAGCAGCCGCCCCCGTGCGGAGGGGACTCCGACAGCGACTCCACTCCAGGATGTGCAGTCCCACGACCCGCTCATCCTCTGCGATGCGTAGCACAAGATCCTCACCACCCCCGCCGGATCTATTGCTAGCGGCGTAGGAGCACCCGAGGAGGAGGAGGACGAAGCGCAGAGGAGACGGAGACGGAGACGAGATGGGCGAGCTCCGTCCATGCGAGCGAGGCTGCCCTATCCGTGGCGTCCACGAGAGCTCCAGCCGACATCCGCGCGAGTCCACAGCGGCCGCGCCGGGAGGCGGGCGGCGGACCTCCACGGCGTTGAGCGGCCGCGCACGGCGTGGCAGGCGTCCAGCGGCAGCCGGAGCACCATGGCGTCAAGGCCGCGGCCGGACCTCCACGGCGTTGAGCGGGTGCGCGTGGGGAGGCAGGCGTGCAGCGGCCGTAGCCGTAGCTTGAAGGCATCTAGCGGTCGAGGCTGCAGGGTCGGGCGTGCGCGGGAAGGGAAGCTGCTAGCGATGGGAAGGAAAGCGCACGGGATCCGGCACGCACGATGGAAACTATGGCTCCTCTGTCCGTCCGAGAGAGAAAGGAGGAGGAAGGAGCAGAGCAGAGCAGGGCGATGGCGAGGAACAAAGGGTAAAAGAGGAGCAGGGCAAGGAGAATAGAGCAGAGCGACGGTAGGAGCTTTGGCTCGGCGGCGCGGCTCCGGCGAGATTCTCGTCCGTGCGGCCGTTGCGGCAAGTCAAGGCGCGGGCGGCTCCGGCGATGCTCAGCTCCAGTGCGGTGCCCGCCGGCGGCGAGGTCAGGAAGCAGCTCCGATGGCGTGGCTTCAGCGAGCGTGGCGTGAAGTGCTCGGCGGCTTCAAGCTCCGATGGCGGTAGGGATGGGTGAGCTCCGCGGGCGGCCCTGGTGACGACCGTGCACGAGCTCCGCATGCAACGGCGCGGTCGCGGCGAACTGGGGCGGATGCGGCGAGCCGGCGTCGAGCCAGTAGTGTGGATGCGGCGAACCGAGGCGGAAGAAAGCACGAAGGAGTCGGATGCGGCGAGCCCCACGAACGACCTCGCGGGGCGGCCTGTCCTCTACTACGAGCGACGGCGCGCGGGGGGCATCCACGCACGAGTCGGGGCTCCAAGGGTAGTGGCGCGTGTGCAGCACGACGCGTGACGGCATGGACGAGGCGCGCCGCTGGGAGCGTCGTGGGCATCGCGGCCTCCGTGCTGCTGGTGCCTGCCGAGGGAGATCCATGTGGGCTCAGATCCATGCGGGCTCCTCGCTGCTGCCGTCGACGTTGCCGTGGGGGCGGTTGCGGGCCACCATGTTGTGCGAGGTGCGAACGATGCTGGGGCGGACGTACGAGCGACGATGATGAGATCCGGTAGCGGAGAGGGCGGACGCGGCAAGCCGGGGCAGACGCGAGCTCCGTCGGGCATGGTGGTGTGGTTGCTTTCGGCATCGACGGCGAGAAGGAAGTCTCCATCCCCGTTGGCGGCATCAACCTTGGCTGCTACTACGACGGTGCAGTTCAGTTGAGTCGATGACGCGTGGGCCCCACATCGGACAAAACCGCTCCACGTTGGATAAAACAGCCTCACCCGTGCCTAGGTGTTAAAAGTGAACGGTTTTCAAACTTGAGGTGCCTGGATCAGATGGTTTTGTAGTTGGGGGTCAAAATTAGACCAACATGATAGTTGAGAGGCCAAAAGTGGAATTAATCCTTCTTTATATAACCTGACATGTCTGCTATCTTCTCTGAGCTTCAAGAGTAATTATTAGAATGTAGTGTAGCTAGCTTTTTTGCCACTGCTGTTTGTGATAATAAGTCTCCATTTGCAGGACCATCAGCTTTACTGATTGGCAATATACTGGCTAGAGAATCCTATGACAAGGAAACAAAAGATTTTCTGGACTAAATTACCTTGAAAACGAAAAAACTGGTGAAAATTGATGACTACAACGCTGCGCATGTTTCTCAACTCAGAGAAGACCTTTTCTGCTCTAGTTCATGGTCCATGCCGTTCGCTGGTCTGGAAGTTCCAGACCAGCCGGCTGCTCCCCTCACATTTTACTGTTCACCAAACCAGTCAAACAGTGTTTCTCTCTCACACAACTAGTCAGTTTCAGCCAAGGTTCAGATCAGCGAACGGGGCCTAAACTGAAGAACAGCATCAAGGCAAGAGATGCAGCACTCCTTGGCTTCGTGACCACCTTTGATTCAGTCTGTCAGGAAAGTTCGACCCCCTTCCACTGCTTACTGTCGTTGAAAACCACCTAAAAAAATCCCTTCTGTTGCCAGCAAGCTAGATGCTGCATCGATTCTCTGCAGGCTATCAGTCCTTGGGTGAACCTCCGTAGTGAGCTATTGTCTCTTCTTGAAGATCCAGTCTTGGACGGCGCCATGCTTCCCAAACAAAAGCAGACTTCGGCCAAGAGAACAGATGCCCCAGCGACTGTTGAATAATGTTGCTCATCTACGCCCTTCTTTTGTTTCCTAGCTAACTATGTACTTTTCTTCTCTTTTGTTATTGCTCTCCTGGAGAAATGCCTGTAGGCCCTGTTCGCTTCTCTTATAATCTATTTTTTTCAGCTTGTTTTTTCAACCGGAACCGTGTTTTTCTCTCACAACAAATCAGCCGTAACAGTGTTTCGACTTGGTTTTTAAGCGAAACGAACGGAGCCATGTAGGTCTGTTCTTTAGACAACATCTATGAGTATTTTATTTCCCATGAAAGATGTCTTATCTCTGTTTCAAAACCAAAAAAAATCCATCGTTGTGTACATGCTTTCTATGACAAGGTTATTCCATTTGCCAGATAGAACCACTGTCATCACTCGCGCGTATGAGCGCGCGCAAATCACTAGTCCTCTTTAGCCTGTGAAATGTGAACAAACTAGCAATCTACTACTACTCTACAGTTGACCCAAATTACAACAGCTTGAGATCTCTCAAGTTGCTTACAAATCTTTCCCCGACGGGCGACCCAGCCCTGACGAATACGGCCGGGTACCCGACCCGGGCCTCCACCTGGGCCTCGAACCCGCCCTGCACCCCGGCTCCGTACTCGTCGCCGCTCCACACGTGCCTCCACGCCCCGGCGCCGGCCGGGAAGTAGGCGGTGACCGCGGTCCGCCCCTTGTCCATCACCGGCACCACCAGCATCTCCGTCCCGACAAGGAACTGCTGGTACGTGAGCGCCTGCACGCGCTCGTCCGCCGGGTAGTGCAGGAACAGGTGGCGCGCCACGGGGAGCCCCGTGCGCGCGGCCTCCCCGACGAGCCGCGCGCGGTAGAACTCCCAGGCCTTGTACATCTTGGCGCAGCGCGCGAAGTGCGCCAGCGTCCGGCCGCTGGAGTAGAACTGGCAGTTGGAGCCCGGCCTGTTCCCCTCGTGGGTGCGGAACACCACCGTGAAGGCGTTCACCTCCATCCAGCGCAGCAGGAGCTCCTCGCTGCGGCGGTAACGCAGGAACGGCGGCAGGTCGACCGTACAGTAGCCGCCGGCGTCGCTGTGGTTGAGCGGGAACCCCGAGAGGCCGCCGCTCAGCAGGCCCACCACGCTGCTCTTGATGCCGTCGTTCGCCTGCCAGCTCACCATCTGGTCGCCCTCCCAGAACAGCATCGCCCAGCGGGAGCTATCCCGGAACCCCGACCGCACGAAGAACACCAGGCCGTCGTCGTCGTCGCCGCCCTCCGCCGCCGTCTCCGCGGCACTGCGGCGGCTGGCTTTCCACTCATCGGCGAACTCGCGATTGACGCGCGCCCACAGCTCCGGGTACCGGTTGTGCGCGGCGACGGGGTCCTCGCCGGAGTGCAGCCGCGCGTCCAGAGGCAGGCCCTCGCCGAAGTCAGCCATCCAGCCGCTGACGCCGTGGTCCACCATCCCCCGCAGGACGATGCTCTTGAACCAGGCGTGCGCCTCCGGGTTGGTGAAGTCGAGCATCGCGACGTCGAACGCCGTGTTGGGCATCATGTACGGCTCGCCGGCCTCGTCCGTCACCAGGATGCCCAGCCTCTTGGCTTCCTCGAACAGGTGCCTCTTCGTGTTGGGCTTCTCATCCATCTGAACAAGAACAAGCCAACGTTTTCTTCAAACAAAATTCAGAACACCGTGCAAGCACACTAGCCTCTCTGGAATGATCGGTGAACGAACGTACCGGCACAAGGCAAGGGTTGCAGTAAGTCATGGTCCTGATGCCGTGGCTGCGAAGGTCAACTACAAGATCCTTCCATCCACTGTAATGAGCATCATCAAGCTCCCAGTTCCACCAGAGCTGGGATCCGATCGCCGTCTTCCTCTGGCCAACCCAATCCTGCAGAGACCAGCAAGCCAACGTGCAGCAAGCAGTTCAGAGCCAGTTCAGGGTGCGTCAGTCAGGCACCGAGCATATCATGAACCGTCAGTTTCTCATCAGACCTGTAGCCAGAATGCAGAGACTGGGACATCGTAGTCCTTGAGCTGGTCCCAAACCCTGCGGACGGTGTCTGTGCCACCCTGCATGCCGACAACGGCACCGGACGTGATCCACCTGGGAAGAACCGGCGGCCGTCCGGTTGACTCCGTGTAGCTGGTGAGCAGTTCCGTCGGTGAGTCGCCGTCTAGTATCCGTCCCTGGACTGAATTGCCATAAATCTGAAGAGAAAGCAAAATCAAGAGTGGAAGTACTCGATGAGCCTCCTCAACTGCACAATGTTTTCAAACTGGTTGTGTGGAAAGAAATTGATGCTTTGTACGTAGATTCGTTGTCCTGTTGAACGGCTGCCTACCTGAATCTGCACTCTGTCAGGTCTCGTCAGGTCAAAGATGGAGTAGTCGTATCCTTCAAGGTACAAAGATCTCATCTTTGAGGTCATGTAGAATGGGGAGGGAGCATATGTCGTGCTCCAGTTTCCTCCTGACCTACAGAAAACCACCAGCAAGGACACACTAAATCATCTCCAAATAAAGTCAAACAAAAAGTTGGCACCAGTGGAATTGAATCCTACTGTAATAACCAAAAATACTGCAGAGTCCGGAATAATGTCACTCCATTATCTGGGGAAAAAAACAGTCAGGACAGGCATTCTACATTTGAGAAATACACAACCGCACTAGTGCGCTTTTGTCGAAAACGAAAAGAGAACGTTTCTTTCCTCATGTTTTCCCTTCCCGTAGATAAGTATACTGTTATAAAGGTACAGAATCCCAAGCACACACGCACAAGAAACTGGGGCAATCGTTGTCGATGTGATGAGTTTCCAGTTTCCACTTCACACTAGTAAAAGTTTCAAAAAAAAAAGATCACAGTTCGGTTCGTTTCAAAGCCACACAGGCACACACTATCGGTCTTGTTGTTTTCGGCCACGTTCGCTTCGCTGAAAAATACCGTTCGTTGATTTGTTGTGAGAGAAAAATATTTTACCATGGATTCAAGCAATCGAGGCCGGATCATAAATCCTTATACGTTGCAGGTTCATCAATGGCTGCAATAAAGTGGCAAGACCAAGATAACAGGATAAGCTCAATTTGTGAGACATATCTGCCCACCCATGCTTGCAGCCTGGTCCAGGCCTTGACTTGCATAGCTATCCTTCTTTGGAAAAAGGGTTAAGCATATGTAAGAGGTTAGCCAAATTATTTTCTAAATATAAATTTAGCTATTATTAAAAAAAAGCCTCTAACAGACTCTATAAATGACTATCCAAATTTAGTAGCTCTCTGTCCCACCTTATTCACTTTCTAATTTAGGATAGTCTACCTCACTAGCTATCCAGTCTTTTGATTTTACAGATTGTATTATAATACTCTAGTATTTTTTTATCAAATCTATTTTAGAAGCAGCTAAGTCAGTAAATTTGACTAATCTTTTTTTTGCTAATTTCTTAGAAATGCTCCTAAAAATTGCGTGGATATTTTTGCAGGACCGTAAATGCAGAGAAGTCCAACTTATGTACTAGCGTTTAATCTTAAAGTTTGAATTTTATTTTAACACTAATAAGAAACAAAGGGCTCTAATTGAATTTTCCAAAGTTTGGTGTGGTAAGCTACAACGAGCCATGGAAAAAGAAAAGAATCACACCTGTAACTGACGAGGTTGGCGGCAAAAGTGATGGGCTGGTCTCCCCTGCCGATCCCCTGCTCCTGCACCAGCACCGGCACCCGCTTCCCCTTGAACTCCACGCGGCTGAACTGCTCGCCGAACCCGAAGAACCGCTCGTCGCGGCTGCTCGTGTACGTCAGGAACACGCGGTTGAACTCCTCCGGCCGCCGCTCCTCCGCCCTCTCGGGACCTGGCAGGAGCGCCGCCGACGCCTCCTCGCGGCTCGGGGTCGGGGCCAGCCTCGTCTTCTTGCTCGTGCCTCGCTGGACGCGCCCCGACAGACGAAGGCGCATGCTGGGCCGGTGGAGCCTCGGGCCCGTCGTGGTCGTCGCCGTCGCCGGGGTCGACTTGGCAGGGTCAGCGGCGTGCCCGCACGTCCATTGGTAGTCGCCGATCTTGACGCTGAACGCGACCTGCGTGTCGTTCTTCTCCTCGAGAACGATCCAGTACCGCGCCGAGAGCACCGGCCTCCCCGCCGCCGCCGCCGCGCTCCGGGCTCGGCGACCTGCTGCGCGAAGCCCGCAGCAGGTGCACGGCGACGGCGACGCGCCCGCCTTCTTGGCGGACACGAGCCCGGTCATTACCAGCACCGGGAACCGCGTCGCGTCGGACGGCTCGAACGCGGCTGCGCGCAGCAGGTCGGCGCCGCCTGGGCCTGCCTCGGCGGCGTCGCAGCGGTAGGAAGCCTTGATCCTGTCGACGTGCTGGCGATCGGGGACGAGGCGGGCGCGGCCGTCGCGGAGCGCGAAGGAGCCGCGGCACTCGTCGGCCTCGGTGGCGGCGGAGGCCGCGGAGAGGAACGCCACGCCGGGGACGGTCTCCCACATCGCGCGGCGCGCCGCCGCGCCGTCACCGCCGTCGCCTGGAGGAGGAGGAACCCTGGACAGCGAGACCTCGCCGCCGCGGGACGGGTCCCAACGGAGGCGGAACCGGGTCCCCACGGGGAAGTCGTGCGCGTGGGCGAGCTTGGAGGTCGTCGCGAACGAGAGGCGCGGCGCCGCGTCGCCGTCGCGGATGGCGGCCGTCGGGACGGCGCGCGGGAACGGGTTGTTGAGGCGCGCGTGGTGCTTCTTGGTAGTCTTGGGCGGCGACGCCATGGCGACGGTGGTGATGGCGCGCACGGGAGAACGGAACGGAGAGCCCGTGCAGTGCTCTGCTCGGTCCAAGCCCATTCATTGGCTGAAATAGATTCTGGAATGACGGGGTGGGGCAGAGCGGTGGGTCCGGAGAGCACGCGCTCGTTTTTGACTGACGTAGTGACGGGTGTATTTGGGAGTAGTAGCTTGTGTTCGTAATTGCTAGATTTACCAATGAAGAAAGGATTATGGCCTGTCCGACAAGTAGGAATTTTGCGAAATACCACTGTTGAAATTGCACCATAACTTATTACATTTCTGAGATATTTCTGCGTTCCGAATTGAGCATCCATGGATTTGCTATGCTAGATCGGCTGGTCAAGCATTTCGGGTGGCACTCTCGTGTCGTGGTTTGGATTAGATCCATCACGAGAGCAAATTGTAGTGGCGGATGTAAAAAAAAAATCCTCGTCTGCCCCTGTCTTACTCAAAGTACAGATTTGTGGCACCAACACACTCATAAAGTAATGGCTCCTGTTTGCAGGTGGAGTACGAGGTTCGGGGTTTTCTTGGACCGGGTGAGGAGTCCTCTACCTTAATGCGAATGCTCGGGGAACGCATGCTATCCCCATAGTTCAAGTTTTTTTTATAAAATATAGTTTATTTGATTAAATATTTAAAATGCATGTTCAAGATTTATTTCAGCACCAAGGTATACAATGATGGTTTGACCCAAATTCTACCAAGTGTACAATTCATTCTTTCAATACATTTTGAAGTTAAACTGACGTTTGAAACACCACTTATGCTAAAGCATCCTATTCTTAGTGCATCACGACATGCTTGCTCCACAGTCTACACACACATATATTCATCGTCCCATTACTAGGTACAGTTTGGTGTGCACTGGTCAATTTTCTCATGGAATTCTGAAAACTGGTCAAATCTTTGGGTTTGACATGTCTCCCACGTCCAGCCGGAGTGACGCGTATTTTTTTTTTTTTTTTTGGCTTTGTTTATTCGGGTTGCCATTTTTGTCCTTATTTTGACACATGGAGATAGAGTTGTCCTCAACGGTTGCTTTATTAGCTTTCTTTCTAAAGCTTGTGGGACCTTATTATGAACGTGCCCGTGATTGTGGGAGCATACGACCAGCAAACGAACAAAGCCCAAGTAAACATTTGGCAGCTTATTTTTTCCGAGAGAGCAAAGAGTGAAGCTAGCTGATGTGCATGTCCAGGTACAATGGACCACACAGCTACTAGCTGCCTTTGAGTTACTGTAAAACGATGGACGTGCTGGTCATTGCTCTTTAATAAGTGGATACTACGTGCTCCCTCCGTTCCAAATTAAAAGATATTTTGATTTTTCTAAATATATTATTTTTATTATGCATCTAAACATAATGTATAGCTAAGTGCATAACAAAAGTCATTAATATAAAAAAACCAAAACGTCCTATAATTTTGAACGGATTAAGTACTATTTACGATGGACAAGTATTGTTTAGGATGATAACACGGTCACAAATGGCAAACTTCAGAATTAATTTCTGCAGTAACTACACAAAATTATAACCTACAAAAGTAATTTCAAGAGGTAATTACACCAACACAGCATCCTCTATAGACTTTTGGGCGTCGATCAAGTTCACCTCTTAATGCATTCTGTTGATTGTCGTCGTTGCGACAAGACTTTCAGGTTTCAGCACCACGCGTGCATCTTCCCGCTATCACGGCATTGTTCTTCCAAGCAGAACAATATATGGGGCCCAGAAATCCCTCGTTCAGTAATCAGTAATCCTGATAAAGTTATCAATAATCCATCCTTGAAACGTACCCACCAGTTTTTTCACGGAATATGGAGAAAATTTACCGATTATTCTATAGACAATCTGAATAAGGATGTGTTTGGTAGAGATTCAAATTCTCGTACAAACATTTTGGATTGAGAATCAGAATCACTAGGTCGTTTGGCTGTGGGCTGGATCCTAATTAAAAAATCATATAAATGAAAATATGCTCCAAAAACTGATTTTATGGCCAAAGAACAACTTAAATTTAACCCCATTTTAAGTTGTTGCACTTAAAATGGATTAACTAGAAAAATATGTTGAGAAGGAAGAATCAAAATAACTGCGAAACCATGTTTTCACCATTTCACGTTTGTAGACGGTACATAGCGAATCGCTCCGAGGAAAAACGTTTTGTTGGCTCTGATTCTACCGATTTTTGTAAAAATAGAAAACGATCCATGGTGCCGAAAGGTGTCTGTATCGCTCCTTTTTTTTTACAACAGTAGTATCGCTCCTTAAGAGTAAGGCAGACCGGCTATGAGGATTTTTGCAACCTTCTTTCAGTCCACATATATAATAGTTAGCGCTTCACTATTAAAACATGACACACTTATTTCTCTCACAAAGTTTTTCGATTCTTTTATCTAAGCCGGCTGTAAGCTTATAGTTCGTTTTTCTTCTCTCTCCTCTCTTCTCTACTTCACCTCAGCATTGAGCTGGCACAGAGCCTACTATTATACTTGCTCTAAGTAACCAACCGCCAATAATACTGGCCGATTTCAGGTTCGAAATGAATGCATGCACCTGGACGTGTTGGAGGCTTTGTTCACGTCTGCAGTCTGCTGGAGAGGTAGAGTGAACACACTTGCGTGCTCTCTCCTTCAAGTTTTGAAAGTTACTCCGTACGTATTTGTTTGGCTTCAGACCGGCCATGCCCGTATCTTGCCGTCATCACGGCAGTATTCAGAGAGCAGAGCAATGCATATATGCGGTGTGACCTCGCGTATGGCATCTTCTCGCCGCGACGTGGAAGCTCTCGCTGTTCCATGAAGCCACGGAAGGAGGCCAGATCGAAGTTAATTCTTTGCCTTCTTAGGTTTATATGGTGATGAGTAAAACAAGAATAAGGTTACCATGATTTTATGAGCCGGCACGGCAAAACATTAATATAACGAAAATTAGTTGTTCCATTCCCCGCAAAAAAAAAAACCCCTTAATAGGAGCCAGCAAGGTTATTTAGTTAAGTCAATCTTGTATCAATTTTCTATACGAGATTACTTTATATGCATTTATTATGGACCTTGAACTTATTTAGATTAAGGTTTAGTCAAATCTAATTAAATCTAATAAAAATAGCTACTTCATTATCATTGGTATAAGTACTACACATTTCCCATTGCAGCAGTAGTCATTACAGTGATGAGAACTCTAAAAGCGGACCAAAACCGTCAGCGAGAACCCAGGATAGCGAACTGCTCCGACGACCAACCCTTGGATGAAAAGTGACAGTTTTCCTCTACAGCGGTCAAAGCAACCGAAAAGTACGAGTAACGCGCAACGCTCTGCCTGAACGATGGGCCACCAGTTGACGAGGGTGTACCAATTTTCCCAAACAAGTTCCTCGAGCTATCGCCGTTGCTTGGCCATAAAACGTGGAAGAAACCAAATCAGTTGCGACACACGTCCACGCAAGTGCACACTTTCGTAGTCTAGCAATTTGCTCACATATCAACTAGGCTTAAAACCGTCCAAAACATGACGGATTCACGGATTCAAACATCGGACTAATGACTAATCCATAGTTCATACAGATACTTACTGCCAGGTTAAAAATAGGAGACACGTAATCATAAAGCAAGTATTAGGAGATAAATAAAAGCATATTACACCGTATCAGAGGCTCGATGGCAGCATCGAACCCACAGCGGGAACTACACCCGTGAGCACTCAACTCCGTCAAGCCAAAAATGGCAGCACCCCAAACCCATATCAGGGAACGCACCCGTGAGCTCACAACTCTGTCAAACCAAAATGGTTACCGCGACAAATGAATCAGAGTTTCCGTTAGGAGTGCCAGGAAACCCGATTCTCGTCATCCTGGTTCCAATGTTTCTACCCTACGTTTTCTGCTACTCTAGCACCAAAAAAAATGTTGGCAAGGTATCATGTCTGCAACACTTGATTCCTGTTGGAGTGGTAAGAACAGCAGCAGGTTGATCTTCTATATCATACACAGAAAGGTCGGCCTAACTTGATGCCTTCAAATGTCAAGTTGTTCTATGCTGATCGTGCTAGCAGCTTCCTGGATCAGTTGCTTCCTATAATCAACCTGGAAATATGCAATATGGAGATTTAGTAACGTGAAGAATAAATACATTATCTTGGAAGTGCTTTTAGGAATCTTAGGTTGCTTACCCGGGCACCCATAAGTGACGAGAACACAACATTGGCCTCAGCAGCATCTTCAACCTTAAGCTGCTTCAACAGCCGCCTCTCAGGATCCATCGTTGTTTCCCACAATTGCGCAGGCATCATCTCACCCAAACCTGTTGCGACACCAGAGAAGCAAATACAATATAAAGATGAAGGAAACATAAGAGCCACGGAATATGTAAAAACTTGAAACCGACATAAGACGATATATTAATCCAGTCAGGGGTGAATGGAAAAATAAGCTGGTGGATGGAGGTGGTGGAGGCGATGGTACCAGTTTGAGAGGTTTGTCAAGATGATATGGAGGCAATTAAAAATGCACATTGATGCAAGAAATATGATTTGGGTTTGATGTGCCAGGATATTTTCTTCGAAGTTCATAGTGTTCATGCTCATTAGTTAACTGTACCTTTAAACCTCTGGATATGATATGATGCATTTGCAGGGAAGGTGTTGACTATTTCTTTGAGATCAGCATCATCATAGCAGTAATGTGCTTGTTTTCCACGCTCAACCTAACACCGCAACATACACAACTCATAAAATTGATCAATTCATCTTCAAACTTTCTAAACTTGAAGCCACAATCAAACCTTATAAAGAGGAGGTACACCAACGTAGATGCAACCTTCATCAAATAATGCTCTCTGCAAATTGTATGAGTAAGGAAGTCAAAACCTTCATTGTTCAAAATATGACAATAGTATAAAACATTTGCCAACATCGGTACGGACAGTTGCTAGCTCAAAGCAAAATCTTTTGTGGAAGTTCAAAACAAACATGCTAGTAACAAAAAAAACGCTAACCAATTTTATATACCTAGTTCAACTTGTGCAAACCCAAACCTGGCCCTACAAGGAAAAGTGCCAACCGAGCCCCTAAAGTCCTATGGACTTCTGTATACTGAAAAAGACAGTAGCCCTTCGATGGGCTGAACGCTTGGGTAATTGGGTTTGACCAATACCATGTCACATTATCACCCGGAAAAGAAAATTCATGTTTCGGACCAAGGGGCAAGGGCGATCACGCATTCACACTGTTTGGATATTTGTGGGTTTTTCTGCATTGCCAATAGGGTACTGAAAAGACTTTCGGATGAAGAAACAGTCATAGACTTTCCTTCGGGTTTGACCTGTTCTCAACACCAATTCTAAGCCATATTGCAATTTTCACCCCAAACCCCATTCTAACCCAACTATCAACCATTTTAGTTTCACTTTTCAGGCGAGCATTATCTAAATCAAACCCTATCATTTAGACCTATTCACTGAATCCATCAACAGATCTTGTCGACAATTAAAAAACAATGTCAACAGTACTATAGGCTGCTCAATCTGTAAACACTTATAAATGAAACAGATGAGGTACTTCAGTTTGCAGATGCTTCTTGGTACGTACTTGATATCTGAAGAAGAACGTAAGGAGGAGAGTCCGGATATGTGCCCCATCAACATCAGCATCAGTAAGTATAACTATCTTATGATACCGGAGAGCCTCCTTCTTAAAATCCTCACCCTAAAGTATAATATATTTGATAAGAGCAAAGAAAAAGAAACATAATAAGAGAACAAGAGAGGATGCAACCTTCACTCCTAATCCAAGCCCAAGAATAAGGTTTTGGATCTCTTCATTTTTGTACATGGCTGCTTCATCCCTTCTTTCAATGTTGAGAATTTTACCTCTTAGGGGCAAAATAGCCTGCATTCAGTTGTCCAAAATTAGATTCAAGTGAATGACAGGAACGTGTCATGCAAGATGCTGACACAACTGATTTAGAGAAAAAAAAATAGACTGGACTCTCTTCTCATATTGTATAGTAATGAACTAATGGCCTATGCACCACAAATAAAGTGCATATGTTCTAACCATTTTGTTGACAATTCATGTGAGACAACAACTCTACTTCAAACACCGGTGTGCACCTTGCAACTGCTAGGGTTTTGTAGCAAAAGCTAAATAATAAAATCTTTGTGAATCCAGGAAGCACTGATTCTAAAGAAATGAAAGAGCATACAACTACAACCAATTGCTCCATCTATACAAATAGGGCACAATTTACCATGCTCAAATTCCATTACAACTGTAAGGGCAACTCCAACAAACGACTTTTAAGCTAGCTATTTTTCTCATATTTTAATAGAAGAGAGAAAAAAGCTAGCTCTTGCACACATTTCAAGGTGGGGCTATCTGTGTTAAAAGCTATGTGCTAAAAGTTAGGACTATTGGAGAAGCTGGCTTAGAGCTAGTAACTAGCTCTAACCATTGCGGGTGCCCTAAGTATAAATTAATATGTGGGGGAGGGGGGGGGTTATTCTTATGAAAAACACTGCTTATATTGAAAGAAGCTCTGGAGGTTGACACCACAAGGTAAAATGATATTTGAAACCCGCATTGGTGGTATCAGTGGCAAGAAAGCAAGAATGGGTTAAACAAAAGCTTCTCCATCAAAGTAGGCCAAATCAAACATTATCTAAAAGTTATAATAGTAATCTACAGCTCTAAATATCAACAGGAATCTCCTGTGATGCTTGTGGTGCTATAACTGTTGAACATACTGCGAAAAAAGATGAACAAGCTTTACCTGAAATCTTCTATCTCGTCCTTGCTTTGCACTACCACCCGCAGAATCACCTTCAACAATGAAGATTTCTGCATTCATGTGTGATCAGCAAATGTCAAAGCCAAGAAGCGTGTGCAAAAAAAGAAGTGTGCAAGAGGCCTAAGCCTGATTGAAATTTGAACCCAAGGACGTTACACATTGCCAGTATAAATGTAGACTCACCAGATTCTTCAGGATTAGTTGATGCACAATCAGCTAATTTCCCAGGGAGTGAAGAAGATTTCAACACACTCTTTGACCTAACTAGTTCCCTAGCTCGCTTGGCTGCCAATGAAGCCTGCAACGAAAGGAGTTTATCACATACTGCAGCAGAACAAACTAAAAAAAAATCCCAGGGAATCCATCTTGCAAGAACAATAAATAGGATACAAAATATTTTTCCCCTTCAAAACAAATGTGTAATTATTACAAGAATCAGGTACCTTGAGAGCATTAAGGGACTTTGATAGGATTGAATCCAGAACATCTGGATGAAGCTCTAAGTACTCTGTTAAGTTTTCTTGAACAGACTGTTCGACTATTCTCCGTACTTCTGGATTTCCCAACCTTGTCTGTGAAAGATAAGGAAACAAAATTGACCCAATATTAGGAGTAGAAGAAATGGTATGGCATCAATCATCACACAAATTTAAAGGACCATGGCAGGAAAATCAAGCTAATACCTTGGTTTGACCCTCAAACTCTGGACTAGGGACCTTCACTGAAATGACGCATGTCATCCCTTCTCTTACATGCTCCCCACTCAAGGTAATATCCTTATCCTACAACGAGCAGCTGATATAGTTGATTATGTTTTTCAATGGTTGGATAAATAGGATTCAAAGGTGCACTTCAAAGACTTAAGCAGACTGTTTCATTGGTTGGATAAATAGGATTCAGAGGTCAACTTCAAAGACTTAAGCAGTCCACAGTACCAATTAAGAAACAAACCTCCAATGAAATGGTTTAGAATCATAACCAGTTGAGTATAAGAAAGACAACAGGGTGCATTCGCAAGGAACCGAAGAAACAGCAGTCTGTACATTATCACCTTAATAGTCTTTGACTTCTTTGCAAGGTTATTAATGGTTCTTGTCAATGAAGCCTTCAGGCCATCAATATGAGTACCACCATCAATAGTGCGGATACTGTTTGCGTATCCTAGCACTGTATCAGAGTAAGAATCAGAGGACCTGTAAATGGTGACAATTTATTGCTTCAGAAGAAAGCACAAAATTATTCCCTCAGAGTCAAATACTTAATTTTGGAATAGAATATAGTAAATTGCAAAACAAGTCCATGAACGTGCCAGATAGCTGCAGGTGGTCAATGAACTGCAGAACCATGGAACTCTGTCCACAAACTTGACACAAGACAAAATATATATATATATATAGTGGATATATATCAATCAAAGTTTTAAAAATTCATCAGGATTGACCCTCGAACCTTTTTAGCAAAAACATTCAGGCCACATAAGGTACCACATTTTGAGAACTCAAATGTAAAAAAAAAAAAAATTAACCAGACAAGATATCCCAAACACTGTAGATACGTTCAATCAGACAAACTGTTTCTCCTTGCTAAAATGAAAAGATGTGATGCAGTGCATAAATGTAACTGTACTACTCCCTCCATCCTGAAATACAAGGTATCAAAGGTTTAAAATTTATCCCAAATTATAAGGTATTCCACATTTCTCAACCCCGCCTATGCATGTGCCTTTTAACCCCATCCATGAATGCATCCAGGAATGCCTTTTAATCAGTTATCTTGCCAAAAATGACTCATGTAATTGGTAGCCAAAATCAATGACATGCATGCATGCCTTTTTAGACTATGGTTACTAGGAAATTAAGCAAGTTTACAACCGAATAACTAATTATTATTTAGGGGCTTTAATCTTTTGTCAAATTGAAGGGTGGGCCTGGTGCAAGTGGTAGAGTCTTACTGCCTGTGACCGGAAGGTCCCGGGTTCAAGTCGCGGTCTCCTCGCATTGCACAGGCGAGGGTAAGGCTTGCCACTAACACCCTTCCCCAGACCCCGCACAGAGCGGGAGCTCTCTGCACTGGGTGCGCCCTTTTAATCTTTTGTCAGACTCTTATTTGGTAATAAAATTGTTTGGATACCTTGTATTTCAGGACAGAGGGAGTATTTTGCCAAAAAAAAACAAAGAAAATGTTTACCATTGAAGGGAGACATCCACTGTTATACCATCCAACTCCTTTCTGAATGCAATCGGGTCATGCAGGGGTTTCTAGGTCAGAAAGCACATCCAAGAAATAGAATTAGGTTGGTTTGTTGCTGGGTAACAACAATACAATATAATGCTTTGCTAGTTACACGCAAAACTAGACTTCAACCTGATGGCTTCTTTCTACAAGTGAAACTTAGAGGCATAGGGAAGCCTCAACAGTACTTATTACTAACATGCAAATTGAAATTATTGCCCTCACTTTGGTGCAAGTTGATACTAGTCCCTTCAGAAGAACAATAAAGAAACACATACGACAAGCAATTATAACAAAAATAAGAAAAGATCATTCAGCATTTAACATTTCGTAAGTGCTAGGGAGAAGAGAGTCAGTTCAGTACTTCAGCCTATGACCATCTGAAGAAATGCGAGCATTCAAGCATTGTGATAAATTGGTAAAAGAAAAGTTATTTGGCTCACTAGGTCACTAACCCCAAGTGCTTAGGCCCTGGTGGTCTTTGGTCAAGTTTTGGTTGCGTTCTTGCTCTAGTCTGTGGCGCGTATGCATGGAGGAGGGGATGCTCAAGGCTTGGGGGTTATTTAACATGGCTCATCAGTCATTGTACTTTCTCTTAAATGAAATGACACACAGCTTTCCAGCGTCATTCGAGAAAGAAAATCACAATCTAATTTTGTGATCAACAATATAGCAGATCATGGTTTTTGAGGCGTCACCTATGCGTCCAGGCATACCCCCAGAACTACAGGATGCCACAACACCTCAAAAACGACATAGAAAAAACAACAAAGTAAAGGTAGATCTTAATACTTTTTTGTGAGTCCACCAGAAAATGCAATTCAAACCTGTAGGAAAAACTTATGTCTAATGGACACTCGGAATATAAAACCACTTCTACATTTTAAGAATCTTAGCAAACATGGAACTGGATGAACATAGAGCTTCATATGATGTAGAGCAAACCTTGTCAGTATTCAACCATTTAACATATTCAACAAGGCCACCAGCATAACAGTATTCATTATGTTGAACTGTGTGCCCTTCTTCCTTTGTCAAGGTTATTGTCAGCTGGAAAAACATAATGGTTTAATTAAACACAGGTGTGTTATTCACATGAAAATTATTACAGCTAAGCTGTGCATGTGTACGAACATGAGATAAAAAACACTTAAATGCAGCAAAAAACTGATGCCAAACCCAATATTTGACTCTTAACAGAATTTTAACTAAACACCATTTTGACACAAAAAGAACAATATGCATGTAAAAGATGACCTAACAAAGAAATCCCTGCAAATCGGGCTAACAGGGCATAAGACAGTGTGTAAGTTATCTAGGAGAAGGATTACATACCTCAGGATTTAGAAAGGCAAGCTCCCGAATGCGACTGGAGATTGTATTGAAGTCAAAATCGATCGTGGTGGTAAATACTACATTTAAAATATTGGTTAACCCCTGGAGCAGCATCACTAGTAGTGATTAGAAGTTAGACAGAGAACTTGTTTGTAAGAATATGAGCTTACTATCTTTATCAGGCCAAAATCTGATGCTTGTTCCTTGACGAGGACTTGTTTCACCAGTCAATGTGATACTAGATAGCGTTGTCGTTGGTTTTCCCCTTGAATAGCTTTGTCTGTATTCGTTCCCACCACGCCAAACAGTAACTTCAAGTGCCTGGGACAGTGACATCATGATGATCAATTGTATCAAAGGCGTGAATCAGGCAGGGATAAAAATCTAATCTAAAACATGTTAACAATGCAAGTGACACCTGTTTTCATATAACTCCAGCAGCACTCCTGGTGGTACAGTATAATGAAAATTTTCTTACATGGAAGCTAATCGAAAAATAATTGTGAAGTCGAATTACAACAAAAATGCTCAGTAGTGACACTACAGCGTAATGTGTTTTACTCCGACAAAAAATCACAGCATGAAGCAGAGGTAGGACCCACAGAAATTTTTGTACAATAGATGCTGGCCTGTATTATAATTGCATATGTACTTTTTCCAGGTAAGTTAAGACATAACACTACGACAGCCAAAACCTGTGTTTAGCATATTACTAAATACCACTATGATGGTGTTCTGATAGCAACCATCATAGAGTTCACGTGGTATAGCCATAGGCTGAAACATTGATACATAAAAGCTGTTTGCATAACTACTAACTATATATCTGCCAAATCGTAAAATAGTATGCCATGTTATGCTAAACTATCCAGTAAACAAAAATGTTTTCCCTTTTGGTATATCCTTCCCTCAGCCTATCACCCTTGAGGAGAAAGGCATGATTCCAGACAAGCCAAGATGTGTGCATAGCTTTTATTAAAATGCTAAATAATGGTCAGTTCCTTTCAAACAGTTGTGCCCTTCAACATTTTACTTCTAGATAACCTGATTTTTTTCATTCTTTGCTAATCTAGCCATAAATACAAGTCATATCAGAATCAGAGAAACAAGTCAACATGGCAATTAGTCCTGTTGGCTCTCACCCCAGCCCTATTGCTTCTGATGAAGTTGGACCAGGTATCAACATAGGGACAGAAATCAACACTATACAATAGATGACATTGGCCAGAAAAGAAACAGGCACATATTCTGATAGTTCTCATACTTCAACAATTGAGGTATATATATCAGTATAGCACATCAGCTGCATTATTTACCTGTTTCTATTTTATGTTAAGTTGTTAACATTTCTAATCTACCATTTACACCTCAGAGGAAAATTGCGAAGGACTTGTAGTCCTTACCATATTTCAGTTATCCAGTAGCTAGCTAAGCCAGATCGCAGCAGCCATAAAATGTTAGGGAAAAAATATTTTAGTCCTCTGTAATATTACTTCTCGATTATTGTTGTCTAGACTTGAGAGGTAGTAAGGCTCTGCAACATAATTTGTCTAGACTTGGGAGGTAGTAAGGCTCTGCAACATAATTCATGGACTATTCACACAGCACACTATAGAAAATGAAGCTACCAGATTACTATCTTCATCTTCAAAAAAGATAAACTTGAATCTGCAAACTTAAGAGCATTTAACTAACTTTGCTATCACCCAGCGAATCATCTTTAACTATAGAACTTCTCTTATTTTATTTTCAGAACTAATACAACAACAACAACAAATCCTTTAAGTCCCAAACAAGTTGGGGTAGGCTAGAGTTGAAACCCAGCAGAAGCAATCAAGGTTCAGGCACATGAATAGCTGTTTTCCAAGCACTCCTATCTAAGGCTAAGTCTTTAGGTATATTCCATTCTTTCAAGTCTCCTTTTATTGCCTCTACCCAAGTCAACTTCGGTCTTCCTCTGTCTCTCTTCACGTTACTATCTTAGGATTCCACTACGCACCGGTGCCTCAGGAGGTCTCCGTTGGACATGTCCAAACCATCTCAACCGGTGTTGGACAAGCTTTTCTTCAATTGGTGCTACCCCTAATCTATCACGTATATCATCGTTCCGAACTCGATCCCTTCTTGTATGACCGCAAATCCAACGCAACATACGCATTTCCGCGACACTTATCTGTTGAACATGTCGTCTTTTCGTAGGCCAACATTCTGCACCATACAACATAGCAGGTCTAATCGTCGTCCTATAAAACTTGCCTTTTAGCTTCTGTGGTACCCTTTTGTCACATAGGACACCAGATGCTTGGCGCCACTTCATCCACCCTGCTTTGATTCTATGGCTAACATCTTCATCAATATCCCCGTCTCTCTGTAGCATTGATCATAAATATCGAAAGGTATCCTTCCTAGGCACTACTTGACCTTCCAAACTAATATCTTCCTCCTCCCGGTAGTAGTACCGAAGTCACATCTCATATACTCAGTTTTAGTTCTACTGAGTCTAAAACCTTTGGACTCCAAAGTCTCCCGCCATAACTCCAGTTTTTGATTCACTCCTGTCCGACTTTCATCAAGTAGCACTACATCGTCCGCGAAAAGCATACACCAAGGGATGTCCCCTTGTATGTCCCTTGTGACCTCATACATCACTAAGGCAAACAGATAAGAGCTCAAAGCTGACCCTTGATGTAGTCCTATCCTAATCGGAAAGTCATCCGTGTCTCCATCACTTGTTCGAACACTAGTCACAACATTGTTGTACATGTCCTCAGGGGCGAATCCAGGATATCATGTCATTGGGGTCAAGGACTAAGCATCGGGGTCAAACACATGTTGATTTTCTATTTGAAAGAGTAATTTGCAGGTGGATTAAAGAACTTTAAGTGTATTTCTGACAAGTTACCGGGGTTAGCTGACCCCGATGGATACACATAGATTCGCCCCTGCATGTCCTTAATGAACCCAACGTACTTTGTTGGTACTTTATGTTTGTCCAAAGCCCACCACATAACATTCCTTGGTATTTTATCATAAGCCTTCTCTAAGTCAATAAAAACCATGTGTAGGTCCTTCTTCTTCTCCCTATACCGCTCCATAACTTGTCTTATTAAGAAAATGGCTTCCATGGTTGACTATTTTCAGAACTAATAAGAGATCAAAATACAAACCTCTGATAAAGCATTAACAACTGATAAACCAACACCATGAAGCCCTCCAGAGACACTGTAGCCACTCTTTGAACCTCCAAATTTGCCACCAGCGTGCATTAACTGCATCGTTAAGACAGCAAGTTAATTAACATTAAGATTTCAAGTGTTCACATCAAGAAAGACATCAGAGTTTAGAAATGACAAAAATGCTTTGATAACTGAGTTAGCAAAAATACTTAAGGGCAGCAAGTAACCAAACAAGCACCAAATACTTGACAAACAAAAGAACAGAAAAAAATCCAAGTTTTGCATTGCTGAAATCCATGCACATAAAAGTTCGCTCAATAGCAAAACTTCTGTTTACACGGTGATAATCTTAGGCAACAAAGCAATATGTCTGCATTACTAAAGCAAACAATCCAATAGGACGATGCAAAAAAAAAAAAAAAAAAAAAAAAAAACTAAGCCCAGAATGAAAATAAAATCATCATCACTTGAAGGAAGCTGCCATTTTTATCCTTCTTAAGAAGATATACATTGAAAAATTTTCCTTCTTTGCTCATTGTCCTATGCTAGCTGTAGTTGATTGTTTTACAAAATAAGCTAAGAAAATAAGAATAAAATCACTGCAATTTGTAGAACGTAATCAGGCTCGCATGGTTTTGTTTCATGGGCATACAACAAATGCAATAGCATCACCTGTGTAGCTACAACCAAAAGGCACAAAATGCGCACCAATTAAAACATTTTGTGCATGGACATGAGTTGATCAAAAATATATAATAACAGAAAAAAGTCCCCAGGATTAAAATATTGTACCAATACCTAAAAATATTAATAATCGGTAGGAATTTGTCAGATGATGTGCTCTCTTGCACAGAAAAGGAAACATAACTAAGTATGCAAAGAATTTAAAATGGTTGAAAAGTCCAATAAACAACATTTCGAGTCTGTAAGATCTAAAGAGGGTTACAAAAAAAAAGTTAAACTATACCGTTAAGACAGTCTCCACACAAGATTTCTTCGTCTGGGGGTGCATATCTGTAGGAATCTGCAGTACATGAGATTAACGAACTCAGTAAAATGACAGACTAAATGATACTCCGTGTTGGCTGATCAGTGCAAGATGATACATGTCAGGTAGTCAAAAATTTTCATTTAAGTTACTAAAATGATACGAGGAACCAAAATTTTAAAGCTCAAAAATCTGGCTGCAGTTGTTCAATCAACACGCTATTTGAACTAGAGCACAGAAATCCAGCAAACCTTTATAAAATTCAGGCAAACTGAACATTTTCAATTGACAGCATTTTACTATAGGGTCTGTTTGGTTCCAAGAATTGGGATGACTGAACTGTATTGGCTCTCCAATTCAAACACAGGGCTGAAATGAACTGCTCTCTAATTCTAATTTGTGTTTGGTTGCTAAAAGATTAGCACTCTGAAATAGAATCACAACTGGACCTGGTGTACCCTCCTTTCGTCTTTGTCAACTTTTGGTTTGTGGGCTCCATGGCCAAACAGCCTGAACTCCAGACCCCTCTCCCTCCATGATAAAACTCCAGTATCTCCTCCACAGCCAAGCTCAAGCCAAGGCCATGAGTTCTAGCAGCTTCTAGCCCAGCTCGCTCTCATGCAAAACGTGCCATGGGATTCACCTGACAGCAGCGGCGATGGCCTGTGGTGACCATGAAGATCATGTCATGGTGACCATGGAGGTCGCCCCGGCAATGGCAACCATGGATTTCGCCATGCAGTTCCAGAGACTAATCATGAACCTTGCCCCTGAACCGTATTCAAGTAGCCAGAGTACGGATGAGGTTGTGGTCGGTGGAAAATAAGCAGAACAGGAACAGGAAATTGGCCTGGGAGAGAGGAGGCAACAGTGGCCATGCCAGGACCTCAGGGCTCATGGAGCTCGTGCCCAGCCCCAGCATTAGCAGCCATAGAGCTTCATTCCTATGGTGGCAGTCATGGATCCCACCTCCATGGATTTTGGCATGTTGGCAACCATGGAGCTCATCCCCATGGTGGTCTTATAGACCATCAGGCAGTCAATGGAGGTGCAGTCAAACCACACTAAGGAGTCGGCAGTAACTAGTGGCCCATGATGGTGCTTGATAGCAATCGATGGTGACAAGCAATGGTCAAAGGGGGGCGGGCGCTGGGACAAACTCGTCTGCTTCCAGCGACATCAGGGGTCAGGCACAAAATCAGAGGGCTGAGGTCCAAATCATGGAGGCCCCCTTCTAGCTGTCCTCCAATTCAGCCTTAAATAGGTTCTAATTGTAATTCCGATTCCCAGGGCAACCAAACAGAAGAAGAATCAGACATGCCATAATTCCAATTCACCAACTCCGAGTCCAATTGTGCAAACCAAACGAGGCCTAATAGCTAATATTGAGAGTATAAACCTTTATGCTTCTCTCTAGTTATCTTTACTTTGTTAAAGCTGACCCTAGCATTTTATCTTCTAGACACTTTAGTGGTTACAATATGCTCTTTAGTTGTTTAGTTTGTTATGCTTTATTGTATATCAAGTACTGCTATTGCCTATATATGGAACTACAATTATGGCATCATCGGCACCATAACCATGGAAATCACAACCACATGTGTCCAGAATATTTCAAAAGCATCATGCGTTGAAATAATTCCTTAATAAAAACCATGGAATTCAGATTTTTAGAAACTGCATACCCCACGTCCATTGTCTGTTACACTAACAGAATTGTCATCATGAAGAACTACATCGATCTTCGAAGCGTGCCCCGCTTGAGCTTCATCCACAGCATTATCCAAGATTTCGTAAACCTATTATAAACCAACCAAAACAATGACCAAACAAGACATAAAGTAGAACGCCTTAAAAAAACACAGAAACAGAAGCATAATATCGCATTTAATATACCAGATGATGCAATCCGCGTGGTCCTGTGCTCCCAATGTACATACCAGGCCTTGTGCGAACTCCATCTAATGCTTCTAGGACCTAAAAAATACCAACTGAGCATAAATAACTCCAGTAAAGATTGTTAAGTTCTATACCACACTAGCAAATAACTCCAGTGAGTGGCAGCATTGATAAACTAATAACACATTGTTAGCCTATTGACAGTAATGATAAAACATGTAAGAAACAATTAAGATCTGAAATTGTTTCAAAACTGAGTGGCCATGCATCTTCCCACTGCCTTAAGATCTGAAATTGTTTCAAATCTCCTTACCACCCTTCAACTTTCTGGACCAACGTCTTCCCACTCCCAGGTGCCAGCCCAGCAAGGCAAAGAGCCCAACGCAGAGGCACCCCACACCTCCCAAGCAAACTCCGTGAGGACATGCACAAGTCATCCATCGGCGGCCTACGCTGCTTCTCTCCGACTCTTCTCTTGCCCCTCCTTCCTACTTGGAATCCTAGGTAGGAGAAACCAGTGGCCGCGCAAGACTCACTGGATTTTAGACTCAGCAGTCAGCTGAGCGCCAAATTCAAAGCATTCCTGCTGTGAGGCAGCCACAGCCCACAGGCTATGGCTGCTAGCAAGCGACCCAGTGCCACAACGTGGGTAGGGCACAACAGCAACAAGGCGTGGCACCATGGGCGGCACACAGCAGCAGGGTGCGGCCACCAGCCTGGCACGCCGTACATGGCACCATCTAGAGGTAGGCACGCTGCAGGCAGCACTCTAGCAGTAAGCAGCTTTTCTTCTCCTGCTCCAATGGCGATTATATATACAACCAATGCCTAACCTGTATGTATATCTTCAGGTTCAGATGCTATTGTTAATGAAAGATTTGAGGAATGAACCGAATCCTCATTAATTATGTTTTTTACCACTTTTATGTTCTGACCACTATGTGTCACAGGTGACACAGCGGGACACTAAGGCGTCTTCCTATTAGCTTGGCGTATTTTCATTGTTTGCTTTGTTACTCAGTGTCTGTCATGTGGGCCCTGGGCCAGTGTCTTTCCGGCATACATATGCCTGGACTTTGTAAGCAAACGCTATCGAAGAAAAAAGTGAAACACGAACACGCTAAGGCAGGGGCTTCCCTCGCCGGCGTTTCCTCCCCAATCTGTGCCTCTCGTAGTGCTCACGTCGACGGCTTCACGCTGGCGGCCACGGGTGTTACAGTGGTATCAGAGACGGTCTATCCTCGGCCTCCTTTCTCGGTTCCGCTCAGCTTCGATCTTCGATTCGTAATTCCGGTCGGTGGGTTGATCTCCACCCTGCATCCGTGTGGTGTGGGCGAGAGGTCCCGTAAATCCCTCCTTTGGTTGAATCGGGTCAGCTAGCGGCGTCGAATTCGTCTAATCCGAGATCCACAAATTTCCTATCCACCCACCCCACCTCCTCCATAGATACCTGGATCCGCCGCAGTTCCTGCCCTCCATCTGTGTGGCGGCACTGCAACGGGTTTCTCTTCGTCAACAATCGACTTCGAGCGGGCGCCATCACCAGCAGCTCGTCGGCGGTTCCATCCTCTACGGCACGATTCTCGACTGGGGGACTACATCAACAAATTTGGTTCGGTGGCGTGAACCCTTTGTGAGAATTTCTCCAACTTCTCACTCGATTTCCTTCTAGCACGCTTGAATCGGTGGTGAGGGTTGCAGGCGCTTGTTCTCGTGTAAAATTCAGAGCTAACCCGGTTCAATTGCGGTGTGGCGGCGTTCAAGGAAGTGCCCATCGACTTGGGTTGCGGGGCACTGTTCCGTGTAAAATTCTCGGTCGAGCCTCACTTCCAGTGGCGGTGATTAGTTGTTGTGTGGAGCGCATAATAGGGAGGTGTGATCCAAACCTATTGCTTTACCGATTTGATCCACGGCTCCGTCTAAGCCTTCCAATCCTAAACCATCCAAGCAGACCCAAATTCTATTGGATCGGATGACTAAGAGCTACCGATGATGACCGGTCCAAGTGGGACCGGTGATGGATCATTTCGATCTCTTGTTCAATCGTATGACGGATATGGGTATTGTCCAAACAGGAGATGAAAACTCAAATTGAGTTGAACAACGCAAAAGTTGACAAGTGTTCTGCAGATCAACAGTTCATTGCTCGCCAAGTTAGAGCTAATGGTCAGCAAAGAGCTCAACCGACATCATGGCGATTTGAAGAGGAGAACAGATCTATCGGTCATGGTTCATCGTCCACGTGTACGAAGATGAAGAACATTTCCGTAACATGTTTGCCAAGGACAAGAGCGTTAAGAAACCTGAGCAGTCCAAGTATCACAGGTCAAAAATGGAGCATGACAAGGGAGAAGGGTACCTCATCATGCTCGCCTAAAATGCTTTTTCCCAAGTTTGATGGCATTCATCCCAAAATCTGGATTGACAATTGCTGCAATTATTTCTCTATCTATAATGTGCCCGAGAGACTTTGGGTGTCTTCGCCACAATGCATCTAGAGGGCAATGCTGCCAAGTGATACCCAGCCTATAAAATGTACACATAATACTGAAGATCTCTTGGGTCACTTTTTGCTTGGCTGTGGAACAGCAATTTGGAGTTGATGATTATAGAAATGCTCTAACTGAGTTGATTGATCTCAAGCAGCCGTGCAATCGTGGAGGACTATACTACTAAGTTTGAGCAATTGCAGTTTGATATCACTATGCATAGCTGTCATTATGATGACCTTTTCTTCACCTCCCATTATGTCAGTGGCCTAAAAGATGAAATTAGGGCAGTGGTTGAGCCTCAGTACCAACAACTGCATACAGAGCTGCTATTATAGCCAGAATTCAGCAAAAGGTGCTTGATAGAGGGAAACACAAGTACAGAAGGCTCCTATTCTTCCCAAGCCAACCACACAACACAGAATCGAGACCAAGCCAAACCCAGTTTTCGGTACTCTATGGCGGGATAGGTAATGAGGGACTACAGGAAGGCCAATGGGTTGTGCTACACACTGTGGGGAGAAATTTGAACCAGGACATACCGAGGTCCGCCCTAAGAGAACCAAACCACACAGCAATGCTCGGTGGTCAATGACTTGGATAGAGAACTCATGTGATGATGTTCTCAATCAACTAGCTATCGAGGATGCTTTACTGCACTAATTTTGTCAATTGTCCCTCAATGCATTGACCAAGAAGTGATACAAGCAACAGTATTAAACCGAAAAACAGGGTCAAGAATAAGATTATGCTTACTCTATTGGACAAAGTGGCAGTTCTCATAGCTTTGTAAGTGCCAGTTCACCCAACTAGTTGGCTCGCTAATCGTGCCTATATGTCCCCTCGCAGAGTAAACTTGCAAATGGTGAGTGGATAGTGGTGATAAAATGGTCAAGCAATTGGAATGGTATTGTCGTGGTCATACACTGGTTGCTGATATGATAGTACTGGATATGCACCCCTATGACGTTATCCCGGTTTTGATTGGTTGCAAAGCGCCCACAGTCCAATGCAAAGTGTGATTGGCAACTTAAAACTCTTGAATTCAAGGTGAATGGACGGCCAAAGTGAAATTGCGAGGCATCAATCCACCACCTCTCTGCGGTGATGTACCATATCGCAACTAAAGTCTACAATTCCACCAAAGGCAATGATGTTTGGGCCTTTGTATTAGTGGACCAGATCCCACAACACTGCACTCCAAACCTACCAATTCCACTATCATTCCATCACCTATACAACATGTGTTGACACAAGATGATGATGTCTTTTTCGACCCACAGACCTTACCACCACAAAGGACTTATGATCACTCCATTCCTTTGCTTCCCGGTTCCATTCCCTGTGAATTCAAAACCCTATCATTACTCGCCCCACCATAAATCGAGATAGAAAAGCGGGTTCAACAGATTACTCTAAGTCGGATTAATTTGCCACACCACAGTCCATTTGCTTCTCCAATCCTACTTGTCAAGAAGAAAGATGGAGGTTTTGTGTAGATTATAGGAAACTCAATGCCCTCACTATAAAGAATAGATTTCCAATGCCTATAATTGAGGAGATATTGGATGAGTTGGCTGATTCCAAATTCTTCACAAATTGGATATGAGGTCTGGTTACCATCAGGTCAAAATGCTCCCAGAGGATGAGCACAAGACAGCATTTAAGACACATCACGGCCACTACCAGTTTAAAGTGATGCCTTTTGGACTCACTAATGCACCAAACCACTTTCCAAAGTGTATCATGAATCAAATACTTCAGCCTTTTCTCGTGAAATTTGTGTTGGTCTTTCTAGATGATATATTGATATATAGCAACACTTTAGAAGATCATGCTAGTCATCTTGAGCAAGTGTTGGCCACCCTTAGACAGCATCAGTTGTACTTGAAATCTTCTAAATGTACTTTTGCTCAAGATAGTCTGGAATATTTGGGTCACATAATCTCTTCTAAAGGTGTGGCCACTGATAAAAACAAGATAACTGCTATGCTACATTGGCCAGTACCTACTACAGTCACTGAGCTGAGAGCTTTTCTGGGACTCACTGGATATTATAGGAGGTTTGTTAAACATTATGGACTGCTTACTAAACCTCTTACTCAGTTGCTCAAATATAAGCATTTTTCCTGGTCTAAAACAGCTCAGAAGGCCTTTGATGAGGTCAAAATAGCCATGACCAGAACCCCTGTATTGGGTCTTCCAGATTTCACTCAGCCATTTACTATAGAAATGGATGCTTGTAATGATGGTATTGGAGCTGTTTTGATGCAGCAGGGACAACCCATTGCTTATCTTAGTAAGGCTCTTGGGGAGAAGCACAAATCACTTTCCATTTATGAGGAGTTCTTGGCCTTGATTATGGCAGTTGAGAAATGGAGACCATACTTACAAAGGCAAGAATTCACAATTCTCACAGACCACAAGTCTTTAAGCTTTCTCAATGAACAGAACCTACATTCTGAACTGCAGAGAAAAGCTATGACTAGGCTCATGGGTCTCCACTTTAAGATTGTGTATAAGAAAGGCAAAGAAAATGTAGCTGCAGATGCTTTATCCAGAGTAGCTCACCTCATGGCTGTTCAAGCAGTCTCTACTGTTCAGCCAGTTTGGATTCAAGAGGTCTTGAATTCCTACACCACAGATCCCAAAGCTCAACTGCTGTTGAAGCAATTAGCTGTGTCCAGTCCTGATGCTAATGGTTTCAGTCTCGAGCAGGGTCTCATTAGACACAATGGCAACATTTGGATTGGCCAAAATTCATCTTTACAAACGAAGATCATTGCTGCTTTTCATTCAAGTGCTTTGGGAGGCCATTCAGGTATTACACCCACCTACTACAAACTAAGGAAGCATTTTGCTTGGAAGGGTATGAGACAAGATGTCGAGAGTTATATCAAGCAATGTTCAGTCTGTCAACATGCTAAACATCCATTACAACATCCAGCTGGCCTGTTGCAACCTTTGCCTATGCCAGAAGGAGTTTGGAGAGATGTTTCTATGGACTTCATAGAAGGTTTACCCAAATCTGATGGGTACAGTGTCATTTTAGTAGTTGTGGACAGGCTGACTAAGTATGCCCGTTTTATTCCAGTCAAGCATCCTTACACTGCCAGCACTATTGCTTAGGCATTCCTGGATAATGTGGTGAAGTTGCATGGCTTACCAAATTCTATTGTCAGTGACAGAGACACAGTGTTTGTCAGTCACTTCTGGACAACTGTTTAAGTTGTACAAAGTCAATTTAACCTTGAGCACAGCCTATCATCCTCAAACGGATGGACAAACTGAGAGAGTAAATCAATGTTTGAAAATGTTTCTCAGATGTTCAGTGCAAGACTCTCCCAAGGCCTAGAAATCTTGGCTTTCCCTAGCTGAATTGTGGTATAACTCCTCCTATCACAGTTCACTAGGTTGCTCCCCTTTCAAGGCTCTTTATGGGTATGAACCAAATGTGGGTGCAGTACCTCAACTACCAGAAAATACTTGCCCATCAGTAGCTGAGGTCATTCAGAACAGGGAACTTCATTTGCAATCCATCAAGCAAAATCTAGCAAGAGCTCAGAATATGATGAAGTTGCTGGCTGACAGAAAACGCACTGACTGTCATTTCACTGTGGGTGATCAGGTATTGTTGAAATTACAGCCCTACACTCAATCTACAGTGGCCAACCGCCCCTTTCCCAAGCTAGCATACAAGTATTTCGGTCCTTATACAGTTCTGGAACGCGTGGGTTCAGTTGCCTATAAATTGGACTTACCGGAGGGCCATATGATTCATCCAGTCTTCCACATATCCCAGCTAAAGCCATTTGTGCCAGACTGCACTCCGCTGTTTGATACACTACCAGTCACTACAGACTTGGAAGCTGCAGCAGCTGTACCGAACAAGATCATTGACAAGCAATTCCTCAAGTCAAGGTTCTCTGGACTGGTCTGCATCAATCCACCGCAACATGGGAAGATTATCATGTTCTGCGGCAGCGTTTTCCTGATGCTCCAGCTTGGGGACAAGCTTCATCTTCGGCGGGGGAAAGTGTCACAGGTGACACAACGGGACACTAAGGCGTCTTCCTATTAGTTTGGCGTATTTTCATTGTTTGCTTTGTTACTCAGTGTCTGTCATGTGGGCCCTGGGCCAGTGTCTTTCCGGCATACATATGCCTGGACTTTGTAAGCAAACGCTATCGAAGAAAAAAGTGAAACACGAACACGCGAAGGCAGGGGCTTCCCTCGCCGGCGTTTCCTCCCCAATCTGTGCCTCTCGTAGTGCTCACGTCGACGGCTTGACGCCGGCGGCCACAGGTGTTACACTATGTTGTGGTTCTAAATGTGGAATTGAAAAGAAATTGCAGCAATAATCACCTGGACATTGGCTGCAGTGTACTCGGCGGCCACCCGCTTCTCGTGCATCGCCTCAGACGCCGTCGTTGAGGCCATGAACGCACGCACCGGGACCCCATTGCGCCGCGGGGCCGCCGCCGCCGCCACAACCCTACAGTAGGAGAGGGGTATAGCACCATATCATTAACCGTCCAGCTCCCAGCGAGGGAGGTGGTGGGAAGCGGGAGGACGTACCTGGGCCCGAAGAGGAGCCGAGGGACGGCAGCGGTGGAGCGGGGCGAGGGAAGCATGCGGGAGGGGAAGGGTCCGGCGCCAGTGGAGAGGAGTCGGCGGAGGAGCGCGCGGAGGTGGGGGGAGGGAGGAGTCGGCCGGAGGAGTAGCGCCATCCGCGTCGGCGAGCCTTCGCGCTCGCGGGTTCCTTGGTCTGGGCTTGCCGACCGCCTACTTGTGGCTGAGAGCAGCCGGGGGCAGGAGGGGCTGGGGTTTAGAGGGGAGGTGCGGGTAGTGGATGAGGAGCTCGCGACTTCGCGAGGACGAGGACCAGGGTTTAGGGCGCCTCGGATTTTTACGCGGGGGCTTTGCTTCCGGTGAGGGCATGGCCGCATGGGCCAGCTAGCGGCTGGTGCGGTGGCGCCTGTTGGTTGCTACCATATCGTGCGTGGGCCTGTTCACAGGCCGCCTGCCGATGCACCTGTTGGAGCAGTTGTTGTGGGCTAGGGCCTGGGAGGAAGAGTGGAGTAGTGGACCTTATTGAGCCGAATTAGAGGCTGGCCTAATGGGCGACTAAGGCCACGTTCGTTTGAACTTATTAGCCATATCATTTCAACGAAATAATAGTATTTTTTTTTCACAATAAATCAGCATCAGTATCAGCCGTTTTTTCAGCCAGCCGAACAGGGCCTAAGTCATTCACGCCTCCAAACTCCATCTCAGCCCATCCTACTATACAGAGTAGGAACATGCTGCAAACTTCATGTGGGCTTACGGGGGCTTGGCGCACACACACCACCGTTAGACTAGACCCACCCCTTACGTGGTGTCTGCCGCCAGTCACGTACTCAACATTATACAAGAACTATGGAGCGCTTCTTTCATCGATTGGAAGCGCCATGGCAAGAGATCAACATTGTCCTTAACTTTTATGAAAAATGCTTTTGAGTCAAATGAAATTACCAATTTTCTCTTGAGCACTTTCAATACATATAGTTTGTATTTTTTATCAATCTTTTTTTTTTTTGTAGCAAACCTCAAAATCCTCGTTTCACAAAATTATCACCAACACAACAATTTTTACGCTTGAATAGATAGCAAACATAGCAAGTCCATAAAGTGAGAGGCAAGGTATTCAGTTAATGATCTTGAGATTGGCAGAATGGGAATTGGCAATTAGTACGAAAGGAAGTTAGGATGAAGAATTGGGTCTTTAGTACTGCTTCCTGCCTTCTCATTACAAGATATTGACGCTAAACTAAATCGGCTAAAAGAGTTGCTAGAGTGTTGTATTTGGGCTGCCTGCTGGGTCGGTGGAAACTGAGGACATAAACTGAACAAAAAAAAGCTTGTTTTGGGATTATGAGATGGCCAAAGTGCTACATATTTATGCATAGTATCTTAATCTTATACATATACTACATATTAGTTTTGAGAGAATTCCTTATTTGACACTGGAAAAATGAGTCGTTCCTTTCTTGGCTCTGAAATTTTCTTCGTTCCCTATTTGACACTCACTTTAACTTTCATCCCTAATTTGACACTACCGTCAAATCCGTTAGCTAACGGTGTTAACTGGCTGTTAAAAAGACGTTTTTGCCCCTAGAAAAAAAAGCGGCGAAGCAAATTTGAGAGGAAAAAAAACCTACGCCCGCCTCTGATGCATGCGCCCAGCTGCAAAAAAAGACCAACCAGCCAGCGATGCATGCATGCAACAGTGCCTCTGCATGTGTCTAGGGGCAAAAACGTCTTTTTAACAGCCAGTTAACACCGTTAGCTAACGGATTTGACGGTAGTGTCAAATTAGTGATGAAAGTTGAAGTGAGTGTCAAATAGGGAACGAAGAGAATTTCAGGGCCAAGAAAGGAACGACTCATTTTCCCAGTGTCAAATAAGGAATTCTCTCATTAGTTTTACAATAAAATTTGGGCATTTGGCTGAATGCCTTGAATCAAGAGAGGTCTTCCTCAGACGTCTATGCTTGTTACAGGAGCTCTTCATGTGTTATGCAACACCTTCATGGCAAATACATTGCTATCTTCTTATAGGCGAACACATACATTCATGCATAATCTTGAGATGATTTATCATAAACAATCTTTATAATTGATTGCCTTTTAGTTGTATTTTAGGAATACAACCTTCATGTATTTTAGGTTATCACCACTTGCCTTTCTCTAGGTTTCAGAATCTCTAATCAAGAATACACGGATGGTCATATGATGCAAAAGAATATTATTGTGGGCCTATTTGGTGGAGCTCCACCCCTTGAGTCTTTACTTCAGCTCTTTGATTATCTCATGAAGTGATTTTGGTGGGGGACCAGGGTGTCCATTATAAAAGGAAAAGTGATTCCTGTCTAATTCCCACCGTAATCTAGCTGTATTGTACCTATTTGGTTGTCTAGGGGCGCTGCTCGTGGAGAATTTTGAGCTAGGAGTGCTGCAACGATCCCATATAGCAGAGCGTTTTTCTTACAAATAAAGGCTTAATTTTTGAAAGGATGTCTTGTATCCTACTATATTCAATAGCTAAAATGAAAACAGAATACGAAGTTCTTCAAAATAAGGCCCATCACAAATTCGAAAAGTTATGCAGACCCTTCTCTGGCAATGGCATTATCGTCGCCTCGAGAGACTCAGCGAGCACCATTTCTACACTAGTCACGGGAAAAAAAGACATGCACCCAAAGGCAGCATTTGTCCAATAGCTTATCTTCTTCAAAACTTTGAATTAGCACCATCATACTCAAATGAGGCATACTTGCACTGTACCTTGTAAAAGATAGGCACCAGTGTTCAATTATGTAAACATGACCATCCCAATATTCAAAGTTGCCTAGCAAATTTTGTACATTTGATTTCACCTTGCGCTGCGAAGTGGTTACAGATACAAAGTCATGGCATGTAGACACATGAGATTCACAAACAGACACCTACAGTATTAGGAGTACCTGGGAGATCTTTTACAATGTGATTGTGGCTGATCTTATGTACTTGCATGTTTTGATTGCTGTACTTTTTTTTCTTGGCTCCGGTTGGCAACCTTGCAGGTCCAGTAGAAGAATGGACGGTTGGTGCAACACCATTGACATCACTGATGGATGTCGAGAGGAGGCACGGTAATTTTCTTGCTTGACCTTGTTTCCAACTGACGGCTACTCTACTGTGTTCTAGTAACATTCTTATTGATGTTTATTCAAGTAGCAACCAATGTGTGACATGCCTTTCTTGTTCCCTTTTTGGTTGATTAGCAATCATATTTTGGCTATAACTTGTGCTGCATCATTTGTCACTTTCAGTGTAACTTTTGACATTGTTCTCTGCAATCAGGCAAGTTCAAGCTAGTGATAAAGAAGGATATGGTGGAACTTGATGGTACGAAGTACTCTGGAAAAGAGTTTTATAGGCATCATATGAAAAGAGATCCAATAGCGTGGACTTTGAGTATCGACGCTTGGTGAATGAAACTGCATGGTGTTGTACAAGTTATTGTGAATCCATGGAACAAATGTTGATTGTGTGTTGTGTGGATGTAACATATGTACTGTAGATTCATGGTTAAACCTGTTGTTGTTGGCTGGAATTTCGAACTCAGCATAATCATGACATGGCTGGTAGTTTGAATTTGAAATGTTAAAATCACCATGAGCTACTATTGACGCCATTATTTAAACTTTTAAAAAGATACAGTGGGCTGGAGGCTAGCTGGAGACTGCAAATGGCTGGCTAGGCTGGTCCAGCCCCAACCCGAGCCAGCCTACCGAACACGCTGCTAGCTTATGGACTGGAAACGGCCCATTTGTTAGTTTCAGTTGGATTGCATTTTATATAGTTACAGCCACGATCACGGTCGGCAAGGTAAACAAGGCCTTTCTCTAGATCAACCTGGCAGCGGCAGTGGTTGTAGCTGATTCCTAGAAGGACAATGCCAGACGAGACGTGTCAGAGATGGACAACGATCCAGGGGTTTAAGCGTTTCTACCTGTTTCGAAACGTAACGGTAATTTTATTCTTATTTTTTTAACTTTGTAATTTTACCTCTGTGATTTTAAAACATAGAAAGACTTCACCCCTAGTCTGTTAAATCCCTCTAACGGTATTAATTTTTGACAAAAAGACAATTTTGTCCATACATTTTTACCCCTATTTTATTTTGATATATGTATTTTTACCCCTATTTTTAGATCAGCCAGTTAATATTTTTTATAGCATTTCAACTAGCAATCCATATAAGCCAAAGCATGGCTGCGGATGCAAGCGGGAGCAAATCACACACACCACAATTTGAGTAACTAATATCAGAGGAGTCTGCAATCAGTCAATTACCAAATAGGCTTGGCAAGATTGGGGCAACAACAGATGAAATGCCAAGCACGCAACAAGATAGTAACCCAAATCGATTCGTATACAAAAAGAAATAGACCAAAGGCCAGATCGATTTATGTGCCAACAAATGAATATGATTGTCTCATCTCTGTACACCAAGTGGACCGAGGGCACGCCACACGCGGCCTAGTACGAGCCGTGCCGTGGCCGGCTGGATGCAGCGCCACCTGCGCGGGACGCACGCAAGTGCTGGGCAGCAACGAGGGGGGCAGAGGAGGACCCGGCGTCTGGCACTCCGGAGAGCCGCATCCGCTCGTCCTCGTCAGGGACTCGGGCGGAGCGTGAGCAGGGGGAGGGCTCGGGCGGAGTTTCCGCAGGTCGGGCGCCCAAAGCAGCTGCGGGCGCGAGACGGAGGGGGTCGGGGGAGACCGGGCGGAGGGAGGAGGAGGCCGACGGGAGTCGCGGCTGACGCCGGTAGTCGCCAAACCCTAACACGCACGCTGAGCGCGCCCTGGTTCATGCCGAATCGAGTGTGAGTGAGAACTGAGGAAGGAGAAAGAGTTCTGAGCGGTATCATTCATGTAGGTGTCTTTTCGATTCTTTTTTTTTCTTTTTTGTCATTTAATCTAACCATTTCGAGACAGGTGTTACATGGCAGGGGGCAAACAGAAACTTCGTTTGAAAATAACGAGAGTAAAATCACAAAATCACCATTGGAGTACGGAGTAGGTGTAGAAACACCAAATCCCCAAGAATATACGTACTTGCTTCAGATCAGATATGATCATACCATGTCAAGTAGGAGTATATATATACTAGTATATACTCCGTACAGTATATACCACCACGTCAGTCAAGCTGCCAGATCTGTAGCCCGAAGGGAGATGGGTCCCGTTCGTTTGACTAATGAGCCGTATTTTATCAGGAACGAACCATGTTTTTTTCTCACAGTGAATGAGTTAACGGTAATTATGTGGTTGTGGACTGACTGGGAGCTGGCCAGCAGAGAAGAGAGGGACACTAGCAGATCAGATGGGATCATCGATCATGGCACAGATCCAGCAACGACGCGCATGGTGGTGGCCAATGCAAAGCTAGCACGACCCAAGCGCCACAGGCCGGTCCCGGCGGCGCATCGCAGATGGAGCCGTGTCATGTGATGTGCCTCCTGCCTCGTGCTCCATGTGTCATGTGATGTGCCAGCGCAGCGCAGACACGAAACGTGCCCCACCGGTCCCCGTCGGCTCTGTTGTGCCTCCATCGAGTAGTACGACGAGTTGCTGCAGATCATCAGACTGTGTTTAGTTCAAGAATTTTTGGAATTTGGTTATGATAGTATTTTCGTTTTTATTTGATAATTAATGTTTAATTATAAACTAATTAGATTTAAAACGTTCGTCTCGTAATTTTCAATCAAACTATGTAATTAATTTTTTTTTGTCTACATTTAATGCTCCATACACATATCATAAGATTTGATGTGATGGCTACTGTAGCACTTTTTAAACTAAACAAGCGGCTGGGCTACAGCTACAGCTACAGGAGGCAACAACGCCGCCCGTACGGATCGGAGCGTGCGTGGACAGTTGAAACCGTGCATGGCTTGCGCAAGCGAGCTCGGACTGGGGCGACAAATTCAAAGTTCAAACCCATCAAGGCCCGTGCACGGTCCATCCACCGAGGGAATCTTTTACACTTCGTTCCCACCGTGCCGTTATAATTATTGGTCCAGGCCATCGCTACAGCAGCTCATCGGTGTCTCGGCTCACGGCTCAGATGCTGCCATGCTGGTCATGTACTGTACTGTACCACGTAATAGCTGCCATGCTTCACACGAGATCCGATCCATCCAATCAGGGGCGGGGGTTGGTAGTTCCATGTTGCTGTGAGTGTAGTCGTTGGTTCAACGGACTATTTTTTTTAAGTCTATGTCACATCAGATGTTTAGACATTAATTAGAAGTATTAAATATAGATTAATTAAAAAACTAATTACACAGATCGAGAATAATTGGTGAAATGAATCTATTAAGCCTAATTAGTCCATGATTTGATAACGTGGTTCTATAGTAAATATGTGATAATTATGGATTAATTAGACTTAATAGATTCGTCTCACAAATTAGTCTCCCTCTGTGCAATTAGTTTTATAATTAAGCCTAATTAGTCCGTGATTTGACAATGTGGTGCTTGTTCTTTATAATTTATTTAGTTTTGTTTTATGTGAGTTCTTATTTTTCTTTTCATTTTTTTGTCATTCTTTATTTTTTATTTCTTTTGGTTTTCATTGTTTTTTCTTTAGTTTTTAATTTCTATTTGACATTTTCACTTACTTTTTTGATAGTTTCAGTTTCTTTTTGTTTTTATTTTGTATACTTTAGTTTTCAGTTTTGTTATTTTTTTGTCATTTCAATTTTCAGTCTAGTTTTTTTTATTTTAGTTTCCAGTCAATTTTTTTAATGTTTTGAGTCACCCGTAGGTTCGAATGTATTCCTAAATCCTACATATTAGTTGTATAATAATTTACCCTCTAAGTTGGCGCCTTATGCGATGTTTCTTCTAATAATTTGCCCCTCAAAGTGTAGCTTGTCTTATTTTGGGTCACTACTCTTATCTTTATAATAAATATCACTTCATTTTGTCAGCTAATCATGTTTTCTAGCTCATATAGTATCGACGAAATATGGTCGGCAGTCTACCTAGGGGTATGCCCAAGGTAGTAGTTTATCGGTAAACAGGTGCGCAAGCTACGAACGAGATGGTGACGCAAGACAGACACGAGGTTTTATCCAGGTTCGGCCGCCGTGAGGGCGTAATACCTATGTCCTGCGTCTGATTGTATTGCTATATGTCAATGAGATTGTTCTTCAGAGGGGTCCCCTGCCCGCCTTATATAGTCTACGGGGCAGGGTTACAGATCTAGAAACTAATTCTAACCGGTTACAATTGTCATAGGTGGCCGGATAAGGATTTCTATTCTAACCGACCAGGATCTTGCTTGATCTCCAAGTCTGCCTTGATTCCTTGCGCGGGACTCCGAGCAGATCGGCTGGGCCGCGCGTCGTCTTCTGGTGGACCGAACCCCCTGATCCGGGCCTGCCCAAACCTAGTCGTAAGGGTATAGGGGTTAATACCCCTACAGCTAGTCCCAGAGCACCATGTATTATGTTGCGACACGCCGTTTGATCTTCTTTGGCTAATGCGATCTGTCTTCATGTCATCTCCAACTGGTTGAAAACATTGACCAAGCAAATGTGTCAGTATTCTGGTCACCACAGAGAGCAGTAGACCATGATTATAGCCGAAGATTCCGGTTGTCCGAAGAATGCATGGTGCTCTAAAGAAAAAAAAGAAAAAGATTTCTTTTCTGATCAAGTGTGCCCACTTGTATTTCTGAAAAGAAATGTAAGTGACCCTTGTACATGAGTAGTTATGGCCAATAGTCAGAACGTAAGGGTCGATAAAAATAAGCACATTCACCGCAAGGTGAAGTGTGCCCACTTAGTGCCCGAGCCTGGTAGTAGGTGACGTAGGCACGTGGTGCCAGGGTCTAAAAAAGAATTTCCAGTTAAGTTGAGAATCCAATCGTCGTACAGGCGATACGAACTGCACCGACAGGTGCATCGTACCGATGTAGTCCCCGAGCTTGCTGGAAGGCGAGGTATCAGCCTTGTAGCAAGGTCTAAGTGAGAAAAAAATAAATGCCTCTCAACTGTATGTGAGTACAAATCACATGTAGCTGAGGAGAGCAGTCTCCAAGCAATAGTCGGAGAGTGGTCGGGGCAGTCCCCGAGCGCAGCATAGGGAAAACAACAAATCCCCGAGAATAACCGTAGTCAGAACAGCCCCTGAGCACGAGGGCGGTCGAGACAATCCCGAGCACGAGAGTGGTCGGAACAGTCCCCGAGCACGATGGTGGTCAGGACAGTCCCTGAGCACAAGGAATGTGGCAAAAAACCATATGCCACTATTACTATTATTTTATGTATTTATTTATTTATTTGTTTTGTCAAGTCCGGTCTGACACGTCTGGTCAAAAAGGTAGACGTGTATAGCACGTCATACTGCCTTTTTGTCTTGTCAAGCAAACAGTTGCGTGGCACCTGTAAGTAGGTGCGTTAGCGTGGGCCCTCCCACACTGGCAACGAAGAGGCGCATTTATTGGCGTAGATCTCAGAGCTGAGTAATACTGCAAATGTGAAAAACTGCCGTCTGCGACGCGTGCGCACGTCCCCTAAGAATCCCGGGCAGACGAAACTGTGTAACTCTTGGGTTAAATACAGCATATGATAGGTTAGTTACTATTTACCGAACCCCATTGCCATTCGCAACCGTAGCTTTCGTCTTCCTCTCGCCAACCAACCCTAACAGATCCAAAATTGCCACCAATCAATCCGCCACCGCTTCGACTGCGGCCCCTGCTAATCCCCAGCTGTTGTTGAAGATCGACACACTCCCCGTTCACCAGCAAGGCCAGAGTCAGAGGCGGAAAATGAAAGGAAATGGCAAAAAGTGATGCGCAGAAGAAAACAGGGGTCATGGCGAAGGAATGGTGGAAGTCGAAAAGCAACGAGCAGACCATTGAAGACCTCATCACCATGGGGGTACTCCACAACAAGGATCTCGCAGGATGGCGTGCGCCAGAGGGCGAGAGGTACCCCGATCCACAACCAGGTGAGATCGTGGTGTTCGAGGATTTCTTTAAACGGGGATTTAGAGTTTCGATGCATCCGTTTCTTCAGGGGCTCTGTCTTTACTACGAGATTGGGATTTTTGCAATCTGCATCCCAACTCGATCCTCCTTGTCGCCACTTTTATTCACTGTCGCGAATAAGCGTATGGCGCTTCTAACCCCATTTCAATTTTTTCCGCCACCTTTTCATCTGCTCATGCGGAAGAAAAGAAGCTGTGGTTCAAGATAGCAGGAGGTGTATACCTCAACCTCCGTGGACGGCATGAAAGCCCAATACCGCACTACCCATGGAACACGTCGCTCGACGACTGGTACAAAAAATGGTTCTACATCCACGAAGAGCCAAACACGATCATGCTGTGCGACGCGGGCTACATTCCGGAGAAGAAAACGAGCTGGTCGGAGAAGCCCGAGCACCTGGGACAGATCCCAGAAAGATTTGGAATGATCCCGTGGAAAAAACTGGATGGTCTGAGCGTAGTCGGGAGTTTCATCAGCCGACAGGTCTAGCCTTGCCAGAGGAGGGTACATCCTGGCTATGAGTATCAAGGGAGCGTAGACCCGACGAGGATGAGGCAGAGGGCACTTGACAAAATCGAAGTCAAAGCTAGAATTGGCGAGCTATTTAACTTAGCCGATCCAAATTATGCCAGATTGAGCGACATCGAGCATGCTTTCAAGCTTGCCCGACCTCCCCCAAAGGTAACTCGTCTTGCCGCGTACCCATAGTCTTATATTGTGATAGGGTAAGTGGAAACTTACTGTGTTCACTCCCTTTTGTTACCTAGGTTAATGGTCTGGATAGAGCGACAGTGTTTGTGTCGCCACCCCCTGGAGTAGAGTGGCCACAAGGAGCTGATCCCACCACCCAGACCAGCGTCGAGATCAAGGACGAGGACGTTGAGTGGGTGGTGCTCGGAGCTAGAGAGGAGGCAGCGGCAAAGGCTGCTAGTAAGCGGCCGATTGCCCCCAAACAGTCAAAGAAGAGGTCAAGAACCACCCTGCTCATCGGAGGAGCGCTAAGTATCAATGAGTCCGAGGAGGACCCGGAGGAGAACCCGGCCAGCAAGCGTCGGTAGGTGATTTTTGCTTGGCCAGACGATGACGCAGAGGAGGGAGAAGATGCAGACACCTTTCAACTTGTCCCTCGAAAAAGGAGGAAGCAACTGGAGTCAATGGAGCAAGATGGGTCCTCCACGCCTGTGGGACCCACATCGCCGATGGCCGTGAAGGATGCAGCCGAGTCGACCTCGGGAGTACCTGGGCAAGGAACGCGACCAGCGACGGGAGCGACAACTCAACCGTGCACACCATCGACCACTGCAACGCGAAGGACAAGTGGCGGAGGGGTCGAGCACCAAGGCCCAGCGACAGTGCTGGAAGTAGAGGGAGACCAGAGGTCATCCGCATAGCATGTGGAGCCAGTACAGCCGAAGAGACGCGCCTTCTCCACATCATTCTGTGCTTCCAACATGTAAGTATTGTAACCTTGATATAAGTTAGCAATTTGCATTTAATATGATTGCTTTCTGAACTTATCTCGGATGTACTAGCTCAGCGTCCACAGAAAGTCCAGACCAGCTAGCCGGAAGTGGCGTGGCGCCGCCAATAAGTACAGAGCAGACTACCCAGCAGCCGACCACCGAGGAAGCCATAGTAGAAGATCCGTCGGGGCCTCAGCAAGCAAGCAGTCAGACAATACTCCCCGAGCTGGTGGTCGAGGGACCAGTCGAGCCAGGCACGAGTGCTCCGAGTGCTAAACCTGCTGAGGGCAACACCTCAGCGTCGAGGGTAATAGAGCAAACCGAGGAGCAACGATCAGAGGTGAGAGCACAGACCACATTTACCGACACTGTAGCTTGTGGGAAGGTTGTGGTGATCACAGATGCTGCCGACGCCGGGCCAGCACCAGGACTCGAAGAAGAGCCCGAAGAGGACGAGGTGGAGGAGGTCCTGGGCCATCCGCAAGACAAGCGACAACATGTTTATGTGTCGCATTGGCGGAATGACCAATTGGTTATCCATGAGGAAATCCCGGAGGTCGAAGAAACCAAGAAAGTTGAACGGGCGGCGAAGCGGCTTGTTACGGAAGTGCAGGTAAGCTTCGCTTCACCTCCTGGTCGTGCGGTCTAGTCGTAGTTGTCTTACTTAGCTATCTGCACACATGACTTAATGAAGACCGCAAGGTACCGCAAGAAATGCTTCGACCAGATCGTTGCAAACAACAAAGAGCTGACGGTAGAGGTGGACCGCTTGCGCCAGCGACTTGAAGCCACCGATCATGCAAAGACGGTGCAAGATTCCTAGAACAGAACTCGGTCATCCATTTCAAGAAGAAAGAGCGGGAAAGAACAAGTAAGTAGCCATTTGATCATACCGACCTCTTCGACAAGTCTTTGTTGCATTGTTGGTAGTAACAATTTGTAAGTGTGCTTAGAAGCTGAAGTGATCCATCTCCGAGAGGAGAACAGTCGTGTGGTCGGGGAGTGTGATCGCCTAAACGAGAACAACAGAAAATTGGCGCAAGACCAGTCGCAGCTCCAGGACCATACGACCAAGATGACAGAGGACCTTTGCTCGTTTTTTTGTTGCCACCGTAGTTTGGCGTGGCCTAACGTCTTAACGACATGTGCGGTTTGTAGTTATAAAAATCAATGCAAAGAAACATCTAGAGGCCATGATGAAAGACCGTGATTTGGAAGGCACAATGCCAAGAGATCACCAAGGACCGTGACACTGGAAAAGCCGATGCTGTGGAGGTGGCAAAGGGCATTTTGCGGTCCTTAACCTCATCGATCCGGCGCCAGCGAAGATGTGCCAAGGACGCCACAACTAGGATTGATCGAGAGATGCCAAAGGGCATGGGGATGGTTCTAGGAGTTTGTGAAGGAGGCGGGAGAGTACATGACGCACATGTACTAAGCATGGTACGTGCTCACTACCCCCGATCGATCTCAAGCGCTTGGAGGTCTGGATACCGAAGGAGGTAGATCCGCATAAGGCCGAGGAGCTACGGATGACCCAAATGGACTTGTCGGTGAAAATAATTGGCGATATTAACCTATGTGGAGGTGCGACACCACCCGTACAAGGAATGCCGTCAACAAGTCGGCTCGGAGCACCGTCATCTTCAAGCCAACCGACGAAGCCTGTGGTCTCAACTAGCTGTGCATCCAAGGGCCATCTTCTTTAGCTCGATCAATGCCAGAGTCCTAGAGACCCGAGCATGATGTCGTGCCCAATGAGCAAAGAGCGCCAGATGCCTCGACCAGCCAATAGTGTAGTCTATAGCTGTAGAAGAAGATGTAGTTGGGTTATTGTAAACTTGGACCTTTTTAGGCAAGCTTGTAATAACATAACTGTATCTCAACATAAGCTTGTTTGTTTTGTAAAAAACATGTTTAAGCTCGGATATCATGTTAATATAACTAAGTAAGAACGTGTTGGCATTCTGTTTAGTTGTACCGGTTTAGTCGACACGTCATCCTGAAAGGTTTGTACGGCCCTGGTTTGTCTTGTAGTCGGAGTGTGAGGTGCGTAGCTTGTGCACACGTAGAAACACACAAGTCAAAGCAGAGAGCGCCTGCCGATCACCCGTAGCGTAGAGAGCGGATCCCATGCATGCGTTGGGAGGAACCGAAGACAGGGCCTGCTTCGAGAACCCGAGAAGGAATGGTGGTTGGTTTTAACTGGTAAAGTTAGAATAACAATAGACTTCGAAGTGACACATTAGAGTGGTCGGAGAAATCATAATAGCTTTATTAAAATACATCAAAAGTACAAGAGGGGTACATATCTTAGTAGCTAAGCATAGAAACGCCTAAGCTTGTCGATGTGGGAATTGAGTACATCTGTGCGTCTAAGGCGAGCTAACTCAGAAGACGTAGGGCGTGGACGCCCTTGATCATGAAGGGTCCTTCCCATAGAGTTGTGAGTTTGTGGACACCAGCTGATTCGTCTTCCACTTGAGGACTGGGTCCCGACCACGAAGAACCGCTCCTTGACGTTCTTCTTGTAGTACCTGTGCAAAACAGCAAGGTATTTGGCTGTACGTACGCAAGAATCGAGCCACTTCTCTTCTACACTATTCACTTCGAGCTCCCTCACTTCATTGGCCTTGTCTTCGTTGAAGTTCTCTACCCGTCCGATCCAAGGCTATATCTCATCGGGAGCACCGCCAAAGACCATAAACCATAAAATATGGTGATCTGCGGTATTGCGAACCGGGCTGGGTTACGAGACCCCTGCATCACGGCCGGTAACTCTTTGAGCCATCTTCTAGGAGCCTTGTCATTCTCTCAGACATCCTCTTCTTAAGTGTGTCCGGGATCATACCATTTGCCCGCTCGACCTGTCCCATTAGCTCTAGGGTGTGCCACCGAGACGATTTCACTACTATGCTCCTTTCATCGTAGAAGTCCCAAAAAAGCGTTCCCGGTGAATCGAGTACCCAGATCGATGATGATCTTGTTGGATATGCCAAAGTGGTGGATGACTGGTCGAGAACGCATATGACCTTTTCTCAAGATGCCTTGACCAGGGCATGTACTCTATCCACTTGGAGAATTTATCGATCAACACAAAGACGCACGTAAAATTTGTGGGTCGGTTTGAAAGGCCCGATCATATCCAAATTCCTCAAAGATGCGAAGGGCCAAGAGGTTGGTATAGTCTAAATCTCGTGTCTTTGGTACGTGGATTCTCTTGGCTAAAACCGACAACCTTCACAATGGCGGACTAGCTTCTCTCAGATCGGCCATACGGTTACCGACGGCCAATAGAACCCTGCTTCGGAAAGCCTTGCCGACCCGGCGTTCTCGAGGCCGTGTGGTTGTTGCCGTAGAGCGAGTGGATTTTGTCTAGGAGATGTTCACCATCCTCCGGGTTATACACTTCATCGATTTCCTCCTTCGCGTTCTTGCGCCACAATTTGCCATCGACGAAAGAGACATCGCTTCATCGCGGTGCATCAGCGTTTGTTTTCTCGTCCGATCAATGTAACCGCTACCATCTATCGTGTACTTGATGAAAGGTACTCTCAATCGAGCTTCTTTGGTGGTGTTTGACGCTTGAATCGTAGCCACCAATGGCTGGTCTAGACCCTTGTCAACCGTGGGATCTTTTTCTTTGATGGAGGGCGTGAGAAGGTCTTGAACGAATACGCCATGTGGGACTTTGGCTCGGGATGATCCTAACTTTGACAAATAAGCGCATCTGCTGCTTGATTTTTGTCCTGGACCACTTGTGTGTACTGATACCATAAAACTTGCCTTCCGACTTTCTAATCGCTATAAAGATAAGGCCCATCTTTTCGCTGGTCGTATCCCAGTCCTTGTTGAGTTGGTTGATGACCAGAGCCGAGTCTCTATAGACATAGAGACGCTTGACACCGAGCTCGACCACAATGCATAGACGTGTAGGCATGCTTCAGACTTTCGGCGGCGTTTATTAGATGCCGGAAATAAATCCTAAGGACGATCGAGCTGCTCCTTGGATGGTGATACGAAAAGGACTCCTACTCCTGCGCCGTCGATGTTGAGAGAGCCGTCAAAGTACATCTTCCAATACTCGGTGGGCCCCTGAGAGGCAGGTGTGCATAAGTCTATCCACTCGATGATGAAATCGACAAGTGCCTGAGACTTGATTGTAGTACGGCTTGTAAATTCCAAGGAGAAAGGGCATAGCTCCATTGCCCATTTGATGATGCGCCCGTTTGCATCCTTGTTGCGAATGATGTCTCCTAGAGGGTACTCGGTCACGACCACCACACGATATCTATCGAAGTAGTGTTTCAACTTTCGGGATGTAATTAGTATGGCGTAGATCAATTTCTGAATCTATGGGTACCTGGTCTGGGATTCGCTGAGCACCTCACTGATGAAATAAATTGGTCGATGTACCTTGTAGACGTGGTCGGGCTCGTCGCACTCGACCACCACGGCAGTGGAGACCACTTGATTAGTTGCCGCAATGTAAAGCAGGAGGGTGTCGTCTTCTCTGGGAGCAGTGAGGACCGGAGGTGATGTAAGGAATTGTTTCAGCTGTGTGAAAGCAGCGTCTGCTTCCTCCGACCACTCAAACTTCTCGAATGCTTTGAGCAGCTGGAAAAATGATAGTCCTTTTTCGCCTAATCTAGATATGAAACGACTAAGGGCAGCCATGCATTCGGTAAGCTTCTGAATATCCTTCACCTTTTTAGGCGGCTTCATGTCCAAGACAGCTTTTACTTTCTCTGGGTTAGGGCGATGTCGTCGCGGATCGACAACGTTGCCGAAGCGGTATACAGATGGAACACCAAAGATGCACTTCTTTGGGTTTAATTTCCATTGGAATGTGTTAAGGGTCGCAAAAGGCACGTTCTAGGTTGTCGATAAGGGTGTGTGCTTCCTTGGTTTTAACAACTACATCATCAACATAAGCCTCGATGAGGTCATCTTTTATCTCGTCTTTGAGGCAGCCTGTATATGGCGTTGGTAGGTAGCCCAAAGCGTTTTAAGCCCAAACGACATGGTCGTAGCAAAGATGGCGTAAAGGGCATGATGAAGGATGTTTTGATCTGATCATCCTTTTTGAGAGCGATCTAGTGATAACTAGAGTAGCAATCAAGAAAGGAAAGCAGCTCGCAACCGACAGTTGAATCTATGACCTCGTCTATGCGAGGTAAGCCGAAGGGGTCTTTAGGGCAGTGTTTGTTGAGATCAGTGTAATCAACGCACATTCTACATTCCTTATTCTTTTTGCGTACAAGAACCGGGTTGGCTAACCACTCCAGATGATACACTTCTTTGATAAATCCGGCTGCTAAAAGCCGTGTAACTTCTACCCTAATAGCCTCCTTTTTGTCGCAAGCGAACCATTGTAGCTTCTACTTGATGGGTTTGGCCTTGCCATCGATATTTAAGGAGTGCTCGATCAAGTTCCGAGGTACACCGGGCATGTCAGTGGGTTTCCATGCGAACACACTCACGTTGCTCCTCAAGAACCTGACGAGCGCGTCTTCCTATTTAGGATCCAGGTTGGCCCCGATAAGGGCCATTTTGCTGGGATCACCGTCGACCAGCTAGATCTCTTTGTGCTTTTTGGACTTGATGTTCTTGCGTGGGGCCTGGAGCTCTGGGATCTCCAGGTGGTTGGCTGGGGTCTGCTTGGCGTCGAGCATGGTCTCAGCCATGCGAATAGAGAGGTCGTGAGCCTCTGCTATTTTGAAGCTATCATCCTCACAGGTGTAAGCTGCGTATACGTTGCCCCTGAGAGTTAGAACCCCCTTCTTAGTAGGCATCTTGAGCACCAAATACCTGTAGTGAGGTATGGCCATGAACTTGGTGAGCGTTGGTCGGCCAAGGATAGCATGGTAGGTGCCTTCGAAGTCAGTGACCACGAAGTTGACGTAGTCGGTGCAGAAGTGGTCTAGGGTACCAAATTGCACAGGTAGCATGATCTGCCCGAGAGGTGTGGAGCTTTGTCCGGGGAGAACACCCCAGAACTGTGCCTCGTATGGCTTGAGATCAGCCTAGGTTATCTTCAAGGCTGGCAAACTATTCTTGAACAAAGATATCGATGGAAACCGCCGCCAATCAAGACTCTATCAAACTGAACCTTATTGATACAAGGGTCGAGAACTAGAGGAAAACACCCTAGCTCAGGTATTGCAGCCCATTGGTCCTTTCTACTGAAGGAGATCTCACGGTGAGACCAAGGAGGGAGCCATGGATCGGCGATGAGGTTGTCGGCATTGGCCACGTTCAAGCTAAGCGGCGTGAGCGACTGCGCGCCTCATTTGGTCTCGATGGACACTTTGCCCCCCATGATGGTGTGGACGTGGTCGGTTGGCTTGACGTACTTGTGACAGGGATCTGCGTCTTCATCATCATCGTCCTCGTTACGCTGCTCCCCTACGTCGTTAGGCTTGTCGGATTTATCCAGAGCCTGTTGGCGCGTGTAGATGGATTTGAGAACACGGTAATTCTCCATGGTATGGATTGACTTGAGATGGAGTTGGTAGGGTCCTTTCAATGCTTTGGCGTAGTCTTCTTCATAGTTGCGACGTCTGCCACCTTTTTTAATGATGTTGACTTCGTCGTCATCTTCCCGAGCACGCTTGCCCCTGTAATCGTCACGGCGATTACGCCGCTGATTACGCTGGTCGTGATGGTCGCGAGAATCGTTGCGCTGGTTGCGGCATCAAAATTGTCGTTCCGACCACGGTTGTCGTGGTAGTCGTCGTGGTGCGAGGGGTGGTCGGAGCGTGGAACCCTTACTGCTTCTTCGATGATTATCTTTTTAGCATTATCGGCGTCCGCATATTTTTTAGTAGTAGCTAGGAGCGCTGTGACCGATTCAGGTCTTTTGTGGAAGAGCTTGTCCCTTAGGGCATCGTGGAAGCGGAGACTAGCGATGATAGCTTCGATTGCCTCGTTGTCGGAGATTGATGGGACTTTGATGCGCATCTCCGAGAAGCGTCGGACGTACTCGCGTAGTGGCTCATCTTTGCGGTCTCGAATCCACTGCAGATCATATTTGTTGCCAGGTTGTTCGCAAGTAGCAATGAAGTTGTCGATGAATGCTTGCTTGAGCTCTTGCCAAGAATCAAAGTAGTTTGCTGGCAAGCTGACCAGCCATTGGTGGCCTGCATGGCCGACGACGACTGGGAAGTAATTAGACATGACGTGCTCGTGAGCCATGGCTGATCTACACGTGGTTTCGTAGAGCATGACCCATAACTCGGGGTTCTCCTTGCCGTCGTACTTCTAGAGTTTTTCGAGCTTGAAGTTTTTTGGCCACATGACTTGGCGAAGGTGAGGAGTAAACTGCTTCAAACCCGGAGGGCCGTGGGTAGTATCATATTCCATACGGCGATAGCTTTCGTAGGATGCACGATCGTTGGCTCTTTGGTTGATGTGATCACGCAGATCGTGTTCTCCGAGGGAATGGCGGAGATTGTTATTGCCATCACGGCGATCCCGATTGCCGCCCTGGTTGACCCTATGACCGTGGTTATCACGGCGATTGTCGTGGTTTTCTCGTCGATTATCGTCCCGGTTGTAGCGGCGGTTGTCGTCCCGACAACCATCATGACCACCGTTTCCGCCTTGACGGTTGTCTGGTGGGACGTTGTTGCGCGAGCCACGTTGGTTGGGTGGCTGTGGGCAACTTGAATACTGACGATTATGGCTTGATTCGACTGAGGCGGTCGGAGCCCGAGCTTGGTTCGCAATCTCTGCGGTCTGGGCCATAGCAGCCGTCAGGTAGGCTTGCATATCATCACGAATTGCCCGGATTTTCGGTATTGGGCGGTCGTTGCATTGTCGCCATAGCAACAACTACGTTGGCGCTTGAGTCCTAAAGACACGCTTTTCCCTACCCTATCAAAGGCATTGTTGAGATCGTGTGGTGGAGCCTTGCGCGTCGTGGCTCCACTTCTACCTCGACTTTCGCTTGTCTGCGATTAAACCGGTCAATATTGTGTGCTTCGGCGTGCTAGCCTTTCTTGTTCGCTTTTGCCAATCGGCGGGGGTTCGTCATTATCGACGACATTGATTAAGTCTCCTCGCCTTTGGTGGGAAGGATGGGAATTATGGAAACCCTGTGGGGCGATGCAGGATATCTAGATCGTAATCAACTTCTTCATCGCCACGGAAGTCAAGCTCGGTGTGGATGGAGCCATTAGATGCGGTCTTTGGACGAGGAGCTTGAGCCGCCTCTTGAACCGTGTGGACCGATCCTTCTTGATACTCCTCAATCCAAGCCATGTTGACGGTTGTGTGGCTTTACCGAGGTCGATGTATATTGTACGCATAGTTGAAGCAAAGTGTTTTGCGGTAGTAGGGATGGGCTGGTAATTCTCCATCAAGGCTTCGTGACCGGAGAGCCGCTAAGGGGCTAGTCGGCGACGAACGAAGCGCCCTTCAGGAGTAGACGTGACCACGAGATCCGTACCGAGTCGTGCAGGACGACTGGCCCGAGCTGGTCGGGTAGATCTGTTGTGGGTAGTGGCTACCTGCTCGGTAGATTGATTTTGAATCGAATCTACCAGAGCTAGGGTTTCAGCAAGCTTGGTGCCGACCCAATCGATGGAGTCGAGCAGGTCGGTGTTGTTGATCTGCCTCCCTTTGTAGCGAGGAAGCGAACGACGGGTTGTCGGCGTGGCTGAAGACGATGCTGGTGTGGCTGGAGCCAGATCCAACGTGGTCAGAGCCGTAGCCGATGCTGGTGAAGCAGTGGTCGACGCAGATTGGATCTGCGCCTCCTCCGTGGTCATGGCGATGAAGTTGTCGGAGCCAGTGGTCCAGGTGATCTGGCCGATGGTGAACATGAGGCCGTTTGGCGTAGCCATGGAGCCGGGGATGATGACCATCTTGTTTGTCTGGGGAGCAGTACGCACACCCCCTACCTGGCGTGCCACTGTCGATGAAATATGGTCGGCAGTCTATCTAGGGGTATGCCCAAGATAGTAGTTTATCGACAGACAGGTGCGCAAGCTACGAACGAGATGGTAACGCAAGACAGACACGAGGTTTTATCCAGGTTCGGCCGCCGTGAGGGCGTAATACCTACGTCCTGCGTCTGATTGTATTGCTGTATGTCAATGAGATTGTTCTTGAGAGGGGTCCCCTGCCCGCCTTATATAGTATGGGCGGCAGGGTTACGGATCTGGAAACTAATCCTAACCGGTTACAATTGTCATAGGTGGCCGGATAAGGATTCCTATTCTAACCGACCAGGATCTTGCTTGATCTCCAAGTCTGCCTTGATTCCTTGCGCGGGACTCCAAGTAGATCGGCTAGGCCGCGCGTCGTCTTCTGGTGGACCGAACCCCCTGGTCCGGGCCGGCCCAAAGAACCTACAACCTTCTGCTTAGGAAACAGACTATCCACTAAGCTACAGTTTTGCCCCCCACTGGTTGTATAATAACTTGTCCCTCTAGTTGGCAGCTTATGCAATATTTGTTCTAATAATTTGCCCCCATGTTGCAGCTTGTGTTGTTTTATGCCGTTACCTTTATTTTTTAATAAATGTCCCCAGCTAATAACAAATCATGTTTCCTGGCTTTTTTAATGTGTTTTACAATAACTTGCCCTCCCTAATTGACAGCTTATGTAATGTTTATTTTTATAAATTATCCCGTATGTTGCAGCTTGTCTTGTTTTGGTCTGCTACTCTCTTTAGGGGTTAATACCTTTATGTAAATACTATATATCAAATTTATTATATTCTCATGGTAACAATCGATGTGTATACCATGTAGACATTTTTATTATTTTGGAGTAGCAAGTTTCAGTATTACATGTAGCAACTTATATCTAAATCTCCTAGCAAAATTTTTACACACAAATTGCTAAAAAAAATTCGTTTAAACATAAATAAGTGGGATCTAGTTTTATTCGTCTCGTCACGTAGAACATACCGGTGCAGACGGAATTAAAAACGGAAACACAGTTCAAAAGTTATAGCTTTTTTTTTAAATGTTTGTTTTTTTTTGGAAAGCGGGCAAGTGAGGGCTGTGGACCTCTGGACCAACAGCGGAGTCTTGTTCGAACGCTGGGGAGCGGCCGGAGAGGTGGCGCGCCGGTCTTCTGGACATGCGTCAGCTGTAGAGGGGGTCGCGAGTTTGACGTACGCCGTACGCGCGACGGGTCGCGGGATATCGCAGTCCGCCCAAAAACCACACGAGGAACAGGATCCGGCGCGCCACGCCGGCGTAGCGTGGCCGTGGCTCCTCATCTAGGTCAAGAGGTTAGTACGTAACAAATGGTATGGCGCCGCGGCTATCGTTACTTTATTTGCATAATGCTACTAATTCACATTTCGTGGCTGTATGTTTGATTACTATTGGAAAAAACGTCTTTCTTCTGGGTAGCAAACACCATTTTTTCTGCGTCAAACTCAAATGACTGCCATTTTCTGATCCGTGTTGATGGTATTGTTCGTAGTGTGATGGCCACGCCACTTCATAATTTTCATAATATCCGTGCCCACTCACCTTCGGAGAAGAAATAGAATAGAGACTGGGCAAGGTGTGCCTATCTATATATTTTCCCAGAATTAAGGACAATTTGTAGCGCCGCATGTACAGAGTTTTTTTTTTGTCAAGCTATAACCAAATCCAACACATGAGTTTTAACGTCTCAGATTAGTTGACGAGTCAAATTCTAATGTCTTCAAGGACCCTGATGCCCCGATTTCGGTCACACCATCATCGTGACATAGTTATAGCAAAAACTGGTTATAACTAATGTGTAAAGTAGCTGTACCTAATTGAAGTGAGAACGAAAATGAAATGGGCTGGGTGGCTATAAAACACTCATCATCATAAGGCACAAGTCTAGATACAAATTTTCATATTATTATTTGTATATGTTACAAGGAACGATTAGTGTGAAATTTTACTGGAGGAAAGGACATTAATGTATATTTTTTCTCGTACCCCGGTTTGTTTTAATTTTCATTAGTATTGAGGGCACTCTGACAAGCTGATGTATGTTAGTAAGTTTGTCCTAAGCAAAACTTTTCTAAGTTTAATTAAATTTATGGGAAAAGGACAATAATATAATATATATTTCCGATATCAAGTGAGCATTGCTAAATTCACTGTAAAATATATTTTCATAGTTTGCTCGCTTCTTTGATGTGGTAGAAGCTAATATTTGTCTCTAAAAACTTGATGAAAATTAAAGTGGCTTAACTTATAGTACACAGTATGTGGTAATCTTAGAATCTCTTATACGGAGTATTTCTATTCGCATGAAGGCATTATTACTACGATAAGATTCCAAGGCTGTACTAGCGCTACCTCTCCAAATCCAACTGCATGCAGGCAAGTTGGAATCCAAATCTTGGGTCCAACATTTAGCCCTTGTTTAGTTCCATGAATTTGGAATTTGGGGTTACTGTAGCACCTTCGTTTTTATTTGGCAATTATTGTTCAAACATGGACTAAGTAGACTCAAAACGTTCGTCTCGCAATTTCCCACTAAACTGTGCAATTGGTTTTTTTTTCGTCTACATTTAATGCTCCATGCATGAGCCGCAAACATTCGATGTGACAGGTACTGTAGCATTTTTTGGGATTTTGGACTCCAACTAAACAAGGGCTTAATCATACCAACAATGGCGATGGGAATCAATTTTCGTTGGGTCCCAACCTTGTGATTAAATGTACTACTCATACCAAACCTTGGGTCCAACATTTAATCATACCAAACCTTGGGTCCAACATTTAATCATACCAACATTTAATATATGCACGATCAAGATGTGCACACATAATACTATACTCCTACTGTGCGTGTCAGCTCAGTTCGGTGGAATCGACCCAATCAGTGCTGGAGTCAGCAGGAAGGCTTGCTGCACTTAGCTTGCACATGATGGTTTTGCTGTGTTTGATATGGTACGAGAAGAGAGCGAGGAGAGATCGATACGTCAATATATTTATATTTATGAATGAACATGATCATATCAGGCTCAGTTCCAAGGAAAAGGGACATGGATATGTAAATAAGAGGCACGCGCACGCGCACGCACGCCAGCCAACCACACAACTGTTGATTGCCTTTAGTTCGTCCCCAGCATTCAAATTAAGGCTCTGTTCGGCTGCCATTATAAACCGACTTATCAATTATGATACAAATCAGCACAAGCGGCTTATAGACCAGCCGAACAGAGCCTAAAGTTCACACAACCACCTATTGACCTTGCTAGCTAGCCAAGAGCACGAGCGCGAGGAAGGAGGAAGGGAATAGGGAGTGGGGGTGGCGATTACGTACTGATTAGAGGATCGAGCGGGGAAGAATGAAGCTCGATGGGTCGGAGCACAATACGGGCGGGGAGGCCAAATTAAAAATGATGCTAAGGATGCGAGAAAGGGATCCAGAGGTCACCATGATTTTGAGATCAGGCAGAACTACAAATTTTTGTCGAGATTATGTCTAGTGTGGAGGCGTAGCGTTCTATTCAGAATTGAAAACGATGCTTAATCTGGTTGTGTTTACGGGAGAGTTTTAAAATTAGTTTTGTCTTCCGCAATCATTCAGCCCCCTTTGATTGCCTATTCTAGCGTGAATCGATCCTACATTACACGCTGACACGTAGGGCCCAATGTGCATGATATGCATGTTCAATTAGACCAATGATGCGGCATGTGACGTGCATACATATGTACCTGTACCACATCAAAGTGTCGTTTTAGGGTATGTGTATGTGTGCGGCAGCGGGGAATGCCAGTGCATGTGTCGGGGGTCAAGCGACCCGATAACTTTGTACTCTAATCAAATGAAACCCCGTATTATTCCGGCCAGCTACGACCCCATTAGATTGAGTTCATGAATCTATACGACCCAGCAGCAGTTTAGTCTAGATTCGTCGCTGTGTGCCGGCCAGGCAGCTCAATCTATCCAATTCTTTGTCCGTGATTAATGCCCGTGGCCCTGTACCATGTGTGACCTTTATAGCATGATGTTCCCGCGCATCGGCTTACGTCAGATCCAATCAGGGCTAGGGTTAGCTAGGTCATCTATGATCCCCGTTTTCTGCTCGTGGAGGCACAGATGATCAACCAGCATATGATAGGCCCTTCGCGCTTTTTTGTGCTTGCTAATGGGAGATCGATCGACTTAGCTAATGGAGTTGTGATCTAGCGTCACGCTACCTGCTGCAACGGGACTAGCGTAAATGTTTCGTTGGGGAGGTTTGGGCACGGGTCATGTTAGGATAGCATGTGTCGTGTTAGATTTGCTCTAAGTCAAACATTTCTACGTTGACCATCAATTTCAAAAACTCTATGCAATTTCACATGTGAACTATATATAAGTATTCTCATAGTGAATCTAAAAACATAAATCTTATATTGTTAACCTATACCATTTTTAAAAATTATTAGTCAAAGCTAAAAAAAATGATTTAGGAAAGCTAATATGTGATGTGTAAAAAAAAACGAAAGAGGATACATATACATAAATATCTACCAGACTACCACCTGGCAGTCTACAACTAACGGCTATACCCCGGCAACACTGATGAATTTTCTTACCAGGCTTACACATTGGGCCCAATGGGCATGATATGCATGTCCAGTAGAAGTAGAGCAATAATAATGATGATGCTTGTGACGTGCCTATTAGCATACTATGTACCTGTACTACTTCATCAGGTGGCATTTTAATGGCCGTGCCGTGCGTGGCGTTTGCCTGTTGTGTAAGTGAAATTGAAGTCGTACTGCACACCATCAATCAGGCAGCTTCTCTTAGACTATCTCCAATAAGGAGATCTAAACGCAAAATCGGTGTCGCACAGTACATTTACATATCAAAATCATATTCCAACGGAACACCCATACAAAGAACGCATTTTGGGTCCGACGCCGGCAAGAATGCAAAAAAGCGTCGTCGAGGAGAGATGACGCAAAAATCTTGCGCCCGTGGTGGTGGGCGCCGCCGCCAGAGGAGGGGCGCGCGCCAGGTCAGCCGCCAGCCGGGCTTCGCCTAGCGCCACCGGCCGAGGAAGGGGCTCCTTTTGTTGCCGGCAGCGAGCACCATGGCCTTTGGTCGCTGGTCGCGGACACCGCATGAGAGGTCCTGCAAGACCGAGGCCGCAGGGCGCAGCACCGCATGGGGCTGGTGGAGAGAGAGAGAGACGCATGGCCGGAGGAGGAGAGAGGCGAGGAGGGGAGGAGGGCACCGAGGTCCAGCCCAAGCAGCACCACGCTGGATGGGGACGCCATCGCTTGATCCGGGGGCCGTGCCGGATCTCGCCGTGCATGGGTCAAGAGCACGCCGGTGGGGGCCTCTCAGCGGGGAGGAGGGAGAGCTCACCGCCAAAGCCACGCAGACTTGGCGCGGCCATGCCAGCGTAGGCTCGCTTTCTCTGCTGGCATCGCTGGCAGCAGCGCCATTGCCGCCACCATCTTTCGCCACGCCGCTTAGCTCAGCTGCCGGGCCATCACGCATTTCTCGCTGGCGCCACATCGCCCCTGCGTCTTGTGGCGCTTGTCTGTCGGCCGCCACCGGCTGCAGCTCGCTTTGTGGTTGGGAGAGAAGTACAGAACGAAGAACGAGAGGAGAGATTTGGGGCTTGTTGCTCGGTGCCTTCGCTGGATAGATGAAGTTATGGGTACGTAACATTTTTACTGTACGTTACTTAAAATGTAAAATGAGTCTTAGGTTTGGGTTCCCGTCGCTGGACTCTGGTCTTAATTGTGATTTGTGAGTCTGTGACATTGTGTACAGCTACCGTGTCGCGATCCGTCGTAGTACAAATCATTTTGTCCAGGGCCGGGCCGGCCATCTTTGTCTCGTCTTTTTGTGTGTGAAAATGGTGTTGACGTGCACGGCCACATCTTATATATTA
>CAJGYO010000006.1:83534061-83690372 GCA_904845875.1 Miscanthus lutarioriparius
TTGCAAACGATGGAACATCTCCGGAATGCTCTCATCTTCCTTCATCTTGAAGCTTGTTAATTTATCCTTGAGGATATACAACTTGGCACTCTTCACCGCCAGTGTGCCCTCATATGTTTCCTCCAATCTCTTCCACACCTCATTTACTCTTTCACAATCCTTGATTTACTCAAACACCTTGGAATCAATGGCATTGTATATGGTGTTGAGAGCCATTGTATTGCATTGCTTGTTGATCTTATCTTGGTTGGTGGGATCATCGGGATCAATGATAGCATAGTCATTCTCGGTTACTTCCCATACTTCATCATTGATTGAACCAAGATACATCCTCATCTTTCTCTTCCAATAATCATAGCATGTGCCATCAAAGAACGGTGGTTTGCCCCCGACATGGTTGAACACAACTTGAGCCATAATTTGACACCGAGGTTGTTAAGCCTTTAATCAAACGGTGACCACAGCTCTGATACCACTTGAAAGGTCCTAATATGGCTAGAGGGGGGGTGAATAGCCTATTTAAAAATCTACAAATCAACCAGAGCAATTTGATTAGTATAACAAATAGCGAAATACAAACTTGCTCTAGCTCTACAAGGGTTGCAAGCCACCTATCCAACAATTCTAGTTGCTATGATCACTAAACACACAATTTTCTATTTCACTACTCACTAAGAGCTCTCACACTTGCTACACTAAAGAGCTCCACTAGATGAACTTAAACTACAAAGCAAGCTCTCAATTCTAGTTACACTAAAGAGCTTGCTACAACTAGTTTGCAAGAATATAAATGAGTGAGTAGGGTGATTATACCATCTTGTAGAGGAGTGAACCAATCACAATATGAATACTAAATCAATAACCGGGAGAATACCAAAGGGCAAGAGACAACCAATTTTTCTCCCGAGGTTCACGTGCTTGCTGGCACGCTAGTCCCCTTTGTGTCGACCAACACTTGGTGGTTCGGCAGCTAAGAGGTGTTGCACGAACCTCGTCCACACAATAGGACACCGCAAGAACCTACCCACAAGTGAAGTAACTCAATGACACGAGCAATCCACTAGAGTTACCTTTCGGTGCTCCGCCGGGGAAGGCACAAGACCCCTCACAATCACCACGATCGGAGCCGGAGACAATCACCAACCTCCGCTCAACGATCCTCGCTGTTCCAAGCTATCTAGGTGGCGGCAACCACCAAGAGAAACAAGTGAAACCCGCAGCGAAACACGAATACCAAGTGCCTCTAGATGCAATCACTCAAGCAATGCACTTGGATTCTCTCCCAATCTCACAATGATGATGGATCAATGATGGAGATGAGTGGGAGGGCTTTGGCTAAGCTCACAAGGTTGCTATGTCAATGCAAATGGCCAAGAGAGTGAGCTTGAGCCGGCCATGGGGCTTAAATAGAAGCCCCCACAAAATAGAGCCGTTGTACCCCATCACTGGGCACAACACGGTGTGACCAGACGCTCCGGTCATATTGACCGGACACAGGACCCCAGCGTCCGGTCCTCAGATCTTCACCACGTGTCCCCTGCTTCAAACGTTGATCGTCCGATCTCAATGGTCAAGTGATGACCGAACGCGTCAGTTAGAAAGTGACCGGACGCTGGATCTCAGCGTTCGGTCGTTTCCAGTAAGGTTCCAAACGCGATATTTCACGACCGGACGCGTCCAGTCATGCTCGACCGGACACACCCTGTGTCCGGTCACTCAATGTTTCCTCTGTGCGCCCCACATCAGCGTACGTCAGCACTGACCAGACGCACCCTGCCAGCGTCCGGTCACTTTTAGCACCAACGTCCAGTCGAAGACCGAAACACGCGCCCTCTGCTGCCACTGACCGGACGCGCTGGTCCAACCGAGACCAGCGTCATGGCTCCTACAATTTTTACCTTTGCCTTGAGCCTTTTGTTTTTCTCTTTCTTCTTTTCCATGTTTACGCATTTGATCATCACCATGCCATCACCATCGTCATGATCTTCTCCATTGCTTCATCACTTGGAGTAGTGCTACCTATCTCATAATCACTTTGATAAACTAGGTTAGCACTTAGGGTTTCATCAATTAACCAAAACCAAACTAGAGCTTTCTTCCCCAAATATAGGCGCACGTAGGGTTCGGTTACAAAGGAAGGGCGAGCTCTATTCTTAATCTTCCTTAGTAATATCCCTTATGTGTAGATATGACGATGATCTCAGCAATGATTACTAGGTATAGTTGCACTAATCAATGTATGTTTTGACTTGTAATTAAGAATGACTTAGGAATTATTCCTCTAATATTTTACCTGACCATGCTAATGCCATAGAAAGGAGTACTCTGAGTGATTTATCATTGATCGATACTTATCATATATATATATATATCTTATCCTATGACTTACCCCTGTTATGAGTAGAATATTGGTTATGGTTTACTTCTCCTTCAATAGTATAAGTTATCAATACATGTCCATACTAGACCTTCCCTATGATAAAAATATAAATAACAATACCTAGAATACTCTCGGGTAAAATGCTACAATGATATATTATTTGTGTGATTGCAGATCCTTTTCAGTCATATATTTATTCTTTCTAGTCACATAATTAATAAAGAACTGCTTAGTACTATTCTAGTAGTAATGCTATGTAGTACCAGCAAGCATTCTTGGTGCTGTTACTAGGGGGCTAGATTTAAAACTCTATTCTTAGTAGCGACACTAAGAAATGTCAATAAGCATATCTAGCATCATCACTAGGGATGACAACATAGTAAAGTAATGTTAGGAGATATAGGTTTATAATAGGTGACTACTAAACAAGTGACAAGCTAATAAATACCAACACCCCCGTAGCAAAAAGACGCCAAAAACAGCAAGTACACAAAAGAAGATGCTATTGTGAGTTTTTGAACAATGTGCAATCTCATTTTTTAGTTAACAATATATATTTGTCGTCGCTCTTACTTACAATGTGATGTTACTTTCAGAAACTTTTAGGAATGGATTCTGGCTAATGGGAGAAGTTCATGTCATCAAGGATGTAAATTATAGAATGAGAGATGTAAATTGTACTAGATAACTTCATGTCATCTAGTCTAGGATGTTAAGCCCACAGCTCCTTGTAATGTGTATGGTACCTTATGAATGTATGCTGAAATTTGCTTATCAAGACTACTTCATTTCATTTGTCTCATGACATGCATAGGGTATATATGCTGCTAGAATTTGATGTGTCATATCAGCACACATATGAGCAGCACACATAATCATCCATTCATATCACAGGAGCAGCACACACTTATGAGCAACACACACATATATAGCTAATTAACATGTAGGTGTCCATACATATCCCAGTAGCATCCAATCACTGCTATGGTCATAACAGCAACACACATAACATATATATATACATATATAGCTCTCCTCTCCTCCTTCTCAACCAGCATCTTCTTCAACTCATGAGCATCCAGTACATGAGCATACAGTATTTGAGCACACAGCACATACATGAAACTAGCAGCATCCAGTGGCTGCTATGGTCATCACAGCGACACAAATATGCACCACATATAACATATATATACATAGATAGCTAATTAATTTAAGGTGTCCATACATGAGCATCCAGCACATAGATAGCTAATTAACTTAAGGTGTCCATACAACATATCACCATACAATACATATATTAATTAAGGTAACTTAAGGTCATCACTATTTCAGTGGCATGATCACTTTGGCTTCTTTGCCAGGACGTCGTCCACCTCCTTGGTTAGGCCCTCCAACTTCTAAGTCACGACCACCAGCTGAGCACCCATGGTGTCCACCATCTCCTTAGTAGGTCCCTTCTTCTCCTTCTCAGCATGCATCTTCTTCAACTCTTGTATTTCCACAGCTTGATTGTTCAGCAACTCCTTGACGTCGTTAAGCGTCCAGTGAATAGCCAAGAGCTTTTCCTGTAGTGGTTTCATAACCGCTGCCAGCAGAGCCTCATGCATGGTACCTGGAGGGAGCCCAAAATCAGGAGCCTACATATATGCACAAAAATAGTTCAGTTAAATTCTTAACAATGCTGAAACTGAAACTGAAGCCAGTAAATTCTTGACAATGCTATTTTCTGAACTAAGGTAACTGAAGCCTGAACATATGCCAAATATTAACTTACACTAAATTACAACTAACTAACATTCAGAATAAGATAACTAAAGCCTGAACTAACATTCAGTTAACTAAAACGGTTTACTGAAACAACTAAAATTGCAATGCTGATATAGAAAATGCAGGAAACATATCATGCGAAATACTAGCTTTCAGATAACTCTAAATAAGCTAGTCTTCTCATCACAGCATCAAGTAGTCTTCTCATCATAGCATCAGGTAGTTCACATAAGTGCTTGTCTTCTCATCACACATCAATAGCAGAGAATTTAAATAGCACTGAAACCCTAAATAAGCTAGATCACAATTACTGACACTGTAATTTATATAGTATAATATATATATATATATATAAGCAGCAGAGCAAACACAACAGAGTACACAAGCATAGCAGCCTAGGCAGCGACAAGCATAGAATATCATTCCAAGCACTGATCATGAAACCCTAACTAAGCAGGCCATGGTTGGAGCTTACCTCGCTGAGCTTGGAGCCACACTTGAAGTGGTGCACATCCAACGAAGGCATGTCTTCCCACTGGTGTCGAAGCAATGACTGTATTTCCCCGCCACCAGTTCGCTATCTGATGACATGTCCACCTCTAGCACGACCGGCGCTGGCTCCTTCTCCGCCCTCCTCCTCCTCGCCTCAACCAGCTTCATCGCCACTGGCCTCACCGCTGGCGAGGAAGAAGAGGGCCCTGCCACCGATGAGGCGGGCACAGCCTTCTGCTTCTTGAACCACGACGGGCGCACCGAGACGTCCTCCACCTCCACCTTCATGTCCACCACCGGGACAGCCACTGACAACGAGGGCACGGTCATGGAGGAACGGGCGAAACACCTAGTCCCTGGGTCCCTTTGTTTGTGGTGCCTCGCGGGCTTCATCATCTCCAAGGGCGGTGGCGGTTATGGCGGCAAAGAGGAGGCGAAAGGGGTGGAGGGCGGCGGTGGCGAGGGAGGTGAACGGAGGCACAGCGCGTGGAGTGTGAGGGTGGCGAAGTGACTAAGGCGATGTAAAGGGACGGGGCGGCAGCAGTTATTTTATTAATATGGAGGGGACGCGCCAGTTCAGATCTGAATATGAAGGGACGTAGTAGTACAGACACGCCTTGACTACACACATCGAAAGTAACAACTACTCTAGACACGCCTTTACTACATGCATCTGTAGTTATTAATTACTACCGACGCGTGTTCCCAACACGCGTCTACAGTAGTTAAATTGGTAATTTTAATTTCAAATCTTTGAATACACTTTTAGTGCAGTAAATGATGTAAAATGGAAATGTTGTAAACATAAAAGTTATAGAACTCATCAAGATCTACAACTTTTATTTTGCAAAACTTTTCATGTGACTTTGTTTGCACAATTCAAAATTTGAATTTCAAAAAATGGGAAGTTCAAACAAGATTTTCAAACACCAAATAATGTCAGATGAAAAAGTAATGAACATGAAAGTTGTAGATCTTTTATTTTGGAAAACTTTTTATGTGACTCTGTTTGAACCATTCAAATTTTGAATATCAAAAAAAGGCAAGTTCGAACAACATTTTGAAACACCAAATGAATTCATATGAAAAAGTCATGAACATGAAAGTTGTACAACTCATCAAGATGTACAACTTTTATTTTGGTTATTTCTTCATTTGAGAAAGTGATAGCACAATTGTTCACAAATTTTACATATCTCTCATATGATTTCATAAACTGTAAGAGAGATATGTAGATTTTGTGAACAATCTTACTACCACTTTCTCGGATGAAGAAATGACCAAAATAAAGGTTGTAGATCTTGATTAGTTCTACAACTTTGTTGTTGATAACTTTTTCAGCTGAAACCATTTACTTCTTCAAAATGTTGTTTGAAGTTGCCATTTCTTGAAATTGAAATTTTGAATTCATAAAACACAGTCACATGAAAAAAATGATAAAAATAATAGTTATAACAACACAATAAATGGGTAGAGCATGATTTTACAAAAAAATTGAGAAAAAAATCATCAAATTTGAAGTTAGTATGAGGGAGAAAGACTAGTTACAAGTTTTAGCCAGAGATTAAAAAGAAAAATCACACTTGTTCATCAATCTTCGAACCAATGGAAATTATCGCGTACCCTATTCAAATTATTCAAACAACTTTATGTTCGAACTCCTTACATAGCGCAATGCAAAGACACTTGCTTCTGGGGCTGCAGGTCTCAGGTTCGATCCCTACCTACAACATAATTTTTTGACCTACTTTTTTTATTGCTACAGACATGTCTTGGCCACACGCGTCTGTAGTAAGAAATTTCCTTTTGCCCGCCCTTTTTTCCAAATTTCTTAGCCTTCCCGCATTCCCCAAGTCCATTCACATCCAACTTCCCCCATTCTAGGGATCCGTTGTCCGCTCCCTGCCACCGCCGCCGCATCTACGCACCTCCGCCATCTTTGCCCCCATCTGCTCCCCGCATTCTAGGGTTTCACCACTGCCGCATCCGCTCGCTATCCGCATACACGTGCCAATGTCTGCTCGCCTTCGTCTCTGACACTGTTCGCCGAGGTCTGACAGCCACCGTCTCTGAGGTTGTCCTCCACCATTGTCTCCAACTCCGTCCAGTAGGGCATGACACACCATTTCCAAAGCAGCTAGGCATGGCGGTGGTCGTTCTAGAGGCACTGTGAGTGGAGCAGAGGTCATAGGTCGACGACATCTTCCGCTTCTAGCAACCCCTTCGTCCTCTCCGACAGTACTAGCCTCCTTCTTTGACCCCACCTGGTGAGTTCTAACATGGATTTTCTTTAGTTAGATGTAGCAGCTTAGTGATTTTGCAATAGCCAAGGATTTGTAGTAGGAAAGGCTATTATCGAGTCTCTGTTTGTTTCTGGTTGAGGGATTTTTGATGGATAGTTGTCAGGTATAGTAGATAGATAAGGAGCAGTATATGGATTTTTGAAAATTAGAATGTCTGGTTATGCTTGTATGATGGAACCTGGTAGTTTTGTTCTGGTTGAGTGGATTGAGATGTTCTTGTGCCTATGACATGAATGAAATATTAGACTAGTAGCATTGGTTTCTAGAGCCTGAACTTGTACATTAATTTTAGTCTTATCATGTAGATGCTGTACAATGGGTTGTAAATATTGATCTGGACTATTAGCTTTGCTATATTACTGAACACTTGCTCATACTCTACTTATGCTTGTTGATCAGTATAAACTCTTGTGGATCATACTTAGCTGAGAATTTCAGTTAGTATTATATAATGTTTTATTTTCTGTTGCTTCCTAAACTATTGATCTGGTTGTTGATGATCTAGTTGAGTGGACTGAGATGTTCTATAGCCTGAACTTGTAGATGTATTTTAGTCTACTCTAAATTTTCTATTCTGAATTGTACATCATCTCATGATATTTTTGTTGTTGTTTTCACTGCATATGTGTCCAACATGGCTCTATGGTGCTGTGAAAGGTGTCTACACTGCTAGCTATTGACTGTTGTTACAGTCCCTAACAGAATGGTAAGATGCAGCTTTGTGATATACTAACACTAGTTACTATTAGATGTCAGTGCTCTATCATGTTCACTAACAACCTTGCTCACCTTTGTTTGATAGGCGTCTGATCACGCATCTATGGCATCATCAGCAGGAGAAGACGAAGAACCAACTAACAGTGGAGAGGAGGGACATAGCAGAGATGCTAATGAAGAGGAGGAAGAGAGAGATATGGATGCAAGGGACCAAGAGGGAGATGGTACTATAGAGGATGAAGAGAGAGATGCTAATACAGAGGCACAGCCATCTAAACCTCCTCGTAAACCCCAGACAAGAAAGAGGACAGTCACCTGGTGGCCAGATGACAAGCTAACCGTCATAGGGCTCACTCCGACTAGGTTTCCCATAGAGAAGAGGGCCTAGATAAGAATAAGGAGGCTGGTTGGTCTGATTGCTAGACAAAGGATCTCCTTGGCCCCACCTTCATTCAATTCACTAAGTGAACAAGACAAGATCACTATATTTGATGAGTGTGTCCAGCCTTGGTTGGAATTTCTAGAAGAATTGAAGGCTACAGCGTGTAAGAAGATAATGCAGATGGTAGCCAAGAGTTGGAGAACCCACAAAAGTGACCTTACACGCAATTTCATCAACAAAGGGTTGGATGCCATGGTGAAGCACACATACACTCCGAAAGAAGATTGGGCAGCGTTTGTGAAACTGAAGGACAGCGAAAAAGCAAAGGCAACAAGTGAGAAGTACAAGAAGCTTTGGGAGAGGAACAAGCATGACCACTGCCTGGGGATAGGAGGGTATGAAGGGAAATCTGCAAAGTGGGAGCAGGAGGACAGGAAGTTAGCCACCCAAGGCATCAGTAATCCTTGGGACCAATTTCCAGGTGGCCGCCTAAGGAATTTTCTGCATGCATGGAGTACATTGGATAGGTCAGAAGGAAGTGCTGAGATTCGTTGGTTGAAAGTTTCAGCTGAAAGTGTATCTAAGCTAATTTTAGAGAAGCAAGGAGCCCTTGAGTCTTCAAGGCTCTCTTTGGTTAGGGAAAAGGATGTGCTCACAGAGGTCTTGGGCAGCCCAGAATAGGCAGTCCATGTGCGTGATGTGTCTAGTTACAGTGGTTGGAAACATTGGCCGGACTGCATCGGCATGTATAGAAAGAGGAAGCAATCAACAAGTGATGTGTATGTGGAAGCCATCAAAGAAGAAGTTAAAAGCCAAGTGATAGAAGAAATTACCAAGAAGGTCACAAATGATACATGGCCATGCTGCGTGACCAAGGAGTGCATTTGAGGTCACCTTCCAACACCCCTAGCCTTGTAGGTGGTCGGAAGAGCAGCTGTGCCTCAGCCTCGGATGTAGTCGAAAGAGACTACTTCGACGGACTTGAGGCAACTCCAGATCCAGATATTGTGGACCTTCTAACAGAGCCAACACCATGTAGCCTAGTAATCAACCCTAGAGGTTATCAGATGGAGGTAGCAAGGGGTTGGGTCTTCCCAGCGCAAACTGACCTATGTTCACAACCAGTAATGGAACATTATGTCGTTGTACATATTGACTATGTACATCCAGAACATGAGGACAAACCGCTGAGTCCGCCCCCAAGTCCTGAGGTAAGAACTCTTGGATAGGCTCTAGACAAGAGGGTCCAGTGGAGGAGAGGATAGATTATGGTATCAAAGGTGCTCTCTTCTCCAAAGTTATCAAGACCTCCACTGTCTGTGAGCTCCAAAAGCAATCTTAAGGACTTTGTGATAGGCAATGAGAAGGCAAAGAGTAGTGCCTCTAAGAGTGCAACTGTTGATAAGCCTAATAGTGGCACTACTATAGAAAAGAGTGCTTCAAAGGAGACTGATGCAGAGCCAGAGCAGCCTAAGTCCACAACTGCTCTAGCTGACCCACCGATAAAGCCAAAGAAGGCTAAGTCCAAAACTGCTCTAGCTAACCCACCGAAACAGCCTACAGCAGTCAAGAGTGACAGCAAAACTAGAGCAGTAGTAGAAGGTGGAGAAACCCACCAAATCATCTAAGAGTGACCCTGGGGGTTCTATATGGAATAGGGCCAACGCCAAGTTCAAATTTGGAGAGCGATTCCTATTAGAAACAGAGCTTGAGAAGGCAGGACCTAGGTGTGTTTCTCTTCATGCTTGGTACATGAAAGAATGTGAAGAGAAGAGGACAACCAAGATGGTTGCTATGTTCAAGAAACAACATTTTTGGCATCTGGCAGACACTGAATTCTTCGCATGTTGTCACTATAAGTACAATTTCATCTATTTTCTGGGCTTGTTCATTTTTAGCTAGGGATGCTCTTCATATATTTGCTTGCTAAATTGCTTTTGTTTGCTTCTTTATTCCTAGATGCCTAATTGTACAAGCTAGGGCCAAAGATGTGCCTGTTGGCATTATTGATCCAGATCCAGTGTTAATGAAGACTATGAACACTGATAGAGGCTATAGCATAGATTATCTGGAATATTGCCTAAGAAAATATGCCAAGAAAAAGTTTGTGATGTTTCCACATAACTGTGGTGGGCACTGGGTTGCTGTCATCATCGCTCGAATGTGGCAGAAGGTGATATACCTCAACTCCAATAGAGGCAAGAAGTTAGATTTGACTCCTATCAAATCTGTGATAGATGAGTGAGTATTGTCTAACCTACAATTGACCCATATATTTCTTTCTTAATTATGTTAGTGGAAGTCAAAAAAATTTGATAACAACTCATGTATATGTAGGGCTTTTGGCAATTGCCAACCCAAGCCGAAGAAAGGGCAGAGAAAATTGAAGTTGACCCATGCATTCAAAATTCCAATAAGTAGTGCTTCACTTCCAGTTGTGAAGTCGTTTTGTCAATTCAATTATTAACCATGTGTTTTCTATGTTCGCAGTGCCAACAACAAGGTCTGGACCACACATGTGGGTTCTTTGCGAGCCACCACTTGATGCTGGCGATGGCATAGGCCAATCTTACTGATCCTCAGGTACAACTACAATATATATGTATTTATTACTGCTCAGCTGTTGTGATCTACTTGGAATGCCTTGATCCCTTCTTGTTGTCATATATACTGCTACTGTCAATATTTGAAATTGCTGCTGTGATCTGGAACAAGATGAAGCTGCTGCTATGATCTGCTGCTATGACCCTTGTGTAGACTATGGCTATCTTATATATATTTACTTGTAATTTTTTGTACTGCTGCTGTCATATATATATATATATTATCATCTCTTGTTGTGCAGCTTCATTTTATGGATGATGGCTATACACATGTGCAACTTTATCTTATGACTACCTTTCTTTGTCTTAGGATTTTGAAGTGCAGTCCACTCCAATCAACTTTGCAGACATTAGAGAGAAGCTCGCCTCGTTTATTGTGTCACAGATCCTCGACGAAACAGGCGAATTTCATTGTTCACATACAAAACCATGATGAAGTGCCTAGTATATATGTTCATTTGATCTGTGAACTGTGTTTGGAGCCTGTGAGATATAATTGGAGCTATGAGATATATACATGTGAGAATAACCTGGTGTGATATGTGTGTAGTGTGAACAAATTAAGTTTTGAGATGAACAACTGTAATCTTGTATATATATATATATATGTCATTTCTGTGATATCTATGTAATGGGGACGGGGTTCCTGATCTTTTGTCAGGTAGAGGTAACTACCGTTGTGGCAGAGAATGACACACCGATCCGGCTTCATATCGAAAGATCGAACCCTGCAATCTTAGCACCACAACTCCTCTGGTTATCAACCGAGACACGGTTCCGATTGACCTCGCCAAGAAGGCTAACCCCTGCCTGCACAACAAAGAACACAAGCAAGAGCAAGAAAGAAAACAACCAAATTGCAGATGAATGATTAATCTCACGATGTTGGGGTCTCACAAACCGATGAACGACGAAACTATTCTTGACAGATTAATCTAAGCAAAACTCAAACCCTAATGGAGGGGTGGTGGCTGTTTATGAAGACTCTAGGGTCATGCAAAGACCCCTGTACATTCCCCCTAATGGGGCCAAACATGATGCGCGGTCCAATGGACCAAAAGACGGTGTCGCAACACCCTGGCATATTCTGGATGCTGACTTGTTTTGACCATTCCCATTAATTCTGATGGGCTTTTGACGTGAGACCACTTGCACTGGCTTCCTTATCTAATTAGATTTCCATCCATATGTGGATCATAAAAAACAGAGCCTGGACACACCTGTGTGACCAGTTTTATGATAGACTGGTCCTGGAACCAGAGATGGGCTCCAACTTTAGTTGGACTGGGCCTCCACCATGAGAAAGATGAATTGGATGCCCATGCTGGACCTCCTCCTCTCCTTGGCTTGTATGTGATGGGGTGATGTCCTCATCATGACCATCTCCTATGTTCCTAAGCAAGATAATATCATTAGGTAGTAGTCTATTCTCAAAAGTATGAAAAGGATCGCTTAAGAACGAGCTCACCTCTAAATTGAGTTGACGCATTCGAGCTCGGGTCATTGGACCTTGCATAATGGTTGGAGGATCAATGGGTACATCCAAAGGAGTGATGTCCTCATCATCCTCCCCCTCTTGAAACTGAGTCATCATCGACTCAAGCTCATCTTCTTTTCCCAAATAAGGTTTTCAAATCTGCAATGTTAAATGTGGGACTAACCCCGAACTCGGGTGGCAACTCAAGTTTGTAGGCATTATCATTTATTTTCTCAATTATCTTATAAGGACCAGCTACTCTTGGCATTAATTTAGACATACGCAGCTCAGGAAATCTATCTTTTATCAAATGTAACCAAACCAAATCACCCGGTTCAAGTTTAATTTCTTTTCTACCTTTACTACCAGCAATTCTATACTTTTCATTCATTCTTTCAATATTTGCTTTAGTTGTTTCGTGCAACTTACAAATGAAATTAGCACGCTCTCTAGCATCACTATGTGTTCTCTCAGGGGTAGGTAAAAGCAAAAGATCAATAGCAGCACGGGGGTTAAAACCATACACTACCTGAAAGGGACTTACCTTGTTGGTGGAATGTTCCGCCCTGTTATTTTGAAACTTCACATGCGGCAAACACTCTTCCCACATCTTCAAATTGTGCTTCAAAATTGCTCTCAACATGGTGGACAATGTTCGATTCACTACCTCAGTTTGACCATCAGTTTGGGGATGACATGTTGTAGAAAATAGCATCTTGGTCCCCAATTTATTCCACAAAGTGCGCCAAAAATGACTCAAGAATTTTGCATTGCGATCTGAAACAATAGTAGAAGGCATACCATGCAAGCGACCGATTTCTTGAAAGAAAAGGTCAGCAATATGAACAGTATCGTCACTCTTACGACAAGGAATAAAATGTGCCATCTTAGAAAAACGATCAACCACCATAAAAATACTATCCCTCCCCCTCTTAGTCCTTGGCAAACCAAACACAAAATCCATAGATATATCAGCCCAAGGAGTAGAAGGAACAGGAAGAGGCATATACAAACCATGTGGGTTCAACCGTGACTTAGCTTTTTAACATGTGGCGCACCGAGCCGCGTACCGTTCTACATCTCGCCTCATCCTTGGCCGAAAGAAATGTGTGGACAACACCTCCTCCGTCTTCTTGGCACCAAAATGTCCCATCAATCTGCCTCCATGTGCCTCTTGCAATAACAAAAGACGAACGGAGCCAACTGGAATGCATAGGCAGTTAGCTCTAAACAAAAACCCATCATTTATCATAAACTTATTTCATGTACGTCCCTCTCTACAATTCAGCAATACGTCCTTAAAATTAGGATCAAGCGCATATTGTTCTTTTACTGATTCAAGCCCAAAAATCTGACAATCAAGTTGGGACAGCAATGTATATCATCTAGACAAAGCATCAGCAATCACATTATCCTTCCCTTTCTTGTGTTTGATAATATAAGGAAAAGATTCAATAAATTCAACCCATTTAGCATGCCTATGATTCAAATTATGTTGAGAGCGAAGATACTTAAGCGATTCATGATCAGAATGAATAACAAATTCTTTAGGCCACAAATAATGATGCCACGTCTCTAAAGAATGGACAAGTGCATACAATTCCTTATCATACATGAAATAATTCAAAACAGGGCCATGCAATTTTTCACTAAAGTAAGCAATGGGTTTACCATCTTGCATCAAAACACCCCAATGCCAACTCCACTAGCTTCACATTCTAGCTCAAAAGTCTTACCAAAGTTTGGAAGTTGCAGCAATGGTGTGTGTGTGAGCTTGTCCTTCAAAGTGTCAAAGGACTCCTCATGTGCCTTTCCCCAATGAAACACCACCCCTCTCTTCGTCAACTCATGCAATGGGGCAGCAATGGTGCTAAAATCTTTGACGAAGCGGCGGTAGAATCCTGCAAGACCAAGAAAACTCCTCACCTGTGTGACGGTTTGGAGAACCGGCCAGCTCTTTATGGCTTCAATTTTCATCTCGTCCACCTCAATTCCTTATGGAGTTACAACATAGCCAAGAAAAGAAACTCGATCCGTGCAAAAGATGCACTTCTCAAGGTTACCAAATAATTGTGCATCACGTAAAGCACTAAAAAGAACACGTAAGTGATCCATATGTTCAACAAAAGACTTGCTGTAAATCAATATATCATCAAAGTAAACTACCACAAAATGACCAATAAAAGCTCTTAAAACCTCATTCATTAAGCGCATGAAAGTGCTAGGTGCATTTGTCAAACCAAAAGGCATTACTAACCACTCATACAACCCAAATTTGGTTTTAAACGCGGTTTTCCATTCATCTTCAAGTTTCATTCTAATTTGGTGGTAGCCACTTCGCAAGTCAATCTTGGTGAAAATTATAGAGCCACACAACTCATCAAGCATGTCATCTAGCTTAGGAATAGGATGATGATACTGAATAGTAATGTTATTGATGGCTCTACAATCAACACACATACGCCAAGTTCCATCTTTCTTAGGAACCAAAAGTACAGGAACGGCACAAGGACTAAGGCTTTCATGTACATACCCATGGTCCAAAAGGTCTTGGACTTGCCGCTGAATTTCCTTAGCCTCCTCAGGATTGGTTCGATAGGCAGCACGGTTGGGGAAGGTTGCTCCCGGAATCAAATCGATTTGATGCTCTATCCCTCTCATAGGTGGCAGCCCTGGGGGTATCTCAGCTGGAAAATTTTCCTCATACTCCTGCAAAAGGTTAGTGACAGCAGGAGGCACCGAACTAACAATATCATCAAGTGAAAACATAGCTTGTTTGCATACCAAAGCATAGTAAATATCATCATCAGAAATTTCAGCAAAGTCACATTTTGTTGCAAGCATAACACCACCCTTCAATTTAATCCCCTCGGCCTTAGAAATAGATGTAGACTTATCCTTTTTAGGTGGAAGAATAGAATTAGCAACTTGCTGATTTTCAGATTGAACATCATTCAAACTAGCAGCGCGTTCTCTATCAGCTTGTACAATTTGAGCAGGGGTCAAAGGTACCAAAGTAATTTTATTTCCTTTATGCACAAAAGTGTATTTATTACTTCTACCATGGTGTGTAGCATCATTGTCATGTTCCCAAGGATGACCCAATAAGAGTGAATAGGCTTGCATAGGTACCACATCACAATCAACAGAATCAGCATAAGAACCAATGGAAAATAAAACTCTGCAAGTTTATGTTACCTTTGCTTTTCCAGAATCATTTAGCCACTGAATATGGTATGGACATGGGTGCGGGCATGTGGTCAAGCCAAGCTTCTTGACCAAACCAGAACTCACTAAATTATTGTAGCTACCTCCATCAATAATGACACGTGCTCGATGGTTGCTGATGACGAAGAAAATCTAGAACAAGTTACGGCGTTGTAGCTTCTCAGGTTGATGTACTTGTGAGCTGAGCACCCACTATACAATGATGCTCCTATAGGCCACCGTGGCCTCGTCACCAAGGACTTCGCCACCCTCCTCATCTGTATCTTCATCTTCAATGTTAGAGGTACTGATGTAACCATCTTCTCTAGCAATGTATGCCCGCTGACTTGGGCAGTCCTTCTGCACATGGCCAATTCCATGGCAGCGGTGGCACTGAATGCTCGAAGTGCGTCCCATCAATGCAACGGATGAGGCACTCTTGGCAGGCACCTACAAAGAATTTTTACCTGAATCTGAAGGTCATGCGGGAGGTGCCTTAGGTGTAGTGATAACTCCAGAGGCTGCTGGTCGCTTGCTCACTGGTGGAGGTGCCCGAAAAGTGGTTGGCTTGGTCAGCCCCGAAGATGGTGCCGAGCGTGGTGTGTATGTGGTGCCGACCTTGCTCTTGCTCTGCTGTTCATGCCCCTGCAATTCCTTTTCTGCAAGCATAGCGAACTAAAACAACTGGTTGACAGTGTGAAATTCTATATAATCAACAATGTCCTGAATCTCATGCCTCAAACCCGAATAAAAACGATAAATGGAATCTTCGTTCCCCTCCACAACACTACAACGCATCAATCCCTTTTGGAGCTCACCATAGTAATCATGTACAGATTTCTCTCCTTGTTCTAAACGCATCAATTTCTTACGTAAGTCTCTATGATAAGAAGGAGGAACAAAACGATCACGCATAGCCATCTTAAGTTCTTCCCACGTACCAGGTAAAGCATCCTGTGCAGCTAGCCCATTCCACCAAATAATAGCAAAGTCCTTAAATTCACTAGTAGCTTTTGAACTCTATGTTGCTCAGGCACAAGGTGGGCACTAAACTATTGTTCTACCGTTATCTCCCAATCAAGATATCCCTCAGCATCATAATGACCCAAAAAAGATGGTATTGTGAACTTAATCTTAGCATAAGGATCATTGGGCACACGATGATTATTACCTTGATGGTGGTGGACACCACCCATGCCTGTCATGTTCCGGCGAAGACTTCATCATAATCTTGCTTGTCGGAAGGCTGCTCGATCTATGTTCCCATTGGCATCATACACTGTGTCTTCTGGCAAGAGACCATCGGTGTTGCTGCCGGAGACGTCGCTGTTGACTGCCACAAAGGTTTCCAACTCAGTAACCTTGTCGGTTAACGTGGAAATTCATTTGTCCAATCTCTCCATGTTGTTGCCACTGTTGAGTTCAATGAGTGCGTTAGTGATGGCCTTCCTGATGGCCTCATTCATCCTTTTTTGGGCATTCTCTATAGCAGCTTGCAGTTGCTCTTGGCTGACACACTCGTTGAAATCCTTGGGATTGTTATCTCTAGTCTGATCATTTCCTGCCATTGTAAACATAAAAACAGGAACAAACGGTGAAAGTTATCCCTACCAAATGACTACGTGGTTGCAGTGGTGTCACTTTTCATAGCAAGTGGAAGCGTCGTACCAAGCTCTTATAAAGTTCTTACCAACGCAATCAGTGGGCGGTACAACCGGCGGCTGGTTCATGATACCTATGAGACAGTGGTACCGAGATTGCAAGGGCCTTTTTCTATACTAATCTGAAGAGTTTGTGGAGCTTGGAAGGCACACAAAGAATAATATGTATATTTGGTACACAAGTCAGTAACAGAAAGTAATGCTGAATTATAGTCCAAAGTACTTGTTCTCGTTGCTGGTCTAAACTGCTCCAAGTGCCAGGTGTGTGACAAACAAGTATGGTGGATAGCAAGAGCAACACGAACAAGGCACCAGACAGCACACGCTAACACAGCTCACTTTGGCCTTCTCTCTCACTTTGGCCTTCTCTATGTGCTCCTTTAGATATTGTTCCTCTTTTGCCCCTCTCTTTTTCTATTTTTTGGGCTGTCGTTGTTTTTTGGGAAACTTTGATTTTTTCTTTTAATTTTTTTGATATTTTTTCACTTAGGAGCATAAAAGAAGTAACCACAGAAAATATGAGCTTAAACAAGTGAAAGGCGTGGCCTGTGGAAAATTCAGAAGACGTGCTCAAAATTGACAAAAAGCTTGTGACCACGAAAAGGGGATCTTGTGACCAGTTTTTGGCCAGAATAAAATTTTCCAAACCTATCAAAGTAGGAGACGAACGGATCCAAAAAAAATTTCTAATCGATTTTGATATATGGAACATCGAAATCCGAGCTCGTATGCAAAAACTAGACCAGTTTTGAGAACTGACTCCGAATTAGAGGACAAAACGGGAACAATACACGCAAAATTGGTCACGGCAACAAGGATTTGATGAAAACGATGGGAAAAATACACGAACTGGACTCTAACATGACCTAACCAGCAACAAGACCTCGACTAGGACACAAACTCAACACGACGGACTCTAAAACTGAAATATGCAAAGGCTATGGCGTGAAAGGTTCTAGGACAGGAAAAAAACAAGTATGGCACTGGACTATGGGACGAATGCGAAACACTCAAAACTAGGGGATAAATTTGAACCTGACGGTATACCTTAGCTCTGAATACCACTTAATGGGGATAGGGTTCCCGATCTTCCGTCAGGTAGAGGTAACTATCGTTGTGGCGGAGAATGACACACCGATCCGGCTTCAGATCGAAAGATCGAACCCTGCAATCTCAACACCACAACTCCTCTAGTTATCAATGGAGACATGGTTTCGGTTGACATCGCCAAGAAGGCTAACCCCTGCCTGCGCAACGAAGAACACAAGCAAGAGCAAGAAAGAAAACAACCAAATTGCAGATGAATGATTAATCTCACGAAGTTGGGGTCTCACGAACCAATGAACGGCGAAACTGTTCTTGACAGATTAATCTAAGCAAAACCCAAACCCTAATGGAGGGGTGGCGGCTGTTTATGAAGACTCTAGGGTCATGTAAAGACCCCTAGACACCCCCCCTAATGGGCCCAAACACGATACACGGTCCAACAGATCAAAAGACGGTGTCGCAGCACCCTGGCAGATTCTGGACGCTGAATTGTTTCGACAATTCCCGTTGATTCCGAAGGGCTTTTGACTTGAGACCACTTGAATTGGCTTCCTTATCTAATTATCTTTCCATCCATATGTGGATTGTCAAAAACAGAGCACAGACGTGCCCGTGTGACCAGTTTTATGATAGACTGGTCCTAGAACCCGAGATGGGCTCCAACTTCAGTTGGACTGGGCCTCCATCATGAGAAAGATGAATTAGACGCCCATGCTGGACCTCCTCCTCTCCTTGGCTTGTATGTAATGGGGTGATGTCCTCGTCATGACCCTCTCCTATGTTCCTAAGAAAGATAACATCATTAGGTAGTAGTCTATTCTCAAAAGTATGAAAAGGATCGCTTAAGAACGAGCTCACCTCTAAATTGAGTTGACGCATTCGAGCTCGGGTCATTGGACCTTGCATAATGGTTGGAGGATCAGTGGGTACATCTGAAGGAGTGATGTCCTCATCACTATGTATATATATCTATGATCTATGTATATCTATGATATTTGGGTTGTGCTCTGGGCTACAGATGGGTCTAGGCTACAAACGCGTTTGTAGCATTTTCCTTACTACAGACGCGTCTGTAGCCTAGACCCATCTATGGTAAGGAAAATACTACAGACGCGTGTAGAGAATACAAGTCTATAGTATGCTACTTACTACAGATGCATTTACAAACATCATATGTAGTAGTATCCTTACTACAGACGTGTGTATTGTACACACGACGGCACTATGTTTCTTCACACAGACGCGTTTACAAACATTGTCTGTAGTAGGATTCTTACTATAGATGCATGTATTACATAGGCGTCGTGTCGGGTATCATTATTAGGGATACCCAAAGCAAGGAGTTTAGCTACCACGCTGACTCCACCAGATGGCTCGAGACGTATTAAAAGGTCTCGAGCGATGACAAGGCCGTGGGCTCCCTCTTGCCCAAGGTCGTGGGTTCCGTCTCGCCCGACCCCTTGGGTGCGGGCTCCATCTCGCCTGACCCCAAGGCCATAGGCTCTGTCTCGCCCAAGGTCATTGGTTCCCTCTCGACCGACCCCTTGAGTGCGGGCTCTGTCTCGCTCGACCCCTTGGGTTCTTGCTCCGTCTCACCTGACCCCAAGGCCGTGGGCTCCATCTCGCTCGACCCCTTGGGTTCGTGCTCCATCTCACCTGACCCCTTGGGTTCGTGCTCCGTCTCACCTGACCCCAAGGACGTGGATTCCGTCTCGTCCAACGGGGACCCATACCACCGCCAACCACTCTAGGTTCAAGCGTATGGACCTGAGTCAAAACTCTGACACCAAGAAAGAGGCTGGCATGCCTCGATGTAACCCATGGCTATGACGGGCCATACCTAGTGATTCACATCAAGAACAATGTTGGGCATGCCGGTACTATTCTGCCTAATCCTCGTACGGACACTGACAGGCGCATCAGTTCACCACAACATCTGCCAGGATGGAGTGGAATGCCATGATCGGCAGATGACACCTGTGCATGGTGCCAGTAATGAACAGGGCCACAACATGGAGCCGTCCCTGTTGACATCTATAGGATCGGCGGAACCCGTATGAAGGAGAAGAAGGACCCGGCAATCCTAGAAGCCTTCTTCTCTATCTCTTCTCTCCCTCTCCCGTTCTTCTACTTTTCCTCCATTGTAACCTACGCTTTCCCTTTGCCTATAAAAGAGGAAGCAGGGCGCCCCATGAAAGGGGGCTAGACCACGAGATAAAAACACAAGAAGCATGACACGAGCACACAGCTGAGCGGCAATCGAGCTCTCAGCACCCGTTCACTCCTTCCACCAGAGGCTTGGGATCCTTTCCCTCTCTCACCTGTTTGTAACCCCTACTACAAACAAAGTACCGGTAACATGAGTAGCAGCGAACTGGATGTAGGGACGTTCTGCCCGAACTAGTATAAACCCATGTGTCCTCTGAGCACACCATCCGAGCCAGACACGCAAATACAAATTTACTCGTCGGTGGTCCGAAAACACTGACAGTTGGCGCACCAGGTAGGCGCTTTTTGCACGTCTCGACGTCCACATCAGGCCTCAGATGGCTAGTCATAGCGTCAACTGGGTCCCGGGCATGCATGTGCGCTTTAGTAACCTAGATTTCATCATTACGATGGAGGGAGAGTTGGCGTAGGTTCCCACCGCCGTCCAACCTCTCCACTCCATCGGCCTCAACGCGATCGCCGAGGCACTTAAGGAGCTGCAGCTACACGCTCCGGAGGCCCATGCCCCCAGGAGTGACTAGCTCCTCGGCTTCCATTATGGGAGGCTAGAGCGCCAGCTCAGTGCCTTCCTAGGACCCCGACCGTCCCAGGAGGGCTTGGGCCACCTCACCTTCTTGTTCGCCAAAATCATGACATAGCTTGACGTATGAGAGCTGCTCTCCCTAGAATACCTCATCCAGAGTGCCCCGATAGTGCTCCCATTCGGTCTGCGCAATGCCACAGAGACCGTTGGCCATCTTATGGCGCAACGCACGCCCCCATCCCCTACGAATGATGGGTTCATTGGAATGACCGAATACATCGAGGAATCTTTCCACGACCTTCTCGCAAGAGAATCAGAGTCTCCCTCTGACTCTGACTCTAGCAGGGGGAGCCATCACCCCTTGTGAGAATGTTTCATGGCTGGTACCCCTGAGGGATACATCGAAAGCATCCGCGAGGGAGGGGCTACCCCAACAGATGATCTCGACGATGAGGTTGAGGGAGATGCAGGGGCCCCACCTCGCCTACGGGTAGAGTAGCTGAGGGCGCGGCACCAAGAGCTCAAAGAAGCATGACTCCAGCTCGAGTAGGAACACGCAGAGCCTGAGCGAGAGATCAAGCACCACGGACACGGTGGGTGTGCGTGCGCCATGGCCCACGACGTGAACTGGAGGATCATCGAGGACGACGAAGCCCTCCCACACTTCACCCGGGTGAGCCAGAATGTTGCTGCCATGGCGGCCTTTCTCCGGGGACTTCCGGAGCCCACAACACCAGAGGATTGTTGGGCCCATCGCGAGATTCGCACGCTACTTGAGCGTGCTGCGGCACAGCAGGCCGAAAGCTCGTTGTCCCGACAACACGAGTTTGACGCTAGCCAGCGCGTGCCCTCAGAGCGACGCGACAAGGACATATCAGTCCACCAGGTGCGACAAGGTGATGGGCCGCACCGCGGTCCCGGTGCAAGAGCATCTTGGCCTCCACCATGACGCGCGCAACACCCTGGATGCCCGCCAGTGTGCCCGCAGCGATAAGAGGGAGGAGGCTAACCGTGGCTACCACCCTCGTCATGGCGGATGCTACGATAGCGGTGAGGACGGAAGCCCGAGCCCTGACTTGCTGGGACCTCAGGCCTTTGGCCGACACATCCTCAACACCATCTTCCCACCGCCGTACCGACCGTCGACCAACATCCTGAAATACTCTGAGGAAACAAACCCCGGACTGTGGCTCAAGGATTATCGGCTTGCTTGCCAAGCCGGTGGAGCGGAAAGTGATAATTTCATTAGCCGCAACCTTCCATTGTTCCTGGCCGATTCGGCACGAGCGTGGTTGGAACACCTTCCGCCCAACCAAATCCAAAGTTGGGTGGACTTCAAAGAGATCTTCGTGGGAAACTTCTAGGGCACATACGCATGTCTTGAGAACCCATGGGATCTCAAAAACTATCGATAGAAGTCCGGGGAAACTCTTCGTGGGAACATCTGGCGCTTCTCCCGATAGTGCAACGAGCTGCCCAAGTTCGCCGACACCGATGTCATAGGAGCTTTCCTGTCTGTGTAAAACCCTAAAATTTATCTCTTTTGAAATAGAGTTAAAATGATTTAAGTTGAAATATTGTGCACATGAAATATAGGAAATAAAATTTTTCATTAATTTAAAATTCAACATAAGGTAGTAACATGTGTGAGCATACATGCTGTTGCATCTTATTTATTGTGATGGATGGTGTTGATCTAAAACTCCAAAGTAATTTGGAATGCTTTTGAAATGAAATTAAAAATGGCTTTGAAATAAAAGAAAAGAAAGCAAAGAAAATTAGAAAATAAAAGTATTTTTAAAGTTGTAAAGATTATCTTGAAAAGCTTAATAGAATTGTCCATTTTTATTGAATGGGAAAGTATATTTGAAACCATACTCGAATTGGATTTGAATTTAGCTTAGAATTGGAAGATTAGAAAAAAAAAAGAAAAGGAATTGGAAAATGTAAGAACTTAAAAAGTTATTTTTGGAAACTTACCCAAAATTGGTTCATCTATGTTGGAATTATAAGGTACATTGAAATCATATTTATACTTGTTCGGATCGTATTTGAAATTGTTTTGAATTAAGAAAAGAAAAAGAATTGGGAATTAGAGAAGGAATTTGAAAAAAAAAATCTTGTATTCTTCACTTTCAGCCCAGACTCCGGCCTGGCCTGCTGGTGGCCCAGCCAGCAGCTGCCCCTCACTTTCCCTCCTTCCGGCCTGCTTCGCATGGCCCGCTCGGCCTGCTCTGCTGGCCTGCTCCGCTCCCCTTCCCGGCGTCAGCCGCTGCTGATCAGCCTAGCTCGCACGCCCGCACCGCATTGGCCCATCCCGCGTCGGCCTGCTCCGCGCCTGCCTCTGCTTCGGCACCACGGCCCAGCTGGCGGCCCGCTCCGCTTCGGCATGCCCCAGCGCCCACGGCCGCATACGCTCCGCAAGCCCCTTCTCCCTCGCTGCAAGCCGGGACCCGCCCGTTGGCGTCACTCCTCCCTCTCACTGCGCTGCCGGCCCCACCCGTCAGCCGCCACCGTCCCTTCCCTTTTCTTCCCCGGCGCGCTCGGAGCCTTTCCTTCCTTGCCCCGGCAATGGCGCAGCCTCAAAACGGCAAGCAGCCCGCGCCGTATGGAAGGCGACCGAATCCGACCGCGTGCCCCGCTCGCCTTCCATCCACCGTGTCTGCCCGCCTATAAAGACCCAGCCTGAGCCCTCCCCTCTACCCCTTCCTCTGTTCGTCGTTCCAGTCACCACTGCCGTCGACGAACTCCCCCTCCCGCGCCTTGAACCTCGTCTCCGACGTCTCCTAGAGCTCCGCCACGACCCAACGCATCCGTAGGTACCGACATCTCTCGGTTTTAGCCTTATTTCGCTCAGATTCCAACTCACCCGCGCCGTGCTCTCTCTCTAGACGTTGCCACCGCCGTCGACGACCCGCTTCGGAGCTCTCCCGGACGCCGCAACCACCTCCAGAGGCCTCGCGGTGAGCTTCTCCGCTCCTGGTGCTCTCCGTTCCTCAAAAACCGCGCTAGAACTCCATATCCGCAAGCGCCCGACGCCGCCGGCCATGGTGCCCTCGCCGGAGTTACTGCGTAGCCGCCGTGGGTACTCCCGTGCTCCCTGCGCCGTCGGTTTCGCAATGAAGGGCCACGATTAGATCTTACCTCTTCGTTAAGTGACCGGTCCACCATGGGCCGTAGACCCGGTCCACCCCCCTGCGTCAGCGGGTCCACCAAGCCGCGTGGTGCACCACACCAGTCCCTGGCTACCGCGTGGCGCACAGTCAGCAGCCACGAGTCAAACATCCGGTCAGCCGTGCACGTTTTGCAGATTAGCCCCTGGAGTTTCAAGAAAATAACCCGCAATCCAAGCAGTTCAAAATAATTTCTTTTAGGCCCTGTTTTTATTCGTTTAAGTCCCTATAGTTTCTAGAATTAGTGTGCCCAGTCCAATAACCGTTTAAATTCAGAATTTTAATTGTTTAAATTCAAAATTGAGTTCAAATATTTACAGAAATGCCACTGAATCTTATTTCATGCGTAACTTTTGCGTTTTAAGTCCGATTTGATCCGTTCGAATTGCGTTAGGACCGTATTTATGTTATCTACGTGTTTATACTACTGTTAGGCATGTTTTAAACACTTGAAATTCATGAGTAGATTTAATCTATTAATTAACCAAAGTAAAACTTGTTTAAATCATAACTTATTCATTCTAACTCCGAAAAAGTCCGTTCAAGTTGCATTAGATTCGTAGTGACGAAATCTACGCAGTAGTAATAGTGTTTACTATATTGATATTTCTGAAATAACATGGTTTACATCATATCTTGATTAATAATTATGCAACTGAGTTTTATACATAAAATATGATTTGTTTTACTTTTGTTTTATAATTCAAATCTAAAGTTGACTTAATATAATCTATATTATTTGTAAATATCTTTTGTATATGAATTCATATAGTTAACATAAACGAAGCCTATAGTTTCTTTTCCACGTGTTAAGCAAATCTCTCGGTAGTTGTAACTTTTGAACCGTAGTTTCGATTAGCGTGCTTCTCGTGACTGTGTGATCGTAGTGATATGTAGAATCATATATCAATCTCTTTTACTTATTTTTCTATGATTGGTATACTGTTCTAATATAGATGCAATTGTATGCTATGCATGTATGTGTATGGATGTTTGTGTGGTGTTCTACGATTGTCCAGTCGGTGAGATACACGTGGTGATCAAGAAGAAGAAGAAAGACATCGAAGAATAAAGCTTACCGAAGGATCGGTGTATAAGGCAAGTATAGCATGGGATTATTCTTGTTACCTATTCACATTTAAACACTTAATTCATATTGCATGTGTCTACCTTGGCAACTGTAGTAAATTCCCTAGCTAATTGATATCCTGGATTCCTTGACACCTTTGGGTAAATGCATTGGGATAGTTTTTGCTAGTGCTTAATCAAAACCATGATCTTGTAACTTGACTAATGATATATGCAATAAACATTAAAACATGACTTTTTAGTAACATGGAATCAGGGGGCTGGAGTGTTTATATGCTTCAGATTCCTCTCCCTAAGGACTTATCTGTAAGCGATCATCCGGGACTTACAGTACAGCTGTGAGGGCCATATGGCTCTGGCTTTAGCTCAGTATGAGGATCTTTTCTAGCTTGTTAGTGGTTACCTTTCAGGCGCAGGGTATGTTTCCTTTGCTGCTAGGAAGTGTGTACCGTGCTGCGATGCCCACGCTTGCCACTCCTAGAGATGGGCCACATACGCCTGGCGGCCCTAACTTGTTAGACGAATTCTTTGAAAGGCTTCATAGTGAACCCTACCGACCTTCCTTGGAAGTGGGTCAAGAGAATGGCTACCTCGGGCGAAAGGGTAAATCACAACTCACAGTGAATGTGTACAAACTCTGCAGAGTATAAAACTGTTATAACAGCCGTGCTCACAGACACGAGCGGCCTTGGACCCTTATGGAATAGAGATGATCACTAATGGATAATGATACTAATGATCAATTGTTTATGCTATACATTATTCATGTTTACCCGATCATGTGTTTATGGGAATGATAAATTCTTTGCCACTCAATTGCTTAAAAAGATGACCTATTAAAGCTAATCACAGTTAAACCAGTGTCAGCCCTTTTGAGCCTCATGAACCCCATGATATAATTGTTAAGTATGACATGTACTTACGCTTGCTTTATTTTTCTATACATTGGATAAAAATCCTGGATGGGTACCAGATTGCTGGTTTGGAGGAGTTAGGCTTGTGGTCAACCAGTCAGTAGTCCATGTGAATTTGGAGTCTTCACCAGAAGATCAGAGTCAACTTTCCGCTGTCATTACTCTGAGGTTATTTTCTTTTTACTAATACGTTATGTAATAAGTATTGTCTCTTGATATTACCCTGTTTTGTGGCTATATGTGAGATTTGACTTCCTGGGCTCACATATAGTGTGTGTTTGGTTTTGTCTTTAAAACCGGGTGCTACAGTCTGGGACCACCTATGAGTCCTTGGTTCACAAGCTAGAACATAAGGGACCACAAACCACCAAGGAGCTCCTCGACATCGCCACTAGCCACGCCTCGAGCGAGGAGGCTGTCAGGGCGATTTTCGATCACCTCAAAGGCAAGGCAAAGCAGGACGAGGACGCACGGCGATAGTGCCTCCAACCATCCCAACAAGAAGCGGCATGAGGGCTTGCTCATGGCTACCGCTGATCGCAAGGGGGGTCGGAAGCCCACCAAGGGTACCCTAGACAACTTCAAGAAGCTACTCGAAGGGCAATGCCCGAACCAAGCTTTCCCCGTCAAGCACCTATACAAGGACTATATCCTCATAAAGCGGTTCTTGCCTGGAGGCTCCAACAAGGGCGAGCATAGGAAGGAGCCCAAGCCAGCCGCAGATGACGTCGAGGGGAAGGACGGCGGATTTCCAACGCTACATGGCTACCTCATGATCTTTGAAGGGTTGATGGCCTACGACTCCAAGCACCGCCAGAAGCTTACGCGCCACGAGGTCTATACGGCCGAGCTGGCCGCACCTACCATCCTCCGATGGTCCGAGTCCACCATAACCTTTGATCGGACCGACCACCCGGGTAGCATCCGACAGCTAGGAAGATATCCGCTCGTGGTCGACCCAATCATCGGCACAAAGCGGCTCACCAAGGTGCTGATGGATGGAGGCAGCGGCCTCAACATCATGTACGCTGAAATGCTCGCGCCATGGGCATCGACCGAGCGTGCATCTGGCCGATCGGGACCCCTTTCCATGGCATCATGCTAGGAAAGTAGGCTATGCCACTTGGGCAGATCCATCTGCCCATCACCTTTGGAGATCCAACCAATTATAGGACGGAGACCCTTACCTTCGAGGTGGTTGGGTTCCACAGAACCTACCACGCCATCCTAGGACGTCCATGCTACACGAAGTTCATGGCCATCCCCAACTACACCTATCTAAAGTTGAAGATGCCAGGTCCATGAAGGGTCATCACCATCGGTACCTCCTTCTAGCGTGCCTACAAGTGCGAGGTCGAGTGCTGCGAACATGCCATGACAATTGTCGCCTCCAAAGAGCTTACGGCCATCAAGGAGGAGGTCGTCGAAGAAGCGCCTGACCCCAAGCGGTCAGCCAAGTCTCTCGAGCCTATAGAGGGCGCCAATGAGGTCCTCATGGACCCAGCGGCTTCGAGGACAAAGTGGTGTGCATCAGCACCATGCTTTCCTCCAAATAGGAAAGCGCGCTCGCTGACTTCCTCTATGCTAACAGAGACATCTTTGCGTGGAGACCCTTAGACATGCTAGGAATTCTAAGAGAAGTCACCGAGCATGCCTTGAAGATCAGGCTAGGCTCCAAGCTGGTGAAGCAGCGCCTACGTCGCTTCGACGAGGAGAAATACAGGGCCACCGGCGAGGAGATTGCAAAGCTTTTGGCGGCTGGGTTCATCAAGGAAGTATACCACCCCGAGTGGTTAGCCAATCTCGTTCTTCTACGAAAAAAGAATGGGAAATAGAGAATGTGTGTTGACTACACGGGTCTCAACAAAGCGTGTCCAAATGATCCGTTTCCTTTGCCACGCATAGACCAAGTAGTCGACTCAACCTCAGGGTGCGAAACCCTTTGCTTCCTTGATGCGTACTCTAGGTACCATCAAATCATGATGAAAGAGTTCGACCAGCTCGTGACATCTTTCATCACCCCATTGGGATCGTTCTGCTACATCACAATGCCGTTCGGCCTGAAGAATGCGGGGGATATGTTCCAACGTTGCATGCTCAAGTGTTTCGGTAATCTCGTCAGGTAGACTGTTGAGGCCTACATGGATGACATCGTGGTCAAGTCCAAATAGGTTGACTAGGTCATAGCCGACATAGAGCAGACCTTCGCAAAACTCTGAGCAAATGGCATCAAACTCAACCCCGAGAAGTGTGTTTTCGGGGTCCCAAGGGGTATGCTGCTGGGTTTTATCGTCTTTGAGCGTGGCATCGAAGCCAACCTGGAGAAGATCTCGGCCATCATGAGGATGGACCCAATTCAGAACATAAAGAGGGTACAGCGAGTTACAGGGTGCCTTGCCATGCTCAACCGCTTTATCTCTCGCCTCGGTGAATGAGGTCTCCCCCTCTATCGGCATCTAAAGAAGGCCGACCGCTTCTAATGGACACCCGAGGCCTAGGAGGCACTTGATAAGGTCATGCAGCTCCTGATGAAGGCCCCGATCCTAGTCCCCCAAATGATGGGGAACCACTTCTGCTCTACATTGTGTCCACCACACAAGTGGTCAGCGCCGCCCTGGTGGTAGAGCGAGAAGAAGAGGGACACGCCCTCAAACTACAGCGTCCCATGTACTTCATTAGCGAGGTCTTGTCTAATTCCAAGACCCGCTACCCCTAAATCCAGAAACTCCTATACGCCATCCTTATCGCCAAGAGGAAGTTGCGTCACTACTTTGAGTCGCATCCGGTGACGGTCGTGAAGTCCTTCCCTCTCGGTGAGGTCGTCCAAAACCGGGATGCCACGAGAAGAATCGCGAAGTGGGCACTCGAGCTGATGGGCAAGGCATTTCCTATGCCCCTTGGACGGCCATCAAGTCCCAAATGTTGGCTGATTTTGTTGCAGAGTAGTCCGAGATCCAAATGCCACCAGCAGTCGTCAACCAAGAGTACTAGATGATGTACTTTGATGGATCACTAATGAAGAAAGGTGCTGGCACAGGGCAAGTCTTCGTTTCACCCCTCAGGGTACACATGAGGTACATGGTTCACATCTATTTCCCCTCCTCCAACAATGTGGCCAAGTATGAGGCACTCATCAACCGCCTACGCATCGCCATCGAGTTGGGTATCCGACGGCTTGATGTCTGGGGCGACTCCCAGCTGGTCATCGACCAAGTCATGAAGGAATCAAGCTACCACAATGCCAAGATGGCTGCATATTGCTGAGAAGTCCGCTAGCAGGAGGACAAGTTCGACGGCTTAAGCTCAATCACATCTCGAGGCGTCTTAATGAGGCGGCCGATGCGCTGGCGAAAACGGCACCCGGCCGAGAGCCAGTGTCGATGGGCGTCTTCATCAGCGATCAGTATAGGCCCTCGGTCTACTACGAGGAGCTAGAATACACCAGTGACAGGCCACCTGCCCTAGGCTCAAGGGCTAACCAGCCGGTGGCTCCATCTGACCCCAAAGTCATGGAGCTTAACGAGGATCCAACAACAGAGCCCGACCATCTAGCCGACTAGAGGACGCCTTACCTTGATTACCTCCTCCATGAGGTGCTGCCAATGGACAAAATGGAGGCTCAGCGGCTCGCGCGTCGCGCCAAATCCTTTGTCATTATTGACGGTGATCTCTACAGACGAAGCCACACCGAGATCCTACAGCGCTGAATCCCCATCGAACAAGGGAAGCGGTTGCTGAGTGATATCCACGGTGGGGTCTGCGGGCACCATGCCATGCCTAGGACCCTAGTCAAAAATGTGTTCCGACAAGGCTTCTACTGGCCGATCACAGTAGCTGACGCTGAATAGATTGTGCGCATCTATGAAGGGCTTTAATACTATGCTCGGTAGACCCACCTGCTAGCCCAAGCACTCCAAATGATCCCCAGCACATGGCCATTCGTGGTCTGGGGGCTCGATTTGGTCAGACCTCTCAAGAGGGCGCCGGCGTATATACGCACTTGCTTGTAGCCGTAGACAAGTTTACAAAGTGGATAGAGGCTCAACCGATCTCCGCGATCAAGTCTGAGCAAGTCATGTTGTTCTTCCTTGACATCGTCCATCGCTTTGGGGTCCCAAACTCCATTATCATGGACAATGGCACGCAATTCACCAAGAAGAAGTTCCTCCGATTCTGCGATGAATACCACATTCACGTCGATTGGGCCGTCGTGGCACACCCCCGCACGAACGAGCAAGTCGAGCGCGCAAATGGCATGGTCCTACAAGGCCTCAAGCCAAGGATCTTCAACTAGTTGAACAAGTTTGGCAGACGATGGGTCACGAAGCTTCCCGCGGTGCTCTAGAGCCTGAGGATGACCCCTAGTTGGGCCACCGGCTACATGCCATTCTTCATGATCTATGGTTCCAAGGCTATCCTCTCGACCGACCTTGATTATGGAGCACCGAGGGTCAAGGCATATGACGAATAGGGAGCCAAGGCATCCCTCGAGGATGCCATGGACCAACTAGATGAAGCGCACGACGTTGCCCTCCTCCACTCGGCCAAGTACCAGCAAGCGTTGCACCGGTACCACAACCGTCAAGTGCGGGGTCGGGCCTTCAACATCGGGGACCTGGTGCTCCGCCTCGTCTAAAGCAACAAAAATGGCCACAAGCTCTCTCCGCCATGGGAGGGACTATACATCGTCGTGGAGGTGCTCCAACTAGGCACTTGTAAGCTTAGGACCATAGACGGCAAAGTCTTCGTCAACGCCTAGAACATCGAACAGCTACGTCCCTTTTACCCTTAATTTACGCATGTTTTCTCCTATCGGTTTCGCTATCGACTCCTCGATCTTTAGTGACACCCAACCCCAGTAATGGCAAGGGGCTCAGGACCATCGACGGCAAAGTCTTCATCAACGCCTGGAACATCAAATAGCTATGTCGCTTTTACCCTTAATTTACGCACGCTTTCTCTTATCGATTTTTCGCTATCAACTCCTCGATCTTTAGTGACACCTGACCCCAGCAATGGCAAGGGGTCGGGCCTCACTCAGGGGCTAATAAGAGTATATCTATCCGGTAGACATTCTCTATGCCCGACCCTTTCTCACGTTAAGATCTAGAAGCAAGGGTTGCGGAAACAAACGCTGAGTAAAACTAGTCAGACCACAAGAAGCCTACACCCCAGCGGCTATGCGTTTTTGCTCACTAGCGTGATCAGAGTTTTTTCTCGCACCCCAAGCTTTTTAGTCTTAACTAAGGAAAGAGTCAGAACGCATTTAAGAGTATATCCACCTAGCAAACATTCTCTGTGCCTAGCCCTCTCTCACATTAAGAACTTGAAGCAAGGGTTGCGGAAACGAACGCTGAGTAAAACTAGTTGGACTACAAGAAACCTATGCCCCAGCGGCTACGGCGTTTTTGCTCACCAACGTGATCAGAGTTTTTTCACCCATAGCCCCAGCTTTACAGCCTTAATGACGGAAAGGGTTAGAACATATTAACCTTTTTATACAAAAAGGGGAGAAGAGCTAAAAATCTGTTTGGCCATAACAAAATTTAAGAGCTTGTCCACTTATTACAAGTTCACCGCCTGGCTTATTTACCTAACTAATTTCTTGGGGGGATGATCTCATCCTCTATCTCTACAGGTAAGTCCTATGCCAGAGGGGCCACCTCCTTCTCAACGCCATCTAGCTTGGCCTGAGAACCATCACAGATAAGGTGGGATACGGAGCTAAAAATGCTCCTACAACCCATTTAGGCCTAGGAGTTCAAAAGCTAGCCCTCCGACAGGTTCACAGCCACTCTGGGCGCCCTTAGAGTGACGGGTGGAAAGGGATAGGCCCACTAGCAACTAGTACCCAGGCACACGAGCACCGCGGACATCCCAGAACACGTTTGAGTCTTGGTTGGTTCCTAGTCCATGGTTTTTCCTTGAAGAAAGGCAACAAGCCCATGGGACCGGTCGAACGAACCCGAGAACTATATAGATTGGCCACTGAGAATCTAGAGTTGGTCACCAGCTGACCCATGCTAGACCCCCATGAATGAGAAGCTGGGGCCCCAGTCGGACTAGCCCGTTAAACAGCTCAACGAGCACCATGTTTCATCCATCGAGGAAAAACATGGCACAGCTCAGCCCCTCCATTTTTATCAAAAAAACACTTGAGGGATGACGATCACAAAGATGAGCTGACCCCTCGACCGGACCCCTGCAACGTGCGGGGTCTCGAGGGAAGTTGGACTCACAAGGAGATCGAATGCGTGGTCGTAGGATGATGGCTTAGATCCTAGCGAGGGGGTATGTACAAAAACTAAGAATAACATTTCTGAAACAAAAAATGCTTTCTCTTACCAGTTTCGCTATCGTCTCCTCGATTTTAGTGAAACCCGACCCCGGCAACGGCAAGGGGTCGGGTCTCACTCGGGGGCTGATAAGGGTATATATATACCCATTTTGAAACAGTCGCCATGCCTGACCTTTTCTCATGTTAAAAACCTAGAGCCAAGGTTTGCAGAAACGAACGCTAAGTAAAACTGGTCGGACTGCAAGAAACCTACGCCCCAGCGGCTACGGCACTCTTGCTTACCAGCGTGACCAGAGTTTCTCGCCCACACCTCGAGCTCTATAGTCTTAAACAACAGAAAGGGTCGGAACGCATTAACCCTTTTTACACATAAAAAGGGAGAAAGAACAAATTTGTTCAACCGAAATAAAAGAACAAGCTTGTTTAAACGAAACAGGAGGGATGGAACTTGTCCGCTTATTACAAATACGCTGCCTAACCTATCTGACCAAACTAACCCCTTGGGGGGATGATTTCATCTTCTATCTTGGTAGAAAGGTCATGCACCAGGGGGGTCACCTCCTTCTCGATGTCGTCCAGCTCAGCATCGGTATAGACGGGCGTAAAGCCTTGGCTCATCATCGCCAGATCGATGTTCTCGTAATGAGAATGGGCGATCACGAATGATCGGTGAATGCCAAAGCAAAGCACGCCCCTTGCCATATCACGTGCCTGGTACGTGATTCGGGTGGCGCAAACCATGAGCGAGCTTGTCTCCTGCTCCGGGGTGAGCTCAAACTCATCGCAGACCAGCTGGACGGCGACGTGCAGGTTGTCATGTTTGTCGCTCACCTTCTGGAGGGTGTCCTTCACCTCACTGGGCTCCTTCTCTAGGCCACAGCTCTTCACCACCTCCTCCCTGAGCTTGTCATCGAGACCTACCCAAGTCACGTACCGACCGTGTCAAAAGGTTTACCACGGATTCTAGGGAGAAAGACAATAAGAGAAACTAGAGACTTACCGTCCATGTCTGCCCAAAGCTTGCGCACCTCATTACGCTACTGGGTCACCTCGGACTCTAGGTGTTGGACATCTTCATGGTGCTGACTGACCTCCGTGGCAAGCCTAGCGGACACGCCCTTGGCCACAACCTTCAGGTCCCTCTCCCTCTGAAGCTCATCCTGGAGGTGGTCGATCCACTGCTGAGCGTCGATGTGCTCCTAGCGAGCCAGGTCAATCCTCGTGCGGAGCTCCTCTATGGCCCGAAGCAAATCGTCCCACTCCTTCCGCAACCGCTCAGCCTCCATGGTGTCCATGCATGCCCTCTCGATCAGGGCCACGAGCTTCTCCTCGGTCTCACGGGCGTCGTCACGAGCGTCCTTCTACCTGACTCGGAGGTCGGCCACCTTCCGGGTGGTAGGGGCAAGCTCAGCCACCTTCTGACGGCCAGCCCCTCAATCTACCATGTCTCCTCAGCAAGGAACTAGGACTTCTCCCAGCTGTGGGCCATAAGGATCTACAAAAAAGACAAGACTTAGAGGCATGGAAAGAGAACATGAGGGTCGGAAGCACGATCATATCATACTTGGCCAACCAGGGCGACAATGTCATGCATCGAGCTCAGCATGGTGGTCAGGGCGTGAACCGCGTCCCCAACCTCCATGTGGATGCTCCCCCATCCCCTCTCCTCTGCTGCTTCATTGAGGGCAGCCACCCAGACTAGAGACCGGGACGACCCCGCGCCGAACTCAAGCGGCGTCGACCTCTCTTGCAGCGGCAGCTCCTCCAAAGCGGCTCCTCTAGCAATAGAGGGAGCAGATGACATGGACACAAAGGCCTGCCCAATCACCACATCTATGAAGGATGCCTCGGGTGCGTTCCCTTCGGTCTGCCCCACCACGGACATGGCCACCTACACGGATGATGGCTCCAGCCGTGTCGCCTCAGCCTGCGACGTCGAGGACACGACCAGCCGCGCCGTGCATGCCACGGGTGCCCTGGACATGCCCTCCTCTGCCTGCTCTCCTATGGATGTAGTCATCGGCTGTGCCTCCTCGGGTGACGCTGCGGCCGCCCCAATGCCACTCACGCTCGCCACTGGCGTGGCGCTAGCTAGCTCCTAGCGCATTTGCCGAAGGAGGATCTTTTTTGGACCGAGCCGTAGGAGAGTCCCACATCCTCCGACATGGCGGTCAGCTCACGACAAAAATCCATCAAGACAAAAGGACAAAAAAAACTCTTGACTCACCCTGACGCCATCATGCGAGGACATTTTGGGGCCAGATTGCCCGACCCCGGCTGCTCCTCGTCGGCACGTTGCCGCTTTGAGCCCTCCCTCGGCTCAAAGGGCTCAGACAAATCAGAACGGCTGCCTCCCACCAACTCCGGAGGTGACGCCGAGGGCTTAGACGGAGCAGAGCGACTCGTTTCCGCCGGCTCTGGAGCCGTTGTCGAAGGCCCATACAAGGCAGGGCGGCCTGATTCCATTGGCTCCGAGGCCACCGTTGAAGGTCCAGACAGGGCAAGGTAGTTTGATTCCATCGGCTCTGGGGGCACATCCTTCCCTCCTTCCCCGTGGCATGCCACAGGAAGGGCCTCGCCTACGGCGAAGGCGGGTCCTCATCCCCAACGGCCAGATCATCCCACGGGATGGGCGATATGGAGCCATCCTCCTCCTCCTCCTCTTCTTCTTCCTCCTCTTCTTCCAATGAACCTTGATGCCGCTTCCCTCACTGCAGCTTCGCTCGCTACTTCAACCACCATTTCTTCTCCTCATCGTCCTTCTTCTTCTTCTTCCTTTGTTCATCCATGGCATGGTTCACCACCCTCACGGCCTCATGCTCTGACAGCGGCACGACAGAGTCCCAAAAGACTAACCCCACTGGCTGCTTGATGAAGCCCGCGTCTGGCCACATCACAGGATGCCCTAGGATCGGGAACACAGTGTCAGCCTCCCCCGTGGCCTCCTTGATGCACTGCATGACCTCGCTGTCACGGAGCAGCTCCTGGGTGAGCGTCATCCTGACGAGCTGTGCGTCGGGCATCATCCCGTACAGCGGGAGGACGCACGCCATTAGGGGCGCCACCCTCCTCGCGTGATACCCCCCGATGACGCCAGCCTAGCGGAGGCCGTGGGTCTTTAGGAACGTGATGGCCTCGAGGAGGTCACGTATCCTCTTCTCCTTAACGGGTGGCCCCCATGGCCATGATGCTCGGAGAAGGCAGGCAAGGGTGTGGTAGGGTCATCCTTCAGGTAGAACCAATGCGAGTGCCACACCTTGTTGGATCTGGAGAGCTAGCAGGGCATGTACTCGGCCACCCGCTGCCCCGGAGGTGGATGCCCATGCATCCCATCAGCATCGGGGTCTCCCGCCCTCTCTCCTTCTTCTTGATCAAGGAGATGGAGAAGAAATATCACCACAGCTCGAAGTGGGGCTCGATCCCTAGGTACCCCTCGCACATCGTGATGAAGGCCGCGATGTGCTAGATCCTGTTAGGGTTCAAGTGCTGCAGCTCAATCTGATAGTGGTGCAGCAAACCCTAGAAGAATGGGTAGGGAGGAACCATGAGTCCGCGCTCGTGGAAGGGCATGAAGGAGACGACGTAGCCATCGGGTGGCGTCGGCGCATCCTCACGGCTAGGCATGAGCCACTCCACCGCATCGGTCCTCCCACGGAGAATACCACACTTGACGAGTCCCTCCATGCGCGCATGGGTAACATCGGAGTGGTACCACAAATCCATGGAGGATGGAGGCAATTGCAGAAAAGCAAAGGCGGCAGCGGAGAAGCAGAAGCCATAGATCTAAGGCTTCGGTGTCAGATTAGCAAGCACAACAGATCCAAACGGCGGCAGCAGAGAAACAAAGAAGGTAAGGCTGTGGTGTTGGTGTGAAGAAACATGAAGGGGGAGGCCGCTATTTATAGGATGGAGTGGGGCGAGAAGATGAACCATCCGCCTAGACTCACGTGCCCGCTACGCCGTGTCACATCACCTCCCTTCGAAGATCGTGCGCAAGCTATCTCTAGCCATGCCCTCAAAGAACACTCCGGATGACGGTTCACCCGATCGATGGGCCAAGAACCATCGAGGTAAGGAGGGATACAGAGCTAAAAATGCTCCTACGGCCCATTCAGGCCCAGGAGTTCAAAGGCTGGCCCTCCAACGGGTTCACAGCCGCTCTGGGGCTCTCTTAGAGTGAGGGGTGGAAAGGGATGGGCCCACTAGCGGCCAGTACCCGGGCGCATGAGTGTCGTGGGCATCTCGGCCCACGTTTGAGTCTTGGTCAGTTCCTAGTCCATGGCTCAACCCCTCCGTTTTATCAAAAAAAAATGATTGAGGGATGACGATCACAAAGACGAGCAGACCCTCGACTGGACCCCTGCCACACATGGGGGCTCGAGGGAAGTTGGACTCGTAAGGAGCCCAAAAGCGCGGTTGTAGTACGACGGCGGACCGATCGGATCCTAGGGGACCGGAATCAAGAATAACCTTTCTGACCTCTCGAATCCTACGGTTACATGCCCCAAGAAGACCAATCATGACAAAAGGGAATCACTGTCCTACCAGGACACGCTATGGGCTACAAAAAGAAGGCCAAGGACCTCAGAGTCCTCCCGTCTGGAAAAGCCTCCAAAGGAGTATTCTACTCCTCCGCAGGCTCGGGGGCTACTCTCGGGTATTGTTATTAGGGATACCCAAAGCAAGGAGGTTAGCGCCCACACTGACTCCCCGGATGGCTTGAGACATATTAAAAGGTCTTGAGCAACCCCAAGGCCACGGGCTTCATCTTGCCCAAGATCGTGGGTTCCGTCTCGCCCGACACCAAGGCCACGGGCTCCATCTCGCCCAAGGTCACAGGTTTCGTCTCACCCGACCCCTTGGGTGTGGGCTTCGTCTCACCTGACCCCAAGGCCACGGGCTCTGTCTCGCTTGACCCCTTTGGTTCGTGCTCTGTCTCGCCTGACCCCAAGGTCACGGGCTCTGTCTCACCCAACCCCTTGGGTTCATGCTCTGTCTCGCCTGACCCCAAGGTCGTGGGCTTTGTCTTGCCTGGCCCCTTGGGTTCGTGCTCTGTCTCGCCCGACCCTAAGGATGCAGGTTCTGTCTTGTCCGATGGGGACCCATACCGCCGCCAACCACTCCAGGTCTAAGCGTATGGGCCTGAGTCAAAACTCTAACACTAGGAAAGAGGCTAGCACGCCTCAATGTAACCCGTGGCCATGATGGGCCATACCTGGCGATTCACATCAAGAACAGTGTTGGGTGTGCCAATACTGTTCTGCCTAATACTCGTATGGACGCTAATAGGCGCGTCAGTTCACCACGACGTCCGCCGGGACAGAGTGGAATGCCATGACTGGTAGATGACGCCTGCGCATGGCCCTAGTGATGAACAGGGCCACGACGTGGAGCCATACCTATTGACATCTATAGGATCGGCGGGACCCGCATGAAGGAGAAGGAGGACCCAGCAATCCTAGAAGCCTTCTTCTCTCTCTCTTCTCTCTCTCTCCCATTCTTCTCCTTTTCCTCCGTTGTAACCCATGCTTTCCCTTCGCCTATAAAAGGGGAAGCAGGGCGCCCCATGAAAGGAGGCCAGACCATGAGATAAAAACACAAGAAGCACGACACGAGCACACGGCTGAGCGGCAATCAAGCTCTCAGCACCCGTTCACTCCTTCCACCAGAGACTTGGGATCCTTTCCCTCTCTTGCCTGTTTGTAACCCCTACTGCAAACCAAGTGCGTCGTTGTAATTGGTGCCGAGATTACACGTCTCGGCGCCAGAGCATTTAGCGCCGAGCTTCCTCGGCCACGTCGGCGTCGATGCAGACGTGGCCATGACATGGCAGCCACCTCGGCGCTAGGGTCATTGGCGCCGAGGTTGGAGCTAGGATTATTGGCGCCGAGCTTGGCGCCAAGATCTATGGCACCAAGGTGGTGTTTTAACCCAATGCCCAACCTACCTAGCCTAGGCTTCTTCCTCTTCTTTCTCCTGCCTCTTGAGTTTTTGCTCTCCCTACTTCGCCCTACCTCACGAATTGACATATTGAACCTTGGAAACTTTGATTTGATCCATAGATCTTCAAGAGCATGGTATCCTCGCTCCCCTCCTAGTTTTTTTCGCATCGATGCAGTATATATTAGTTAGATTTTTCAACCTAAGAATCATCATTACTTAGGGTTTCATGCAATTTTTAATATTTGTATTATACAACCATAGGATGCTAAGGCGTGGAAAAGCTAGCAAACTAAGGTAACCTCAGTGCATGTTGTTATATTTTGGGTTCATTGTTGTGGATCAAATGGGAAACCCTAGGTTTAGGGTTTAATGGTAATTGCTTTCGGTTCTTAGAACAAAATTGGTTAAATTGTAGTTATGGCCGGATAACCGGAAATGCCTTCGACCCATTGCATCTGCCTAGTGGTGTTCCAGTGCCCAAGTGCTTTTGCGGCGATCCTTGCTAGGTAGCCAAGTCCAATGAAGAGGACACGTATAGGCAGAGGTATTGGATGTGTTCCAATTTTGCGTTTGAGCCTACACTTCGTCAGCGCCGCATTAACAAGATGGTGAGGAATTGATGTTGTGTAATAATTATTTTGTGTCATATGAAATCTTGCATGTTTTTTTTGCTTTGTAACAATTGCATTTGTTGCAGACCCCTCCACCGCTCTGTGATTTTTAGCAGTGGATCGACACTGAGATCAAGCCTAAAGACAAGGAATGGATGTAGAAATTATTGTGGTGGGAGGCAGAGGACAAGGACATGATGGAGAAGAGACGCAGAGAGGAGGCTGCAGAAAAGGAGCACAAGGAAGAGGAGGAAAGGAGGCGTGTTGCTGCGTACAGGGAGGAGAGGGAAAAGAAGCTTGAGCATGCACGCCGAGCAAAAGCAGTGATGGAGGAGAATCTCGATGCCCTAAGGAAGGGAAAATGGCCTCATTGCACTCAGTAGTCTCCATCACTTGCAAGTTCTATGGTTTATTCAAGAACAATGTTGTCTACTGTTGGACTTTTCATTGTGTTGTCATATAATGCACTTTAAGTATGGGCATACTTAGGTCATGTACTGCGTTATTTAGTTTCTCGGCGTGTACTTCTAGTATTATTGTGTTGTTTAATGTGTCATAGTATTGGACTTTTCATTGTGTTGTTGTTTCCATTATCTATGGTCATAATATTCAGTTTAATATTGCAGACGTAGTGAAATGAGATCACATACTGCAAATAAAACCTAACAAAGTAGGGCATTATATAATTCAACACGCACAACACATGAAATGGCATGTGAGAACATGTTCCAAACTAGGGTACAGAGGTCCTGAACTAAACCTAACATGCCTTAGGTAATTGAAGCGAACAACAAGCACACGAAATGACATGTGAGAATATGTACCAAACAAGGGTACATAGTTCCTTTGACAAAACCTAACATGCCTTAGGTAATTAAACCAAACAACAAACACATGGATGTGCCAGGTGAATAAGATAGGGTCGACTTAGTAGTGTGGCCACATAGCAAATTGTGTTGCACCTTCTCCACAGTAGCCTCCCATTGTTGGTGGTGGTGGCAGGGGTGGCGGTAGAGGCCCCTTGTTCTTGTGATTAGGGCAGGTGCAATATGGATCATTGTAGAGTGCCTCCTGTGAACCTACACCATTGTTGTTATTGTCATCTTTGTCTTCCTTGTAACCGCTGCTAACTTCCCTTTGTAGATCGAAGATACGGTCCTGTAGGTAGTAGATGTACTGCTGATGCGAATAAATTGGCCGAGGATCGACCCACCTAGTGAACCCACGGTTTTCTTCAGACTCGGAAGACTACAATAAGTATGTCCTATAAGTTATAAGGGTATTTGAGAAACATATTTAACAAACGAAATGTAATAGCAATTACCCATGCTCGCGGGCATTTGAAGAAGCGACGACCTCCATCAACCCCCTCGGTGAACATCTGCACTAAGCAGCCCTCGCCATGCATGTATTTTGGTCAATCTTCCTTTCGATTATCGTATCCTCTGAGAGGGCACTCTTTAGTGAAATCACTCTTGCTCTCGGGGGGGAAACTGATACACTAGTTCCTCAAAGAAATTAGGACCAAGAGACCCCTCCCACACAATGGGAGTTCCCTTCGTCCCCTCTCCCACTTCCAAAACCCTTTCCTCTAGATGACCCCTACCACAACATCATGAGTCCGACAAGCATCTCAAACAACCTCATTGGGGGCAGATTGAGCATCGAGAACCGTAGGTGCAACCTCCACATCTATATCATGTTCCGGAATGGGAGGGTCAAAGCGTGCCTGCTGACCCATTTCTAGGGAAAACCCATGAGGGATGCGATCAAGTACCACCCGACGCACAACCACATCCAAACTTTGTAACTAGCACTTCATAGCCAATCTCACATAGTTCTCCCACTGATCCGCACACCCAATTGGGATCATCTTACTTATGATGTTGGGAGGGGAACCTAGGTGAAGTACACTCTCAACTATGATGCCATCATCTCCATGGCAATGTAGCTCCTCTTGAGCCCTTGCAACCAACTCACTAAATGAAGGATTCTCATTGAATAACACAGGCACACTTTTCATATCAACAAACTCAACATATCCATAGTGATCTCTTTCCACGGTGCTTCCATGATATATGCTCACTAGGTTGTCCATCTATTAGTTCATACATAAATTCAAACACAGATCGTTTAGTCCAAAGTAGTTTCATATAGTACCTATCTAATACATACTAACTAACTACAACCTAAGTAAATAGGTTAATAACTAAGTATATAGATATAATCTAGTAACTAAATAGCTAAATCCTACCTAAATAATTAAATATACAACTAGCTATCTAACTATATCTATGTACCTATGTATCTATCTACATACCTATCTCACTAAGTAAATCAACTACCTACGTCATCACATTTACTAGTAAGTACCAAATAATCAAACTAGAGCTACAATTCAAGCTAACTAAGTACCTACATTGCATATTCACAAATTTTACCTGTCCGACGAATGCAACAAACAGAGCAGGCGACGTTGGAGGCGAAAAACACTAGCCAAACTTGCCGACCATGGCAGGTGCTGCGGCCTTGCACCAAACACCAGCCCCTCCCCTCGTCCCTTTCCAAGGTCTGCCCTCGGCACTTTGAGGGCCAGCGGCAGCAATGGAACGGTCGACAGCAAGGATTGGGCGGCCGGCGGGGAGGGGTCGGCTCGTGGATGCCGGAGCAGGGGCCGAGGTCGCACCCAGGCAGAGCAGACTTGCCACGCGGACAATAGGATCGACGACGAGGTCGCGGTGCGCCGGGAGCAGGAGGATGGGGTCGGCGGGCGGGCTAGCCGGCGCGGCGTGGCGTGGACGCCCAGGCACGGCTCGGTGGCCGCGGCGCGGCACGGTATGGACGATCGAGCGTGGCTCGACGATCGCTGCGGCCATAGCAGGGGTGACGCGCAGGGGGGCGAGGTGGGGGCGGTGCATGGGGGGCTTATAGGGCTAGGCTCAGAGCAGCTGGCGTGGAGGACCGGGCGTGGGCATGGTGGTGCGGCACCAACGGCGGGCGGGCTTGGGAGTCGCGCGAACAAGAGAGAAGGAAATAGGAAGAGGAAGATGAAGAAGAGAGAAAGGAAAGAGAGCCCACATATCAGGCAGGCACGGCGCCAAAGATGTAGGCGCCGAGCTCTACGCCAAGATCTACGGTGCCAAGCTCGACGCCAAGATCTATGGCGCCGAGCTGGCTACCACGTCTGCCTCGGCGCCAGCGTGGGCACAAGACCTAGGCGCCAATTACTATGGCGCCGAGGCGTGTAATCTCGGCGCCAATTACTACGGCGCTGAGCTGAGGGTCTAGATTTTGAAAGCATACCTACAGGGACATATTTGTGATAAACTTTCAAAAAAGGGCAAAAAAACAAAGGTCCTGTTCGCTTGTCTTATGAGCCGTACTGTTTCAGGGAAGGAATAGTGTTTGTCTCTCACAACAAATCAACAAATAGTACTTTCAGTCGTGGCTTTTCAGCGAAGCGAACAGGGCCAAAAAAAAAAATTCGGCAACTATGGCCTCATGGTGATGAGTTCGTTTCTCTCCGTTCCTATTCCTAAGCTTTTTGTTTGGCCTCCTTTGGTTCACAGGAATTTCATGGGAAAAATAGAGGATTCTCTATCTACGATTCAACACTGTAGCACCCTTTGGCTTGTAGGATTGAACCATAGGAAACATTCCTTGACAGCTCATTTCATAGGAAAAGTACATGAAAAAAAAAGTCCGCTCCTACTTATTTGTTTGTGTGGCTTGGGTAGGAAAGAGGCAAATCAAGTGTCAAATCACAAGTATCACAGAGAAATGAAGAGCTAGAGGACAAACATCACATCACATCAAAGAAATTATACATTTCTATTCCTATGAATTTCCTATAGCCATCAAACACCAACCTAAATAGTTTTCATGTGGTTTTGGATTCTATGTTTTGTAATTACGTTCCTGTAAAATTCCTATATTTTTACGAACCTACGTTCTAAAGGAGGCCTTATAGTGGTCGGAAAGTAAACGTTAAGGAATTTTTACTAATGTTGATGAGAAAGTGAATGAGTAAAATTAAATATATGTAATCGAGTGCAATATGGTAACTGTACCTATTTTTTCCTCGGGCGTCCTCCCTCTAGGCTCTTCCTGAATCCCGATCCCGGCGGCGGCTCAGGAAGCTGCTGCCTTTCTTTAGAAAGTGTTTCTTTTATGGAAACAAGTCGTCATTTTACCTTTTATAAGTTTTTTTATTTGGTTTGGAAAATAAGTGAGCCATTCATCACCACTTCATCATTCTTGATCAGTCCAATGAAAGACTCAAGCGCAGGCGGCAAATGTGCTTGCATGAGCAAAGTTGACTTGTTTGAACACATTACGAGCATGCAACATTGCATAATAAAGAGTAAAATGCACTAACTGTTTTTAAATTTGGCAGATGGTGTTATCTAGGTCCTCGAACTCCTAAAATACACACCTAGACCCTTGTACTTGGCATATGGTACATCACAGGTCCAAACAAGTCCGACATTGCGGTCCACGCTAACATCAACAATGCCAGACAGTCCGTAAACTTAGCAGAGTGTGTTATCTAGGTGTCTAAATTTTCAAAATGCACATGCATCGCATGTGAACGCGCAGCTTGGCATGGCGAGCGCGCTGGAGACGTTGTGCGGCCAGGCATATGGCGCCAAGAAGTACCACATGATGGGGGTGTACATGCAGCGCTCATGGATCGTTCTCTTCACGTGCGCCCTGCTGCTAACGGCGATGTACTTCTTCGCGGAGGACCTGCTCCTACTGACGGGGCAGCCACCGGAGCTGTCGGTGATGGCGGGGCGGGTCTCCGTGTGGTTCGTCCCCCTGCACTTCTCCATGGCCTTCCTCTTCCCGCTCCAGCGGTTCCTACAGTGCCAGCGGAAGAACCTGGCCAACGCCGTTGCCGTCGCCGCAGCGCTCGGCATCCACCTCTTCGTCTCCAGGCTCAGGTTTGGGCTCGTCGGCGTCGCGCTCACGCTCAGCTTCTCGTGGTGGGCCATCACCGCAATGCTTTTCGTCTATGTCACGTGTGGCGGTTGCCCAGAGACTTGGCACGGCTTCACGGCGGAGGCGTTCGCCGGCTTGGGGGAGTTCGTCAAACTGTCCGCTGCCTCCGGTGTCATGCTCTGGTATGTCCATTTTTACAGTCCTAGAAGCATACCCTGCGTGTTGTCGTAGGAATTACGAATGAATTAGAATGAAATTAGACTCAATTACAAAAGAATAAACTATTATAAATTAATGACAGTGGATGGTGTGGCATATTAGTGACCACAATTAAATGCATGAGACAGGGGACTAGGTTGAGGTGGACTGTTTGCATGTCGAGATAGAATAGCTAGCAGGGGTTTAGGATTATAAGATATATTGTTATTGATATTGATATTGATTTCGTTTCAAAAACTTGTAATCCTTTCCTAACTGAAGTTTGCACATGCTGCCATGCATGCGTACGTGTGCAGCTTGGAGAACTGGTACTATAAGATACTGATCTTGCTGACCGGGAACCTCAAGAACGCAGCAGTTGCGGTGGATGCCCTCTCCATCTGGTAAGTTTTCTCTGTTTGAATGAGCCTGTTTGAGCACTGCGAATGCCAAGTATATATACACCATACCAGAATGATATACTACACCAATGACCATAGCTTACTAATTCCCTTCGATGTATATGCAGCATGAATATTAATGGATGGGAGATGACGATTCCACTGGCATTTTTTGCCGGCACCGGAGGGTTTTTTTTATCCGCACAAGTTTCGTAGTACATATATTTTCTTCTTTAACTGTAAAAAAATACCAAACTGCACTGGCTTAATAATATAGTGGAGTTTACATGACTTGTGAGATAATGGTATTGGTATTACTACCATCAGCTAATGTTAGCCAGGGCATGCACATTGGCTGTTCTTTCAGGGTGCGCGTGGCCAATGAGCTCGGTGCGGGAAATGGCAAGGGCGCCAGGTTTGCGACCATTGGATCATCCACGACCTCGCTGGTGATTGGGCTCTTCTTTTGGGTGCTGATCATCGGCCTCCGCGACAAGATCGCTCTCATCTTCACCACCAGTGCTGTCGTGCTGGAGGCCGTCGATAAGCTCTCGCTCTTGCTGGCCTTCACCATACTCCTCAACAGCATACAGCCTGTCCTGTCAGGTGAGTGAGAGCTCTCAAATCCCCTATACTCTTTGCATTGAGTAGCCCAAATTAAAAAGTTCATGGGCCATTATCTATTACAAGAACATTATTGAAACTTCACGAGACTAGTTAAACTCATGCTATCAGAAAAACAAAACAAAAGCAAGGACTTCTCATGTTTCAAACAAAAATGATTAATCTAAGGCCCTCTTGGGAACCGAGGAACTTTATAGGACTCAGTTTATAATGTATAAATTTTTTTCACAATAAGAACCTTTGGATTGGGAGCAAAAAATAAAGGATAGATTCTACTGGATTCAACAAAACCCATCAAAAATTCCCTCTGGCACCGCCTGCGTGTGCTCTCACTGGGCAAACACTTACACTGTGCTCCTCATTTCAGGTGTGGCTGTTGGGTCAGGATGGCAGTCGACGGTGGCGTACATCAACATCGGCTGCTATTACATCATCGGCATACCGATGGGCGTCCTCCTCGGATGGCTCTTCAACCTTGGCGTGCTGGTACGCAACCGCAACCGCATCTCTCTCGCTCGTGGTTGGCGCCCGCCACCCGGCCGGCCTGTTGCTTGATCGCGACCAGCGTTTTTGCAGGGGATCTGGGCAGGCATGATCGGCGGAACGGAACCGCAGTGCAGACGCTCATCCTGGGCGTCATAACCGTTCGCTGCGACTGGGAAATACAGGTGAGAAACCGCTATACACTACTGGAAACAGTGAAAATGCCGAGTGTTTTATGTTTGTCGAGTGCATTATATCAGGCACTCGGCAAACGGCAGCTTTACCGAGTGTTTCCTCCGAGACACTCGGCATATTTACGATTTGCCGAGTGTCAACACTCGGCAACTATCAGACACTCGGCATATTTAATATTTACCGAGTGTCAACACTCGGCCTCTATGGGACACTCGGCAATAATCAACACGTGACCCGCGCATGCGCCGTCCTAACGGACGGCGTGCCGGCCGTTAGTACTTCGCCGAGTATCCGTTAGAGGCACTCGGCGAAGTACGTGTTTGCCGAGTGTTTTCTGCCGACACTCGGCAAAGTATATGGGTTTCCCAAGTGTTTTCTACCGGCACTCGGCGAAGTATATGGGTTTGCCGAGTGTTTATGGAGACACTCTGGCAAATCCAAAACTATTTTTTCCTCCTCGGCCCTCCACAATTTTTCTACTCCCCCTCGGCCCTCCACAATTTTTCTACTCCCCACATACGACATTTGGTACTGCATGTTAAAAGTTGATCTATTTCTTGGTCTGTTTGCTATATTTAGTGAATTAATTTTATTTTGAGTAATTTATTGATTTAAGTGAAATTTGAACTGCAAGTGATTGAAATAATAGAATAAAATGAGTGGAAAAATCATATTCATGTCATTGAGTCCAGATTGATGTCCCATGCAGGAAATGAAAAGAAATTTCGAACACGACCACAAACGTGTGTCCGAATGATTTTTAAATTCTACAAAAACCAAACGAAGTCTGAAAATCACGAGATTTGTTAAGATATCATGATATCATATGTGGAGGCTGTGGTAAAAAATTGAGAATGTTTCGCACAATTTATGACGTATGATGCTTACAAACGGAAGCATCTCCGGAGAAGATTCGTAGAACTTAGAAGGATCCGGTAAGATTTAAAGTCCAAGTGACATGTGAATTGGGGTTTTAGTTCAAAAAATTTTGTATACGCAATACACAACATAGATTGGTTCATGTCAAATTTTGATAATTTTTCGGATCTGTTTGATATTTTTTATTTATTAATTGCAATTATAAAATTTTAGTTGATATAAATTAATTTTGAGCTATAACTGCATGAAATAATGAAATAATATTAGTAGAAAAAACAATTATGCATTTTTTAGTGAATTTGACAAGTTTTTTTTAAATATATAGGAAAAAAGTTACTAAAACCAGCTATTAAAGGTATACATGAAATATTAGCGTAATTTGCCGAATGTTTCTATATAACACTCGGTAAAGTAGCTCTTTGCCGAGTGTCTTCTACAAAACACTCGGCAAAGTCTGGGTGCTGGCCCACTGCCAGGCGAGTAGACCTTTTGAAAAAATAAAAAATAATAATAAAAAAGGGGATATGCTGGAGTGCGGATCGCGGGCACTCGGCATACCCCTAACGATTAACACCCGCGACCCCGCCGCCCACACACACTTCACACACATACCACGACACACGCCATGACCACACCGACCCCGTCCATGGCGCCCCACCAGCGTCCCCCCTCCCCCCTGGCGTCCCGCCCCCCCTCCCCCACCCCGTGGCCTGACCGGCCCGGCCATGCTCCACCCGTGCGTGCCCCCTTCCAGCGTCGCCCTCCCGGCCCGGCGAGCCACGCCACGCCACAAGCTCCTCCACCGTGGCCCCCCCCTCCCACACCGGTGGCACCTTCCTCGCCCCAGCATGCGCCACGCATGACTCGACTGTCCCAGGTCATGCCATGCCAGCAGTCCTAGGTAATTCTAAAATTTTTGTTGTTCTAATTAATTAGAAACGAAATTTGAAATTAGAAATTTGAAAAGCAATTAGAAATTAGCAATTAGAAATTAGCAATTAGCAATTAGAAATTAGAAATTAGAAATTAGCAATTAGAAATTAGTAATTAGAAATTAGAAATTAGAAATTTAAAAAGCAATTCTTAAATTTTTGTTGTTCTAGTTAATTAGAAACGAAATTAGAAATTAGAAAGAAGATTTAGAAAATAACTTAGAAATTAGAAATTTGAAAAGCAATTAGAAATTAGAAATTAGAAATTATAAAAAGGTAGGATGAATTAGAAATTAGAAAAGAAATTAGAAAGTGATAGAAATGGACTTTTTTTAGAGAAGATTGAGAGGTAGTAGGATGTCTATAGAGGTGATATGACTTTTTTAGAAATTAGAAAAGGATAAACCATAAATTATTTGCTTTCTTGTGAGCTATATGTGGTTGTCGGCCATCGTGCCGTTCATTTGGTGTGGATGTGGTTGTCGGCCATCGTGCGTTATATTTGATGCAGAGTTTTGGAAACCTCCCGTGCGGGGAGGTCTTTGTAAAATTCGACTTGACACTACTATGTTCATTTTCTTGCAAAAGAGACTCACAAGGACCGTCCTTGACTCGTCACTTTGCCGGATAGCAAGGTGAGGCATCATACACCTCTCTTTTCGTTTGATGTTCGTATATCACGTAACCTAGTTAGGCGTCTCCCGTTCGAAAGAGATACGGTTAGAAATATGTAAATTTTTGCATATCTATAACCGTATCTGTTTCGAATTGTCCACGTTTTTTTGACAGCCCGAGGATATTTAGCAGGTTTAGTTTCTATGGTCTACTCCGATCCGAGATAGAGTTTCGGCAGCACCTCCCTGTTGTTCTCCGAATACACAATCTCCCTTCTGGGACATGTATTTGGAGAACAGCGGGGAGGTGCTGCCGAAACTCTATCTCGGATCGGAGTAGAGCATGAAAACTAAACCCACTACACATCCTCGGGTGGGATTAGGATCTATCTTTACCTAATAGACATTATAGGAACGTGTAGATGCAACGTAATTTTATATATTAGTCGTTGATATGCTAGAGGATGGGTGACCGTGAGTGGATGTACACGGGCCACTCTAGTCAGAATTCGTTGACCAATGAATGGATTGACAAGACGGATGCTTTCTTGGAACGGGCGTTTGCAATTGTCAAAGGAGCTAGATCGACTTGGTGTCCATGTAGCAAATGTGGAAACATGCGTCGGCAAACCAAGCTAGACATGGGCAAACATCTTGTGAAGAACGGATTTACGTCAGACTACACCAGGTGGATCTACCATGGTGAAGCCGATCGTGGGAGAGACGAGGTCTTGAGACAACGCATCGAGGAATATGATGATGATGCCGGGGTGGGAGACATGTTAAATGACTACCATGAAGCACACTTCGATGAAGCAAGTAGGGAGGAGGAGCCACAGGCTACCGCAAAGGTGTATTACGACATGTTGTCTGCGGCACAGCAACCCCTTCACGGGCATACCAAGGTTTCTCAACTGGATGCCATTGCACGCCTAATGGCCGTGAAGTTTCAGTTTACCTTGAGTCGAGACGCCTTCGATATTATGCTGGCAGTTTTTGGTAGCCTGCTCCCGGATGGTCACATTTTGCCAAAGAGCATGTATGAGGCACAGAAACTCCTTCGTGCACTTAAGATGCCATATGAGCAGATACATGCTTGTCCGAAGGGATGCATCTTATTTAGGAAAGAGTATGCGGAAGGAAAGTACTGTGTGAAGTGCGAATCGTCTAGGTTCCTAGAGGTAGACTCTGGTGATGGTCAGAAGAGGCAGCTCGCAATCCCCGTGAAGATCCTACGGTACCTTCCTTTCATACCGAAGATCCAACGACTTTACATGACTGAGGAATCCGCGAAACAGATGACATGGCACAAAAACGAACGTTGATATAATCCTAAGATACTCCCATGTTCTCAACAAACTTGTTCTCAAGTAGTCGCTTTTCTGTGTCCAACTCCCATGTTTCTTGTTGGTACAGGGAATTTCATCATCAATTCTGGCGTAAATCAAGGAAACCTACCCCGCACGAAAGTGATACCCTTCTCAAAGAGGGTGCAGGAAATGGAAAGCCCAATTTCATTTCTTGGTTCAAGCAGAAGGTACAGTCCAATTTAGCTCGTACTTAGTTTGATATTACAAGTTGCTCGTACATGCAAATAATAAAACGCACCACCCTGCTTGAACTTGCAGGGTCAAACCGAAGCGTCTATGAATGTCGAGTTGAGAAAGGTTGCCGATGGTTGTGCCTATAAGGTCAGGTCGTTTATCGGTTATGACGTTAATGGATATCGCTTTCACACAACAAGGCACGAGCAGAGTCGGCCCAATCGAAGAACCACAAATACTGGAGTTTTTACGCCAGGCTTTGATGGGGTCAAGTACTACGGAATAATTGAAGAAATATACAAACTAACTTTTCATGGTTGCAAACCTCTTAATCCAGTCATATTCAAATGTCATTGGTTTGATCCAGATGTGTGAGACGCACCCCTAATCTTGGGCTAGTCAAAATTTGACAATCATCCGTCTTACCAGGAGACGACGTCTATATTGTGGCTCAACAGGCCACACAAGTTTATTATTTGTCATACCCGTGCCAAACCGACAGCCATCTTAAGGGTTGAGATGTTGTGTACAAGGTATCGCCACATGGTAAACTACCTGTACCAAACAATGAAGATTACAATATAGACCCCAACACATGACGAAGAGTTCTTCCAAGAAGATGGGCTCGAAGGGAGTTTTGTGATAGATTTAACCGAAGCGATCAGAATGGAAGTAGACAATGAAGGGGTTGCTGACGAGGACGCTGGAGACGAGGTTCAGAATGTGAAGGACTTAGAACTACTTCAGCGATTACAATTAGGCAATGACAGTGATGATGACATTCCTCCTTCGGAGCGCAGGCATGATTATATCGACATTCCTACTGAGGAGGAGCAGGAGCAGGAGCAGGAGCAGAGGTAGAGGCAGAGGGGTCGAGGGAAGGGTAGGGCGAGGCCCCCATCGCCTGAACCTGACCCCTCGACGTCTGAGGAGGAGGAGGTACCTTCCACACACGCCTCTGGTGAGGAGGAGGAGGAGGAGCAGGAGCAGGAGCAGGAGCAGGAGGGGGAGGGGGAGGAGGTAGGGGATGCCCAGTCCAAGATCTGGTTGCGAGGTCCCTCGTCCCTCCCGAGGCGTCCAATACCTGAGCATAGACGCCCACTGATTAAACCGACAGGGACCAGGTAAGTAAGTAACTTTAAATATTCGCAATAATTTTGATATGTTGAAAATTACAAAAGAAACTAATAATTTATATTAATCACTTGTGCAGGAGTTGGATTAAGCTCAGTGGGGGTGATCACAACCACAAGGTCAACGGCATCCTTGGCCTTTTGTGCAGGGAACACTTCCCTGGCTTGGTGGCGTACGCCGGACAGCAGCAGCCGGCCTACACGTGGGACCACTACGTCGCCGCCCCCGACGTCCTTGATTGTGATCGCAGGAGATTCACCAACATAGCGGAGCGGGTGAAGGGCGAGCTGTGGGTAAGTATTCCTCGCACTACATTGCTCAATACATCACGTTCACAGGACATTCTTGAAATAATAACTTTATACATCGCCTCTATATGCAGGACTTCTACAGATGCCAGGAGGGATTCGAGGCCAAGGCGAAGTCCGTCTCTGAACAAGCCGCCAAGAAGCTCGTGAAGGACATGCACTACGAGGCGCGCATCCAGGCCATCATCGAGTTCTACGCTCAATACAGAACCATGAAGGTTAAAAAAGAGGAGGCAAGGACAATGAACCTGACCAAGGACCAATTCATGAGTGTAAGCAAAGAACGTTGATACTTACTTTATTTGAGATTAATTACGCTTAGTTTCTTTTTTCATAAGTCACATGCTTGATGATGTAGGTGCCTCCGTGGTAGTGCCGAGCGCATATCCGGTGCTGGGAAAAGATGGTGGATGAGTGGTTGCAGCCCGGGTGGTTGGAGCACCACCTTGCTTGCCGGGAGCGACGTTTGCAGATGCCAGGTGCATCACACCATCAAGGCAGCCTGAGCCTTGATGAATATAGGGAAAAATGGGTACGCAACTTCATTTCTTTATTCTAACGCTCAATTCTGCATAATTTCTAATCATTTTGCATTTTTGCCGTAGTCATCGTCACATGATGGCCAGCCTTGCTCCCAGCTCAAGGCATGGGTTCTGTCCAAAAAGGGCAAGGCGGTGGCCGACATCGACTTCAACCTGGAGGACCCACCTGAGGCGTACAGCCATCCAAGCATCCACAGCCGCGTCACCCAGTATACAGCGATGGCAAGGGAGGTTCATGGGCCAGAGTTTGATCCGAGCTCCTAGGATATTGACGGAGAAATCATGATGAGGGTGGGAGGAGGCAAGAAGCATGGTCGGTATTGGATTGGCGACAGCGTAATCGACACGACCTCTACTCCCACTCTCTCCCAGATCCGAGCAAGGAGCACGGACTCGAGCCCAGCGATACGCCCATGGCCGACCACTGCACAGTTCCAGATAGAGGCTCTCCAGGTTCTTTCTCTTCCATTCATCATTCGTTGGTTCTTACGTACTTTAGCTTTGCACTGCTTTGCATTGTAATATTGCGATGAAATATTTTAGGCCTAGGTGGAAGCAGAAAAGAAGCAACGGGAGGAGATGGAGGCGAGGGTGGAGCGGTTAGAGGCCGAGCGGCAGAGGATGGAGGAAGAAAATCGGATGAGGATGGACCAGATATTCCAATACATGCAGAATTTTGCTTTGAGTATGGGTCAATCTTTGCCACCGCCACCGATGCTATTCCCTTCACGTCAGCCACCCACAACTACTCTTGTGAGTCACTTGACACATTAGATTGAATATTTTAACTTAGACAAGTTCCTTAGTTAGCTCAAATGATATCAATATTGTCTCACACATGTCTTCTCCTATGTGCAGAATCAATCTGCGGCTTCGAATACTCAACCACAAGACCCGGACCAGTCGTAGTGGTTCCAAGGGCCTCCTCCTTAGTGACTTGTGGATTATTTGTGCATTACTTGTTTAAACTAGAACTTGTGGATTACTTTCTCGAATAAACTAGAACTTATTTGTGTGCCTGTGATACTTAATATATGCCTGTGATGTAATATACATGCCTGTGATTTTTGTTGGAGAGGGGTCCTTTATACGTAACAAAACAGTAAAAACAGGGGGGTTTTGGACAGTTTGCCGAGTGTAATACTCGGCAAAGAGGTCCTTTGCCGAGTGTTTTGGCTTTAACACTCGGCAAAGAGGCCAGTTTCTGTTTTTCTGGCAATTTTTTGCTGAGTGTTAAATTCAAAACACTCGGCAAAAACGTAGATGTTTGCCGAGTGTATTGGCTTTAACACTCGGCAAAGACATAGTAAAATGGTGCGGGGTGACCCCTCTTTGCCGAGTGTCGGAGGCTTGGCACTCGGGAAAGTTGAAGATGTTTGCCGAGTGTCTTCCGTCTGACACTCGGCAAACTCTCCGTTACCGTGGACGCCGTTAACCCCCTTTTCGCCGAGGGTTTAACTTCGCCGAGTGTTTCTTTTGACACTCGGCAAACCATTTGCCGAGTGCCCGATATTTGACACTTGGCAAACATCTGTTTGCCGGTGAAAAATTCGTCGAGTGCTAGTCGCCGAGTGTTATACTCGGCAAAGTCTTTGCCGAGTGTATTTGGGGCTTCGCCGAGTGCCTGGGGCACTCGGCAAAGTAACTGTTTCCCGTAGTGATAGCTGCTCGTTTCTTTAGCGTGCTAGTAGCTTGCAGATACGTTTGATCTGCTGCTCGTGTGGCGATGATGCTGTATATATGACCATATATATATTGGGGGTCGGCGTCGTTGCATTAGCAGGCTATTATCGCGAGCACGCGCATGGACAAGTTATCGCAAGGTCCGGTGAAGTAAATGTTCAGGCATACATATGATTGAGGAGTAACCGATGCAAAACCCTGTTTCCGTCTCTCTTCCTACCGATCAAGAATCTGGATCCCCTTGCACGAAATCATGTAAAATATTGGTAGGCAATTGGATCATCATACTAGTACCTGATCATGACACTTCTGTGTTTATTCATTTGCAATTTATTACAGGTGTACGTTCTCACTTGTATCTACGTACACGAGGTGTATATACAAACTCGTAAAAAGAATTGCAATTGCTTGTCAGCTTCTTCATTCTAGACCCAGTCCGCGTGTGCTCGCTTCATATATATTATTATGGAAAGACGGTTAGAAGAAGTGATCTCGAGCGCATAGATAGAATGCTCTCGTAAGTCTTCCCATGCAATAGGTTAACTAGCAGTCGTGGTCAGTTAAAGATGGATGGTCAGTTATTATAGGTTAGTTGACCAACCCTCTTTTAACTCACCGAGTCTGAGGGTGGTGGATCTGCTTGAAGGCCGTCCCCTCTCTTCCTCACCGACAACAGCAGGCAATGCTTATGCACTAGGCGAGTGCACTTGTGGCATTAACACATCACAACCTACTTCGTCGACGTCAGACTACCTGGCTTCAAAGTTATGGTCAGTGATCCTAATTCATATTAGATTAATTAGTGTTCATGTAATTAGGGCATGTTTGGTTCATCCACTAAAGTTTAGTGACCCCTCTAAAGTTTAGTAACCCCTATTTGGTTCCACCCACTAAAACAGTTGTCCTATGTACACTTTAATCATTTTTAGCTACCTATGGTGACTAAAAGCCACTAAACTTTAGTGACCCCTAAATTTTAGTGGGGTGTTTGGTATTTTAGTGATTAAAAGTGAACAGCCCTCAGATTAGTTATCCTATGGTTCAACCTCCCTATTTTCTAACGAAGATCACTTGTCGACAAGATTAGCGAATTGTTGTAGTAATTGTAGTAATAGTAGCAATTAGGTGTTCCGGTTGCTCGAACTGCTTCGTTGGTGTTATGTTTCTTGTTAGCAACTCACTACGTGATAGAATAAAAAATTACAGTAACGCTAACTCAGGCAAGCAACGATACTGATAATCCGATACAAATAAGGCCCTGTTTGGTTCCTTCACCGTCTCCTAAAATTCCTGTCATATCGAATGTTTGGACACATGTATGGAGTATTAAATATAGACTAATTACGAAACTAATTGCACAACTTGCGACTAATTTGCGAGACGAATCTTTTAAGCCTAATTAGGCCATGATTTGACAACGTGGTGCTACAGTAAACATGTGCTGATGATAGATTAATTAGGCTTAAAAAATTCGTCTCGAAAATTAGCCTCCATCTATGTAATTGGTTTTGTAATTAATCTATATTTAATGCTCCTTATTAGCATCTAAATATTCGATGTGACATAAATTTTAGGAGCCACTAAAGAACCAAACACCCCCTAAGAGAGAATGTGGGAGAAGAAGCACGACAGGGGAATTGGAAACAGAAAAGGAACAGCTAGGGTCCAAGATAAAATACTAGAATTACAATATTCGTGTTCAAGAGAGGGAGCCAGGGAGGAAGAAGAAAGAATAGGCCCCGTTCGCGTGCCCTTAAATCCGACTCGATCCGCTTCTTTTTTCATCCGGAACAGTGTTTTTCTCTCACAGATTCTTCCAGATTTCTTCAAATTGCTCCGAGCGAACGGGGCCATAGCAGTGATATGCAGATTATGCTTCTCTCTAGATATTCGATGCCTCATGCCGCTGCCCTTTTTGTACCCAAAGTCTATGGGAGTGACCCTTTCAAATAAAAAAAGAGTTTTGAGTGATGAGCTATTGTTGACTTGTCGAGGCTTATGGCCCAAGAGTTGGCGGCTCAACATTCGTCACGAACTTTGGGGAAGATTAGACAAGCTGCATATTAGTGGCCAGTTTAGCAGAGCTCCACTCCTAGTTTCTTCGAAGCGGATTCTGTGGATTCCTATCAAATGCGTAAAATATAACTGGATTTTGATAAGAACTGACGAGAATCACTTCTCCATTTACGCTACAAGCTGAGATCTAAGCAACCGCTCTCCACCGATCCCTACCGCTCCCCATTCAATCATCACTATAATTACTTCAGGATCAATTCTCACCCGCTCTCCATCTTGCCCCCCCCCCATCATTTCATTGAAAAATCAAGAAGAATGAGAAAGGGGAGCTCCGCCAAACCAGGCGTGGGGTGTGGGATGTCGTCATGGAGACCGATGGACGATCGATCAATTCTAAGCAAAGGGTATTTTAATCTCTTTGATTGCAAAGAAAGATAAAGAAAACCGAAAAAAACTAAGAAAACTCCAAATGAAAGAGATCGCATAGGCCTAGAGTTATTTTATACTCCCTTCGCTTTATATTGTAGGACGGTTTGACTTTTCTAAATATTTTGCTATATACATAGACACTGTGTATATCTAAGTACATATTAAAAGCTAAAAATCTACAAAAGTTAAATGGAAATCCTTAGAGGCGGGCGTCCGATCCTTCGGACGCGGATGTTGCCGTGGGCCGCGATGCTGGTCTGAATGACTCAACAAGTGTGTTCCATTATGCTCGTATTTTTTATTGAGAAATCGTTTCGTCGTTGACCAATCTCCAGAACAGAAACCCCACACCCCACTCGTCGAGCTAGGTCCCAGATTCCTAGCACCACCGCTGCATGCCGCGACTGCTCCACCACGCTGGTCGCCCGCCTACCACCATCCTTCTCTCCACTAGTGGTGCTTGCGCGCCGCAGCTGGTGCTGATGCTGGTGGTGCTCGCTCTGCCTGTCGTGCGTGCCGCCCGCTCCCTCCCGTCGCGTGCGCTGCTCGCTTGGCCGAGCCAAGCCTGGGGCTAGTGGTGGTGGTGGTGCTCGCGCCGCCACTGGTGTTGGTGGTGTTCGCGCGCTGCCGCTCGTCGCCGGCTCCGACCCCAACAGCTAGAATCGACCAGGCCTGGCCTCCTCCATGTTGCAAAACATATGTTTCAAGTATTTCAAATGTTTCATAGGTATATGTTGTAAGTGTTTTATATAAGTGTAGCAAAAGTAGATTGGGATATTGCATATATCACAACGGTTGTACACATATGTTGCAAGCTTTTGTTCTCAATATTTCATTTGTTTTTTAGATATATGTTACAAGTGTGCATATCTAGATGTTGCATATGTTTCGCGTTGTAAGTGTTTTCTGGATGTTGCGTATGTTTACAATGGTTTTAAGTGTTTTTTTGTGTTTTTGCAAGTGTTTCATACGTATGTTTCAAGTTTTTCATCAGTCTTAAGGTATATATGTTGCAAGTGTTGCATCTGAATGTTTCAAAAGTAGATAGGGTATTACATCTTCCTCCTCGCCTTCTGTTGCCTCGCCTCAATGTCTCCTCCGCCTCACGCGCCGCCAATGAAAGGTTCTAATGGCTAGAGGGGGGGTGAATAGCCTATAAAAATTTCTACAACGACACTTAGCAAACCGGTTAGACAAATATGAGACGAAGCGAGTGTTGCGCTAGCCTACTAAAAATGCAAGCCACCTACCACAATTCTAGTTTATATAGTCTCTATACACACAATGGCTATGTCAATACACTAAGTTGGTGTGCTCTCTAAGACTAACTAAAGAGCCACACTAACCAAACTAACAAGCTCTCACGACTAGCTACACTAAAGAGCTTGACAACTAGTTTGCGGTAATATAAAGAGAGAGAGAGAGAGCAAGATGGTTATACCGCCGAGTCGAGGAATGAACCAATCAATCACAAGAATGAATACCAATGAAGACCAATCACCTCAGAATCAAATGATGACACAATGATTTTTTACCGAGGTTCACTCGCTTGCCGACAAGCTAGTCCTCGTTGTGGCGATTCACTCACTTGGAGGTTCACGCGCTAATTAGCATCATACGCCAAACCCTCAATAGGGTGCCGCACAACCAACACAAGATAGGGATCACACAAGCCACGAGCAATTTACTAGAGTACCATTTAGCTTTCCGTCGGAGAAAGGTCAAGAACCCCTCACAATCACCACGATCGGAGCCGGAAACAATCACCAACCTCCGCTCGACGATCCTTGCTACTCCAATCCGTCTAGGTGGCAGCAACCACCAAGAGTAACAAGCGAATCCCGCAGCGAAACACGAACATCAAGTGCCTCTAGATGCAAACACTCAAGTAATGCACTTGGATTTACTCCTCGTCTCACAAAGATGATGTATCAATGATGGAGATGAGTGGTGGAGCTTTGGCTAAACTCACAAGGTTGCTATGTCAATGCAAATGGCCAAGAGGGTGAGCTTGAGCCGGCCATGGGGGCTAAATAGAGAGCCCCACGAATATAGATGTTGGCTCTCTATTCACTAAGAAATCATGGCGACCGGATGCGCCGGTCAGATCGATCGGACGCACCCGATCCAGCGTCTGGTCAATGGATGCACGCCAAGCGTCGTCTCCGTTCAACCTCAGTCGCGGGATCTCAACGGCCGGCTGTCGCTCACCAACGGTTAAGTAGCGACCGGACGCAGCACAGTGAGATGATCGGACGCTGCAACGCCTGGGTCCAGTCGTTTCCAAAGAGCTCTCCGAGCCTCTGTTTTGCAACCGGACGTGTCCAATCACAGGTGACCGGAGCACGAGCCTCAGAGTCCAGTCGTTTCCAGATAGCTCCCCGAGCCTCTATTTAACGATCGGACGTGTCCGGTCCCTGGTGACTGGACTCGCCTCTGCGTCCGATCCCATCTGGATCATCTCAGTGCGCTACGTCAGCATATGTCATCACCGACCGGACGCAGGCCCTACGCGTCCGGTCACTTTTACCGTGTAGTGTCTGGTCAGCTCTGCGCCCGCGCGCCATCTGCTGCCACTGACCGGACTCGCTAAGTGTCTTGGTCATCGAAACGAAATGGCTCCTACCACTTATAACTTTGCTTTGAACCTTTTGTTTTTCTCTTTCTTCTTTTCAAGTCAAGCACTTGATTATCACCATAGCATCACCATTATCATGTCATGATCTTCATTTGTTTCACCACTTGAAATGTGCTACCTATCTTATGATCGCTTTGATAAACTAGGTTAGCACTTAGGGTTTCATTAATTTATCAAAATCAAACTAGAGCTTTCAGCCAACGAGGTCCGCCACGAGCGTATGTGTCCTTCCCCTTCTAGGTGATTAATTGGGCGTAGGGCAGCAGTAGGGGCCAGTGTTGGCGTGGGGATAGCATTCGGATGCGGATAAACCACATTGGCTAGCGAGGTACGAGGCTTAGAAGCGCAAGGCTGAAGATGAGGACGATGCATTCTTTGGTCAGATGTTCGGACGCTAGCCCTTCCGAAAGTTAAAATACCTTGTAATGTGAATCATACAGTGTATTTTGGAATGGACACAAATTGAGTATTCGGATTATAAAGGTTATTAAATAGTATTAATATCGAAATTTCGATTTCGAATAGATATCGTACAAGAATCCGTCTAGAGAAGTGAGCTACTCCGGCACGGCGGAGACTCCAACTCACGAAGCATCCGCGGCGCAGCCCAACCAACCAGGGCACCACGCAACTACCACCACCACCACCGTCAACACCCCCGTCTGGCCGTCTCGCCACGCTCGTCCGACCGTCTCCTACCGGGCTCCGTCCCGCCGCCCGCATCACCCACGGGAAGTACAGCCACGCCCCCACCCGCGTTCCCCGCTGCGCGACCTGTTCGTACGGCCGGGGAGGCTGCCGCGCCTCCCGACCTCGCTTCCGCCTCGCCTCCCCGACCGGACCAGCGGCCTCCGTCTGAAGATGCAGGGCGGCATCTCCGGATTCCGTAAGCCGCTACCGCCCCTAGATCGCCGGAATTTTGCGTCTCTCGCAGCTCGTGCTCGTACAATTTTCTGATCGAGGCGGCGGGGGCGCCGTTTTCCCTTTTGGTTCCAGAGAACGCGCCGGTGACGCGGGCGGTCGTCCTCGCGAGCGGCCTCCTGTCCGTCGTCTTCAGCGCGCAGCGCCGCGCCCGCGCCCTCGGCATCTCATACCAGGTGGGCAGAATCTCGCCCGCTTTGCTCAGTCTGCTGCGCTTGCGGTTAGGTTTCCCCAATCTGAGCCTTCGCTGTGGCACGACCTTTAGCTTTATTTTCTGGTGACGCTTTGGTTTGGTTGTATGGACGGTGGACGGTGTCTAATCTCCGGGGCTGTAGGTAATGGTGTACCGTTGTGGTCTTCAACTGATGCTAGGTTTTCTCTGTGGTGTTAGCGAAATGATGCTTAGGTGAAGTTTATCTTATGCAGCTTAAATTGATATCTTAGGGTTTCAGGTTTTGGATTTGTAGCGGAACTGGGAGTATTGGCTCTTTATTGTTGGAGGTTTTAGATGCGGAGGGGTGTTGGTGGGACAACATGAATTATGCTTGTAGGAATTATTATGGATATGGAGGATGGTTTACTCATGAAGTAGAACACAAACAATGTGGCTGGTACCAGTTAGGATTGGATGGACTAAAGTTTTTAGCTGACCTGTGGAATAAGCTAGTGAGATCCAGGGCAGTGATTTGTTAGATGGTTGATGTAGGAAATGATGTATGGGTTTAGACATCAGTTCTACAGAGATGGGCAATGCTGCCATTATTCCCGGTTGATCTCCACTGCAGTTGAATATTCATGTGCAGTCACATCTCCAAAACTCCATTCCCGGTGACGCTATAGGACATGTAGCCTTGTGCTTTTTTGCCTGTTATAAGAGTTAGAATCAAATTAACTGACTGCGCCACTTAAAGTTCGTGGAACTTGTATATTAGTTAACTAGCACTGCATGGGCAAACTATGTTGCATGGTCTGCGTTCTGAAAATTAATTTGGCAAACTAAAATTCACAATATGCACAAGGTGTGAGAAGCTTAGCTGATATTATGGATTAATATTACCAAGAATAATTAGGGTGCAAGATTATGTAGCTAGCATGAAAGCATTATTTTATATAGGTGACCCCTCCACTCTCGTATGTTGCACAAGACGTGTGTACTATGTGATTTCATTGATTGACTTGAGATTTGTGATTCCAGAAATTAATTCATAAATGGTGGCATGTTGGTATCATTATATCAATGTGCCATATGAATGTCTGTTTGTTGAAATTGATTGGAAATTATAAAAGCTTCAAAGGAGCTTGAACTGCATCCATTGTTTTTAAGGCCCTTGGCGATGAGATGCTCGCAGGGAGTAAGTTGTACCCTATGAGCCAATGCTAGTAAGAGATCCAAGGGGACTGGAGACATAACAGAGGAAAACAGTAGGGAACCAACCAGAAAGGCCATGCAGCCACCTCCTCTCATCCATACCAAATTTGGCGCCGCTGACTGGCGTGCAGCGCTTCCTGGGTCATCTCTTGGCGACGTTGGATGATCCAGAAGGGAGCAGCAGCAAGAGGGAGGAAGGAGGCGGAGGAAGGCTGCGTGGGAGAGCAGCGAGGAGGGAGATCTTGGCGGTGCTGCACCTGCGTGAGAGGGGGCGTGCGTCCGTGTCCCTGTGACGACGTGACCTGAGAAGGGGTGTGTATGGGAGGGCATTCGTGGGTTGCCTAGTGGGCTGGGCGACCACTTCTCTTTTCGTTTGCTCTTTTCTGGTTTTTTGTTTTCCTTTTTCTTGCCTCCTTCCTGCTGCTATTTTCCTATTTCTTAGGATGGTAAGGCGCTGCCTCGCCTTATGAATGCCTAGGCGTTGCCAAGGGGTTGTGAGGGTGATAGGTCACCACACCTTGCCTTGCTGCCTTAAAAACCATGACTGCATAATAGAATTACCTGTGGAATGTGAAGTTCACTGTCAATTCGTTACGTGTGATTATTTATTTCATAACTATCAATGGGTGAATTTATTGAAGTTCATATCTTGTACCATGCCTTTTGCCAGAACATTAATTATAATTTTCCGTTGTATGATTAGTTTGGCACCCTATCTTTTAAAGCCCTTATGTTTCGTACCTAAGCTATGCATTTAGATATGTTTGACATCCTGGGGAAAATTGAATGTTAACTCTTGATTATAAGTGGCAACTGGCAAGGTGTCTTAATTTGTATATTTGTCCTTTATTTCATCTACATCTTTGATGTTACTCTTTTTTGTTAGCTAATCGCTGACTGCTATCTTGAACCTTTTATATTTATAAGAAGTTTAATCATTCTGAGATTAAGTCTGATCAATTATTTCTATTATTATTTCAGGACACAATAACAAATTTCCGTTTATGGAAGATATTCCCATCTGTATTTGCTTTTCAGTCAACACCGGAGTTGATGTTTGGACTGTACCTTCTGTATTACTTCCGTGTGTTTGAGAGGCAGATAGGCTCTAACAAATATTCGGTAGGTACTTTACCTTTTATATTTCTCCCTAGTATTCTAAAGAATACTATGTTGTTGTTGTTGTTGTATTCTAAAGAAATGGAAAAATAGCCCTCTCAAAGAAAATTTAAGAAACAACACCAACAACTTGGTATAAGGAGTGACTTGCACCAATAGTCCCATAAACTGGCATGGCTTGCACTTTTGACGATGAACTTGAGAAGTTAGCTTTCTAGACTGTGGGCTTGGAAAGGGGTCCCATGATTTGTAAGTTCTCCAGTGCACGTGACTACGGAAGTCCAAAATACATGAAATTTCATGGCTCTTTATTGCCAAATTAGTTAAGTTTTGCAAAAGGTTCCAAAAATAATACACTACTTGTGAACAATTATGATATGATGCTTGCTCATTTTTTTCCATTTGACTGTGCAGGTTTTTTGTCTGTTCACTATCACAGCATCATCACTCCTCGAGATCCTGTCATTGGTTATCATGAAAGGTAAACCAATGAATTAATGAAGCAAACTTCTAAATAATGTCATCATATATCTTTTAGTGCACTTAATAGCTACGTGATCTGCTTACTTCCTAAATAACTCCCATTCACTCTAAAAGCAGAGCTTCCATTCTCCTGCCCTCTTTAATCATTGTGTAGTTTTTTTTTCTCAAACAAAGCAGGAGAGCTGTGTGTCATTTCATTAAGAAGAGATAAAAAGTTCGGAGAGACAAGAGTCTACTCCTACAAGTGAGAGAAACTCCCAAACCCACACACACATCGTTGTTATAGTTCCGATTAGAAAACAGGAAATGACTGCCATATTTGATTGTAAATAGAAATACTACAGTGTATGTTAGCTTTTGATAAGATAGAAGCAGATATGTCAATCAGCCTGTTCGCTTGTTGGTTTCAAACCAGCACCAAACCAGCCAGCCAACAGTGTTTTCCTCTCACAAAAAACCAGCACCAGCCAGCCCAAACCAGCACCAGCACCAACCAGCGAACAGGCCCAATGTAAAGCATCTCTTTGGTACAAATTTTCAAGCTAGTGTAGTATTTTGTAGAACTTATTCCCATATTTTTTTTAATTTTGGTAAACCTGATATCTAGTGTTCCAGGCCCATGTGGCTCCATTTTACTGCGCTGCAGTATGATTCAGATTCAAATTAGCTACAGTATTTATGAATTCCAAATAAGTTCACTTCATTTTCCAAAGATGCATTCGATTGGAAGTGTTTCTCGAAAAGCTTCTGGAAACATGGCATTTGTGTTTTCTGGAGAAAGTGTAATTATTCTCTAGAGAAGAAATCTATTCATCTGTTCCAGAGCATTCAGGAAAAATTGTCTCCCTGATTTTGTTGGATAGAACTCTTGAGTGAATGCTTTCACCATTTTAGAGTAGCTAACATATTTGTCACATCATTCCCTTGATATTTATCTTATGTTGATTAGTGGCTTAACTATGAGCATTATTTTTTAATCATGTTTCGAATTATATCTTATATGCCAATTGATGGCATAATCATGAGCCTGTGCTTCTTGTTAACTCTTCCTCTTCCATTTTTCTTGCAGATACAGACTACATCAGTGCGCTTGCATCAGGGCCTTATGGTCTCATATTTGCCTCTTTTGTTCCATTCTTTCTTGACATTCCAGTCACATCACGGTTCTGTATTTTTGGTCTGAATTTCAGTGACAAATCGTTCATTTACTTAGCTGGTCTTCAGGTCAGTCTCTTGTCATAATCATAACCGAATTTATCTGATTTTGTTTTTTTTTTCAATTCACCCATTACCTCTTTTCCATTTTACCTGGCAGCTTCTTTTATCTTCTTGGAAGCGCTCCCTTATTCCTGGTATATTTGGTCTGGTTGCTGGTTCTCTCTATCGTCTAAATGTGCTCGGCATCCGCAAGATGAAGGTTACTAAACATCTCTTTTCCTGCTTGTATTTTAGTACCGTTGATATTGTTCCTTGGTTTGCTTTCATATTTCCATTACAGTATTCTTCACTCATGAGTCAGGGCATCAGCAAACTTCCTGAATTACTAGATAATATGGAATCCAACCAAACCAAGTACTAGCTCCCTTGTTACATCCTCTGCATGGGTCCAATCTAGTAAATACCATATAACCCCTCATAAAAGAAAAGAAAAAAGTAAGCTCAGACAGTGACTGGGTCGCACAAGATCGCATTTCATCAGCTTTTTTTCTTGAAATTTTATTGGTTATTTACCTATTTGCTATTATATATTCCTTATCCCTATTCCCTAGCCTTTTATTTCCCCTTTCTTGTTACAGTGGTCATGTTCATGTACCCCATGCACGAGGACTACATATTCTTTGAAATGCACTACATGTCTTTTCCCATGCACAAGGATAAATAGTCTATTTCCATTCAGAGTGTAAGATTCGTCATGAAAAGTACTTCCCATATTTTGTAATTGTTTTTTTTTGGACTATCATATTTTCACAAGAAATGCTAGTAGAAGTGGTCGCCTTGTGGACTGTGTTGATGTGACGATGTCCTAAACAACTTATATTTTGAATTGGAGGAGCACTGTAATTGCTAATGCATATAATTTTCTTTCCTGTTTGGTGTTATAAAGTTCCTTCCTCTTGTACAGCTTCCACAGGTTATTTCATCATTTTTTGCAAGATACTTCGCCCCTTCCCCAGGAAGCACACCTCGTCCCTCCAGGAGTCTTGTTGGAAACACACCGTCCCAAACAGGCCGTGCTGTTCAGGTTACCTTCTGAAGAACTTAGTTAATTTCTGTGTGCAATGGCCCTTGGATCTAGAACCAAGATATAATTTAGCTAGAATCTTGTGGTACCTTTTCAAATATTTGGCATAGTTGCTTGTTTATGGCATAAAAAAAAGTTCCCTATTTATATGAAGTGCAGTTGACAACTCAAACATGTTTTAGCCGATAACTGTGCTTGATATATTAATTATTTCTTTATCTCAAATATGAATGATGTGTCCATTACATATATATACTTAAATTCCAAGTTATAAATGCAAACTTGCCTTTATGATACATTGGGCTGGGATTACATTATTGGTAACTCATTGGTTTCTAGGTCTCATTTGTTAGTCTTGTGACATTGTTGTGCTATTATTCTTATTCTGCTATGAAGAATGAATTCTTATCAATTACATACTAAGAATTTCATGTAATGAAAATAAATTAGCAGCTGTTGTTTAGTTGATCAGCCTGTTGTGCACTGCTGACTTTGTTCTCCCAAGCAGAATCAGCCATCAACTGGATTTGCACCTATCGTGGAGCCTCCGGAGTCCTCCGTTGCTATGCTGGTCTCAATGGGCTTCGATGGCAATAACGCAAGGCAGGCACTCGTGAGGGCTAGAAATGATATCAACGTGGCAACGAACATCCTACTGGAAGCACAGTCTCATTGAACTAACGCACTGCAACTTTCGGTGGTAAATTTGAGGGAAGAACTGGTTATATTCCAAGATGAACAAACAATATGAGCACATTGGACTATAGATAGGTAGATTAGTGCCTCATTTCATCTACCTTGAACTGGAGTTGTTCGATACCTCCTTGCAGGCCGACAGTTTAGGAAATCAGCGTATACATTTGCGGCAGTTAGTTTGATCGTGTCAATACTTAGATACCTTACATACAGAGTGTAATATTCCAATTTCAGCTTGTAGGATAGATGATATATACATTCATAGTGTACAATTCATCAGATGTTTACAGCTTTGGAACTCGTTCCAGCACGATACGTGGATCGTACCGAGTTCCCTGATGTTGCAAAGGAAACGAGGAATGACATTTGGGGTTAATAAAATTTGACCTTGTTTTATGCCGAACAAGAAATAGAACGTGACACAGAGACTAAACATTCCCTTACCATGGCTTGGGTGCAATATTTTCCTAAATGCAAAACGGTTACTCATCTACCATTCGCCCATTAAACGGGATAGATGATCAATTAAAGGATGGGCCATCTACTATTTTTTCCATTAAACGTGCTAAATGGTCATTTCCATGGATGAAACTTGACCAACCATTCAGTCACTAAACAGGCTAAATGGTCAAAAACGTGTAGTTTAAATGGGATAAAAGGTTAACTAAACAGAGACGGTCTATCATCGTGTAGTGTTTAAACACCTGTCACCGTCCCTCACCTGGGCCGTCCCCAAGAGGCCCAACAGCCAAAGAGGGAGTAATCAGGCTCGTCGCAAGAGTGCCAAGTTCCAGGGCCCAGAATGGGCGTGTAACTGTTGTGTTGCCCTGAAGGGGGAGTAGTTGTTGAGCGTAGAGTAGATAAGGGAAGGAAGAGGAGAGACGCAGGGCATCATCCAATTTGTAAGAACGTATTTGAGATTTGAGAAGGAACCGGGACCTCGTTGATCCGCGGCGGCAGAGTTGCCGGAGTGAATTGAGTTGTAGTCGCCGGAGAGAGCTGGTTGTTAACATACACAGTATCGAGAGGCAGGGGCTCCTTATTGCTGGGCGTCACGGATTCTCAAGCCGCCCACCCATCCCCACTTCACCCGCCTCCAGCGCTCGAGAGGAGTGATGGATCCCCTTTGCAAGTCGGCGTTCGACGATCTGATCTCACGATTCGAGGCGATGGATGCGCGCTCCGCCGACCGCTGGGAGCGGATCGATCGCCGCCTTCAGGACGTGGGCTCCGTGCTCGAGCAGCGCGACCTCGTCGTCGAGTCCCGCCTGGAGTCGCTGGAGGTATGTTAACAACCAATTCTCTCTCCGGTGACTACAACTCAATTCACTCCGGCAACTCTGCCGCCGCGGACCAACGAGGTCCCGGTTCCTTCTCAAATCTCAAATACGTTCTTACAAATTGGATGATGCCCTGCATCTCTCTTCTTCCTTCCCTTATCTACTCTACGCTCAACTACTCCCCCTTCAGGGCAACACAATAGCTATTACGCCCATTCTCGGGCCCTGAACTTGGCACTCTTGCGACGAGCCCAAGCACTCCTCTTTGGTGTTGGGCCTCTTGGGGACGGCCCGTGAGGGACGGTGACATCCCCTCCCTTGAGTTCCGGCGTGTCCCCACGCCGCCGCCGCCGAAGCTGTTGGCGTGAGTCGCCGATCCTCCCACGTGGCCGACTTGGTGTCGGCCGGACCACTTGATGAGCACTTGTGGAACCTCACCATCGTGCCTTGAGTGAAGACGACGCTGAGAGCACGACCTTCGCACTGGTGTTCGTCGTCGACGTCGGGGAGTGAAGGAAACACCGTGTACTTGCTTGAGGGAGCGGGCTTGAGCAGCGACACGTGGAATACCGGATGGATTGTCGACGAGGAAGGTAGCTTGAGCTTGTATGCGACAGTGCCGATCTTGTCAATCACCTGGTATGGGCCGAGATAGCGGAAGGACAGCTTCTAGTGTGCGCGTGGCGCAAGCGACGTCTGCACGTACGGCTGGAGCTTGAGGTAGACGTAGTCGCCGATCTGGAACGACCGCTCGGAACGTCGCTTGTCGGCCTGGTGCTTCATGCGTTGCTAGGCCCGGAGAAGGTGTTGACGCACCGAAGACAACATTGTGGCACGCTCGCCCAGCACGGCATCCACTTCGGTAGAAGCTGATACAGAATCAATAGAGAGACCGAAATGGTGAGGAGGATGTCCATACAATACCTCGAACGGAGTCATATTGATGGAAGAATGATGGCTGGTGTTGTACCAGAACTCCGCCAAAGTAACATATTTGATCCATTTCCACGGACAGGAGCTGACGAAACAGCGCAGGAACGTTTCCAAGCACTGGTTTACACGTTCGGTCTAGCCGTCCGTCTACAGGTGGTATGCCGAACTCATAGCAAGTGTTGTATGGGAGAGGCGGAACAGCTCTCGCCAGAATAAGCTTGTGAAGATCTTGTCGCGGTCACTGATTATATGTGTTGGTAACCCGTGTAGGCGATAGATGTTATCGAAGAATGCCTGGGCAACTTGAGGAGCACTGAACGGGTGGGACAGCGGTATGAAATGTGCATATTTGCTGAACCGATCCACCACCACTAGCAGACAATCAGCAGAACTAGACCGAGGTAGACCTTCTATGAAGTCCATAGATATGACTTGCCAAGACTCGGTGGGAACTGGGAGCGGGGCCAGCAGACCCGGGTACTTAGCACGATCCGGCTTGGCCTGGGCACATGTAGCACAAAACTGGACATAATCCTTGACAGCAGCCTTCATCCCATGCCAGGCAAATAGTTTCTTGATCTTGCTGAAAGTGACTAGGAAACCAGAGTGACCGCCCACCGCGCTAGAATGCAGGGCAGAGATCAGCTGTTGCTGAAGACCGGGATTATGACCCACCCAGATGCGCCCTTTCTTGCGTAAGACGCCATTAGACAGTGAGAAAGGGGGATGAGCATCTGGGGCCAAGAGTAGTTCTTGTATCAATTGAGTAGCAGCAGGATCTTTGTCATAGCCTGACACCACCGCAGCCAGCCATACCGGTGTTGATGAGGAGATGACATTCAGTTGAGCTAGTGGAGAGGGATGACGAGAGAGAGCATCAGCCGCTTGATTCATAGTGCCCGGCTTATAAATAATTCTGTACTGTAAGCCTGCCAACTTGGTGTACAGCTTGAGTTGCCATGGGGTGTGTAATCTCTGATCAGTAAGATGGACAAGACTACGCTGGTCTGTATAGATAATGAACGCATCATGTTGAATATATGATCTCCATTGCTCCACCGCCACAAGAACTGCCAAATACTCTTTTTCGTAAGTTGAGAGGCCATGAGTGCGAGGGCCGAGAGCTTTACTAACAAACGCAATCGGGTGAGCCTCCTGAATTAACACTGCACCGACCCCAGCATCACTGGCATCTGTGTGGATCTGAAATTGCTTGGAGAAATTCGGCAAGGCTAGCACTGGAGTTGATATGAGTGCCTGCTGCAGGGCAAAGAATGTCGCATCATGGTCTAGAGTCCATATGAACAGAGTTCCCTTTTTAAGTAAATTTGTCAATGGTCGTGCCAATATAGCAAAGTGACGCACGAACTTCCTGTAGTAGCCAACTAGGCCTAGAAAGCTGCGCAATTGCTTGCTGTCAGTTGGCACCGGTCACTTGCGGATTGATTCGACTTTGCTAGGATCCGTTGCAACTCCCGCGGCACTAATGACGTGGCCCAAGTAAGCTATGCTTTGCTGTGCAAATCTGCATTTGGATAATTTGACCTGCCATTGATCCCGAGAAAAGCAGGTCCGCACCTGACGGAGATGACAGAGATGGTCTGCGAGTGAGGAACTGAATACCAGGATATCATCAAAGAATACTATCACACATTTACGCAGCAGAGGTCTCAGGGTAGTGTTCATGGCGCCCTAAAACGTGTTTGGTGCGCCGGTGAGACCAAATGACATGACAGAGTATTCAAATTGACCCCAATGAGTTTGGAATGCCGTTTTGTACTCTTCTCCAGGTGCCAGCCTGATCTGATTGAAACCAGCTCTCAAATCCAGCACAGAAAACCACTTGGCATGAGCTAGTTCATCGAGCAATTCGTCAATGATAGGTATGGGAAACTTAGACTTTATTGTCAGGGCGTTGAGCATACGGTAATCGACACAAAGTCGCCAATCCCCATATTTTTTACGTACCAGAAGGACTGGAGAGGAAAATGCACTTGTACTGGGGCGAATCAGACCAGAATTCAGCATCTCAGTTACTTGCCGCTCGATTTCAGACTTAAGTGCAGGAGCATAGCGATAAGGGCGAACTGACACTGGTTGAGCCCCTGGAACAAGTGGTATCTTGTGATCGCAAGCTCTGCGTAGAGGCAGTCCAGACGGTTCAGCGAACACAGAAGCAAAGTCATCCAATATGAGCTGCACTTCTGGCATAATGTCAGACATAGGACTGTCAGACGCATCACTTGCAATGTGATATACTTGGACTAAAGAATCTGCTGCCGAATGAGGGTGCTGACCCCTGAGAAAGACCTGAATGGAGCCATATGGGATGCAAATCCATTTCTGCAGCCAGTGAACTTTCATAGGAGAGAAGGCCTCTAACCAATCCATGCCTATAATCATATCATAGGATCCCAGAGAGAGAACCTTGAGATTAGAATGGAACTCGTAGCCCTGTACCGACCATGCTGCCATAGGAATCTCTTGAGTGCATATAACAGAATTACCATCCGCAACATGTACAGTGATTGGGTTCAACATATCAGAAATACCATGCAGCCTATCAGACAGAGAAGAACTGACGAATGAGTTTGTACTGCCTGAATCCAGCAAAATCAAGATCGGATGACCCTGAATAGAGCCTTGGAACTGCATTGTTTTCCCATGAGCGGCCCCAGAATGAACTGCTGCAGACAACATGAAGGCCTGAGCTAGAACTGCATCTGTTGGTTCTATAACATCAGTAGTTGCTGAGCATCTAGGCACCTCGAACTCATCCTGACAAACATCCCAGAGTTCCTGCAAGGCATGAAGTTGAACTTGAGGGGCACATCTGTGGCCCGGCTGCCAACGCTCCCCGCAACGAACATAGAGGCCTCTTGATTTGCGATAGTCGCGAAGAGACTGGAAACGCTCTTCGAGCGGCTGAGTAGGGGGCTTGTGATCATCTTGAGGACGACGAGGCTCGACCGGTAGCCCCGCAGTACCCTGAGGTGGAGGACCGGCACGAGCAGGTGGAGGGGGCAGTGGGAGGGCACCCCTCTGCACTTGCAGCTTGACGAACGGCGGAGCATGTAGCTGGCGCCCCTCACGACGCCAACGCGGTTCTGTCGCCTCCTCCTGCAACAAAGCCAAAATGCAGGCAGAGTCCAAATCCTTAGGGCATTGAACGAAGACAATAGCGCGGATATCATCACGTAGCCCATCGACAAAGCGAGTGACATATGCAATATGATTCGGGTTTGGTGTGTAAGCAGAGAGTTGTTCTATGAGGTCAACGAAATGATCCACATAGTCCTAAACTGTGGTGGTTTGGCGAATGTGGAGATAAGTGCGGAGGAGAAGCTCGTGCTGATCGCGACAGAAGCGCTCGGGGATCATATGGCAGAAGGAGGGCCAGTCCACTCCGATGAGATTGCGCTCAACGGACTGAAACTAGCGATGCGCAGGACTGGTAAACTGCATAGTGGAACACTTGATCCACATAGATGGGTGAACACCATACATATCAAAATAATTTTGTGCACAGGTCATCCAATATTGAGATCTTCGCCGTTGAATTGGGGAAAATGCATTTTCGGTAGATGGCCGAGATCTGGGTGATTTGAATTGGAATTGTGTGGGTTTGGGGCTGGCGGGGGTGGATTGGGAGGCGAAAAATGCAGAGAATAATTGGGATCGTGGTTAGGAGCGGCAAACATACCATTGGCCGGGGTCGGAGCTACGGTCATTGCCGAACCGTAGTTCCTCACCCGTGTAGTCATCTCGATGCGGTGCCCGCTGGGCCAGTCGATCGTGGATCCGACAGGTGGGCACGCGGCGGTCAACTTGTGGGGCACCGCCATCCAAGGAGGCGGTGGGCGCTGGTTACCGTGGTGCTTCAGGGCACGGAGGTCGAAGCGCACATCGTCGAGGTGGGCATAGATCTCGGGCTGGCCGGCTTTGAGCTCCTCCACCACCTTCTCGAGGTCGGCCACTCGCTCGTCGTGTTCATTGCCGCACTCGACGATGCGGATGCACTCGAGGTCGAACATCCGGTGCTTGAGGTCGGAGACGCGCGACTCGAAGTGGCCTCCCTAGTTGTCCGCTACCACGGCGGCGGTATACTGAGAGGAGGCGAACTCCTCCAGCGACTCTAGGCGAGACTCAACGATGAGGTCGCGCTGCTCGAGCGTGGAGGCCATGTCCTGAAGGCGGTGGTCGATCCGCTCCCAGCGGTCGGCGGAGCGCGCATCCATCGCCTCGAATCGCGAGACCAGATCGTCGAACGCTAACTTGCAAAGGGGATCCATCACTCCTCTCGAGCGCTGGAGGCGGGTGAAGTGGGGATGGGTGGGTGGCGCATAATCCAGGATGCCGCAGCGCAAGGAGCCCTGTCTCTGATACCAGGTATGTTAACAACCAACTCTCTCTCGTTCAAACTTATTTTGCAGGGAGAAATGGGTACATACCTGTAGATCTTCTTCTCACAGTGAGCACTTGATTATGGAGCCTGATTCTATATATTATTTGTAGATTATTATAGAATAGAATCTATCTTTTTCTTCAAATCATAGTGGGAATCCTATTACCGATACCTAAATGTTTTCTTTGTCAAAACAGAAAGGAGGGAAATTGGATAACCGACGACACGAGTTTCCCTTCCCGTTCAACGTTCCGTTTCACTCCACTGTTAGATAGGCAATTCAATAGTTACCGACGAAAGGAGTTCCCCTTCTCTTGGCCAATTGACCTTCAATAAGTCATGACCTTCACTCTCCTCAAGTGAGGAGGGCATATTGTTTGACCAACGAAAGCCTCACTAGTTCCTTCTTCCCGTTCACTATTCCCGTAGCCTGATACGAGTTATTTAGTTCGTGTCTCCTTGTTCTTGGGAAGAACCGAAGGTTCATTCGCGGCACTCGTAGACATAGTTGTATTTCCTCTTCTTTCCCTTAAAAGCTAATAAAAAAAGAGAAAAGCAGAAGCGGAAGCTCGAGTCGAAGAGTGGAGGTCGCTCGGTAACTCGAGTCGATCAGTCCCATTCATTCTTGCCCGAAACAAGTGGGCTATTCATTCCGGTGCCACCTTTGTTCAATCGAGTCCATGTTCTCTATTTCCCAAAACCCATTCGTTCACCGCCCCGTGGACCAGAAGGTTGCTTGCTTGGAATTGGGCTTTCTAGCTTTCTTTAGTACAATCTTTTTGCGAGAGCAACCCTGGGTTCGTTCCTAAGACTACACTCACAGCTTTCTCTGTTCATGTTCCGGCATAGGGGATCTAGTGGTAGGATAGGGGACAGAGCTTTAGGGCTGCAGTAAACCTCATATGCGCGTGGCTCATCATAAGACCTTAGCCTGATGTCCTACCCAAAGACTTCAAAGGTAGTCACAGGACAACCTTTCCTAGTTCTAACTTCCAAACCTATAACTTGGTTTGCTTGCCTGCTTCCTATCTGACCTATCAATCAAAGAAATGTTCTAGTCTAGTTCCGCGATACGAGCTTGACTGTCGCTCTGAGACAGTAGATTTCTTGGTTGGGGTACCTTTATCAAAGGCTCCCTTCCCTACTGATCATACAACAAATGAACGTGGTTAGAAAGATGGCACATCGATCTTCTCCCTGCTCGTGCTGCGGAACAAAGAAAATCCGCCTTCCTTGGAAAAATCATTCCTGACTCCGAAGTCTCAAAGGAGACTTGGGTGGCGCCTTCTGAAGAGCCCTTCATTCTGCGACTCAGATAGGCTAGGATTCGTGTCTCAGCCGGAAGGGGTCGTAGGACTGACTCAGACAAGGCGTTAGAAGTACGATCTCCGAATCTATAAGCTTTGGCCTGCCTTCTTCCCTTATCTAATCTCTTAGGTAATAAGAAAGTGATGTTAATTATCACGCTAAGGAGCTGACTAGTGACATTTCTGTCTCAATTGAAGTCAACCTTACTATACTCGCTTGTAGGAGATCATCGCTCAGAAGGGCGTTCTTTCGCTAGAAAAACAAGAGTTTGAAAGATCACCCACGAAATGGTCAAGACTCCCCTGTTTATGGCCCCTTCTATTCTATAGCTATTTATCGACATGTTGTTTCGAATTTGAAAAGGCCTACACACATATCCTGCCACTCGATGTAGGTTTTGCCAGCGATGTGTAGTGGGTTTGTTCAGTAGAGATGGGTAAAGAGCACAAGTATTGGAAGGAAAGTTTAACCCTTATTAAAGGATAAAAAGTCTGTATTGAACTATGATTTGAATTCCTTTCTTATTAGTTTCCAAGTGAAAAATGTTCATTGCCTTGATCAGAGCCTTTAAGCCTTTTAGAAGCGAGCATTTCCGCTGCTTCTATTTTTCCTAAAGCTAATGAACCGAATGGAAGAGACTCACTTATTCTAAATAAGAAAGAAGGAACCAACAAAAAAATAAAGAATTATTCCTCGGCTCGGGGTCTGTCTGGAAATGGAAAATAGTTTTCTCTCTCATCTGGTCTCGCCACAGTAACAAGAAAAACAAGTGAATAATTGGAATAGAACGCAATCGTCAACCAAAATCGGGTAGGATGTATTATAAAAGAATGCCTTGCCTCACTCGCAAGTGAGGACCTCACCCCTCCTTCCTCATTTATTGAGAATGGAAAAAGACAATGTTCATTGCTTCCTCAAAACAAGAGTTCCACGGGCGTCATAAACCTCTTTAAGCAAGGCAAGGCGATTCATGAAGGATTCCTCTCCTCTAGTTGGTCTATTAGACTATTATTACTATAAGGTCCCCTAAAACAGGCATACCCGTAAAGGAAAGGCAAGGGAAAATGGACGGAGATTGGTCAGTGGTCTCCTCTCCGGGTCGAGTATTTATGTTCTTTTCTTTTATTTGGGTTAAGAACAGTAGCCGGACATTCCACTTTGTTAAGTTCTTTTTTTTATTTTATATAACAAGAACAGAATCACGCTCTGTAGGATTTGAACCTACGACATTGGGTTTTGGAGACCCATGTTCTACCGAACTGAACTAAGAGCGCTTTCTTACGACAGGAGATAAAGCTGTAAAGAAAAGGATGATTTTCGCATGCATATAGAAAAATGAAACTCTGAATTTTGTCCAATTTGAATCGATCTCAATTGATCCCTCGTTACTGCCCATAGGAGCCCATAGGAGAAGTAATAGGTAGGGATGACATGATTTGAACCCGTGACATTTTGTACCCAAAACAAACGCGCTACCAAGCTGCGCTAGATCCCTTTTCCAAATTGTTGTACAGTGTCATTGTACAAAAAAACCCTGTCTTGTTTTCCACATCGTAATTTTATCCTCCATCTATATACAACTTTCTTGTCATTTCTTCTTTTTGGTTTCATATAATAAATGATATACATCTGAAACCCAACCTAACATATAAAGAAAGAATATTTATCGGTAATGCTCAGGAAGAAAGAAAGGGTCATTTTTTTGTTTTTTATTCCACCCTTATGTACCCTTCTTTGCATTTTTTCTAAAGCCTGTTCAACCTCATATCACCTAGAACAAGTCATGGACTTCTTCAATGAAAGAAAGTCTCATGGAAACGTTTTCAACGAAATAAGAACCATACAAAATAGATTTCTTGATCTTTTTTTTTAGGAAAACTTTTTTATTCGCTGTTTTTTCTTTTATCCTAAAGATATGCAGAACGAGTGTATTATGAAATGTTCGTTGTCTAGCTTTGCATACATCGCTACTTAATTGTTTAGTGGTTATCGATGAAATTACTTCACCATAGAGAAAATATTATGGAAGTTTATATATATATTATTGGTTGCTTTTGTTTATGTCCAATTGGAAAAGTTGATCTTCTAAATTAATATGTTTAGCCTAAAGTACATAACTTGTGTTCCTCCCTAGTTCTTGCAAAGCCACCTAATCAAGCCTCACCTCATTTTTAGTTAGAACATGTTCAGCTGAAAGCAAACTAAAAAAAAAATAGAAGGACGGTAGATAGTAAAGAAAAGGACTAATCATAATATCTATCTTTAAAAGATTCAATAAAAAGACAGTTGGCGGGTCTCTTTGTATGTCTTGTCCGGAAAGAGGAGGACTTAATGATTATTCGTCCGTCGGAACCAGAAGTTCAAATTGCTGTGGATAGGGATCCTGTAAAAACATCTTTTGAGGAATGGGCCAGACCCGGGCATTTCTCAAGAACAATAGCTAAGGGCCCCGATACTACCACTTGGATCTGGAACCTACATGCTGATGCTCACGATTTCGATAGTCATACCGGTGATTTGGAGGAGATCTCCCGAAAAGTCTTTAGTGCTCATTTCGGCCAACTCTCCATTATCTTTCTTTGGTTGAGTGGCATGTACTTCCACGGTGCCCGTTTTTCCAATTATGAAGCATGGCTAAGCGATCCTACTCACATTGGACCCAGTGCTCAGGTAGTTTGGCCAATAGTAGGACAAGAAATTTGGAATGGTGATGTAGGCGGGGGTTTCCGAGGAATCCAAATAACCTCTGGTTTTTTCAGATTTGGCGAGCATCTGGAATAACTAGTGAATTACAACTCTATTGTACCGCAATTGGTGCATTGATTTTTGCATCGTTAATGCTTTTTGCCGGTTGGTTCCATTATCACAAAGCCGCTCCCAAATTGGCCTGGTTCCAAGATGTAGAATCCATGTTGAATCACCACTTAGCGGGGTTATTAGGACTTGGGTCTCTTTCTTGGGCGGGACACCAAATCCATGTATCTTTACCGATTAACCAATTTCTCGACGCTGGGGTTGATCCTAAAGAGATACCACTTCCTCATGAATTTATCTTGAATCGCGACCTTTTGGCTCAACTTTATCCTAGTTTTGCCGAAGGAGCAACCCCCTTTTTCACCTTGAATTGGTCCAAATATGCGGAATTTCTTAGTTTTCGCGGAGGACTAGATCCAATAACCGGTGGTCTATGGTTGAGCGATATTGCACACCATCATTTAGCTATTGCTATTCTTTTCCTGATCGCTGGTCATATGTATAGGACCAATTGGGGTATTGGTCATGGACTTAAAGATATTTTGGAGGCTCATAAGGGCCCATTTACAGGACAAGGCCATAAAGGTCTCTATGAAATCCTAACAACGTCATGGCATGCTCAATTATCTCTTAACCTAGCTATGCTAGGCTCTACAACTATTGTTGTAGCTCATCATATGTACTCTATGCCCCCCTATCCATACCTAGCTACTGACTATGGTACACAACTTTCCTTGTTCACACACCACATGTGGATTGGCGGATTTCTAATAGTTGGTGCTGCTGCACATGCAGCCATTTTTATGGTAAGAGACTATGATCCAACTACTCGATACAACGATCTATTAGATCGCGTCCTTAGACACCGCGATGCAATCATATCCCACCTTAACTGGGTATGTATATTTCTGGGTTTTCACAGTTTTGGCTTGTACATTCATAATGATACCATGAGTGCTTTAGGCCGTCCCCAAGATATGTTTTCGGATACCGCCATACAATTACAACCCATCTTTGCTCAATGGATACAAAATATCCATGCTGGCGCGCCTGGTGTAACAGCTCCTGGTGCAACAACAAGTACCAGCTTAATGTGGGGAGGTGGCGAGTTAGTAGTTGTAGGCGGCAAAGTAGCTTTGTTACCTATTCCATTAGGAACCACAGATTTTTTAGTCCATCACATTCACGCGTTTACCATCCATGTGACTGTATTAATACTTTTGAAAGGTGTTTTATTTGCTCGCAGTTCCCGTCTGATACCTGATAAAGCAAATCTTGGCTTTCGCTTCCCTTGCGACGGACCTGGGCGAGGGGGAACATGTCAAGTATCCGCCTGGGATCATGTTTTCTTAGGTCTATTCTGGATGTACAATTCTATTTCGGTAGTCATTTTCCATTTCAGTTGGAAAATGCAGTCGGATGTTTGGGGTACTATAAGTGATCAAGGGATAGTAACTCATATCACAGGGGGAAACTTTGCGCAGAGTTCCATTACGATTAATGGTTGGCTTCGAGATTTCTTGTGGGCACAGGCATCCCAAGTAATTCAGTCTTATGGTTCTTCATTATCTGCATATGGTCTTTTTTTCTTAGGCGCTCATTTTGTCTGGGCTTTCAGTTTAATGTTTTTATTCAGCGGCCGTGGTTATTGGCAAGAACTCATTAAATCTATCGTTTGGGCTCATAACAAATTCAAAGTTGCTCCTGCTACTCAGCCTAGAGCCTTGAGCATTATACAAGGACGTGCTGTAGGAGTAACCCATTACCTTCTGGGTGGAATTGCCACAACATGGGCATTCTTCTTAGCGAGAATTATTGCAGTAGGATAGTGGCTAGGAGGATTTGAAAGGCATTATGGAATTAAGATTTCCCAGGTTTAGCCAAGGCTTAGCTCAGGACCCCACTACTCATCGTATTTGGTTTGGTATTGCTACCACACATGATTTCAAAAGTCATGATGATATTACTGAGGAACGTCTTTATCAGAACATTTTTGCTTCTCACTTTGGGCAGTTAGCAATAATCTTTCTATGGACGTCCGGAAATCTGTTTCATGTAGCTTGGCAATCCCTTGAAAATGCAATGCATTTTCCCTTGAGATGAAATTGCTTTTTCGGTGGCAACTCAAAAAAAAACTCTCAAATCAACTCACGCATATTCCCTTGCTTATGTTAACTACGCATATCTCCTGTTTCTATACTTGCTAGCTAGCAACCTCTTATCACACAGAAAGCGTGACATGAATGCATACCCCCGTGTATACAACTCCTTACTATCTCTAATATACCGTTGCTTGTTCGGCGCATAGACCTATTATTATTATCGGTCAGGCTTTCCTTTTGGCAGGTGATTACTATATATAATATAATATAGTGGGCTTTCCCTTATCCGTTCGCTTAGGTATCTGACTGTGTAGCGTAGTTCGCCGATTCCCGGGGCCGGCACGGCACAACCGGATCCCCATCCTTAGCCAAAGTCCATACTTGACCCCGTTCCTGATCCCCAATGCCAGGGTTGAATAGTAGCCAACCATGAGATCTATACTTTATCCATTGGTCAAGTAGCATAATTGTTTACCTGGTCTTTCTTCTTGGATAGATATGGCCCTACCTTCCTCTTGAGGAATCTGTTCATGATGCCCTGGCTAGACCTGTGAATCCCCTCACCACCAATTTGAATACAAGACGACTGCCTGGTTCAATCCTACCACTTTGAGGGCAGGCCACTCTGATTGGTAGAAGGAATATCCCCCAGAGCGAAGGAAAAGCCGACTTCGAGCAGTGGGAATCGAAAAGGAGAAAGCTGCTTATAAACAAGCAAGGATTGGAAAACAAGTGCTAAGTTTCATTTCAGAGGAGTGAATAAACCTCAAAAGGCCTAGTCGATGGTAGTTTGGTTGGGCCAGTGTAGAACCGGTGCGCCCTTGTTTGTCCGTTCATTGGAATGTTCTCCATAGGAAAGCAGGTGAGAAAACCGTAACTCGGAAAGCAGGAAGGAATTGTTGGATTGATCGAAAAAAGCAAAAGAAACGTAACTCGGCCAACGACCAAACTCGCGTAATAGATAAAAGCATTGATTAGTTGGCTCCGGTTTGAAGAATATCCCTCAGATCGAGGATCTATCTTTCAAAAAGAAAGGGTTGTTGTTGCTAGCGGGAAGGAAGGAAAGAACTACTCCACTATCGATGGGCTCCTATCAAGATATACTAGGGAGAGTCCTCATTCATAGGGGAAGCGATATAGAATGGAAGCAAGAAAGGAGGGTAGGTGCTCTTTCTCTTGGCAAATTGAAAGAAGCTAAAGGAGAACATGGCGAATTGGAAGGGAACTATCTGCAGACTAATTACTAGTATGATCCAGTTCTTCTATAGCAAGCGGGGGAGTCAAGCCAAGTAGATGACAGATCTACTGACGAACGGATACCACTAACTTACTATGCTAGAGAAAAGGCGACCAAATGGAAGATAAAGAATAAAGTAATGCATTTTCAAGATGGAGGACAGACCTATTGCTTTCTAAAGAGATGTAAGCAGTACGGGCTCGACCACAGGGAAAAAGGGTTACTCACTAGCATGCGATATCCATCAATACGATCCGATGTCTGCGCTCAAGCCGAACCTGATATGCGAACAAACAGGGTTAGCGGAAATAGGAAATGTAGTAATTCGAGTAAGTCCAACCTTCAAGGAAGAAGGAAGGCAATTCGTCGCTTGTTCGTTGCAAGTTCTTTCCTTTCCTCAGCTCCATCTCCATCCCCTGCTCTTAGATTAGAGTGAACCCCGAAACTAGTTTAGTGCCTGAACGAGATTGCTGGCACGCGAGAAAACTAACTCTTTCTTCTGTTTATGAAAAACTACATATCAAAAGCTAGTAGTGTACCCTTAGTGTCATAGTGCCAATCTACTCCGAAAGAACAAGCTTCTTTGCAAAACTACTTCATACTATATTACTTGCCGGCATAGATAAGTACTTGATAGGCTGCTTTATCTTTCTATATACTAGCAGGCTTGACCTACTATACTTGATTGTTTGCATGCTGAAAGAATATTCTATGAGCCTATATTCAAGCAATGCCAGTAAAGACAAAGCAAGTAGTGCTCCTATCCCACTGAAACAATAAGCAAGACAGGGCCCTGAAATCAATGGAAAGTATTTCTAGAAAACTCTAGGTGAATGGCATAAGCAAGTACTTCACTTCAATCCAGCAAGATCAATTCTTTCGTTCGCGGTTTGATAGCTAGGAAAGCATAAGATAAGTGAGAGATTATTTTCTTTCCTTTGAATAGAACTGATTTAGGCTTTTGGCTTTTCAGGTATATCCCACCATTCACTTTAGTTTGGCAATTATCCTCCTTCGATCCTTATCCCCGATTGTCTCGTCTTCGATTGATCTATCCGCTCCAATCGTTTCTTGCGATTCGACCCCTCCACTCAATCTCTCTCGCCTCTCTCCATCTCTTTCGTTCCATCTTCCTCCCTAGTCTCTGTCCATCTCTTTCACTTGCCCCTACGCCTAAAGGAATGGCTCGTTTCATCAATTCCCCAACACCAGGCTAAGATGAGTTCATTCCACTCAAATACCTTTGAATAGCACAGTGGATATCATTGCTAGAATTGAAAGACTAGAGCATATTGTCGTCTAACGTGTGTGACTCTACTTATGAATTGTCATTTCAAACCAGACTTAGTAAATTTCCGGCTGGCCTGGCGGCTGCTTCTATGAGGTCATATTTCCTTTCACTTTGGGAGATACCACCTACCCGGCATGTTCTAATAGTAGTAGTGTTGGGCTTGTCCTAAATATAGTAGTTCATTGGATCTGATAGGTCCAGTTTATTACTATAATTGAAAGAATAGAGTGAGGAATGATGAGCTATTAGGCTAACCCTAAATTAGCCTATCTTCCATCAACAGGAATCACTCAAGAAGGGGAGTAAGCTTCAATTCCAGAGGCATTACAAGAAGAGGTTGTGTGACTGATGACTGTCCTAGATTCCTTTTATCTCTGATAGTCAATGAATCAATGAACAGAGAGAAAGTTCAAGCAGCCTAAACTAGACCAATATCATATCACATGAATGCACTCCCCTTATGCCGAAGACCCCGTAGTTGCTAAGGAAGGGCATTGGCAAAGTTAGCATATGAAAGAACCGATAGTAAACTTCCCATACTGAAATCGCTTAGTACTCCAAGTACTCCAACGATAACTCGAACTTGCTCGAAGATAGAGGCCAGGCAGGAAAGACTCATGTTTCCTATTCCATTTTCTCCTATCTAACTGGTGCAACTCCGGATGCTTACGCAATTGGCTAAGCAATTACAGCTTCTGGATGGCAGTAAACTGACACAGGCTGGATGGTAACTACTACCCTATCCGTACTCAATCCCCATCCTTCCTCAAACTCGATAAGTCAGAGAGAAGACTTTGATTGGGCAGCTATTCGCTCGACTTTTTCTAAATCCATTAGCAGTAGAGTTTTCATTCCGGAGAAGTAGATAAGAATGTACCGATGAAGTGTCACGATTCCCATCCATCACTGAATTTGATCATTCCTTGGATTCTTCCTCACTATCTCTCAAACTTCAAAAACTCCCCATCCCTTCCTTGTGCCCACTCCTTTCCGTGGGCTTTCTTTCTGCTTTGACTTGTTCCTTTTCTTGCTTCATGGCACATGCCTATTGTAAAACATACCTACCGGGAGAAAAGTACCAGTTTGTGAACATGCCATTCCCTTTCTTCGTGCACTCATTTACTAGATAGTCAGGAACCTTCTTTTGACTTGACCAGCTTACTTGTCTTGTATAGTAGAGTAGTAGGCCTTTGCTTCTGAACGACCTTACAAAATGGATCAACTAGAAATGAATCGGTGTCATAAACGAATTTAGCTAACCGTAGTAGTAAATAGCGTGACACCAAGCAATCGATCAAAGCCAACTCAAGTTGTATGGAAGGTGGACGGTCGAATTACCCAACTGAAATGAAGAAAGCAATCCGCATAGCCGGAGTCCAGTTGGATAGTTCAGGCTACGGAAGAAGGCATGATGCCATTTCTCTTATCGATACAGGCCCCTGAGCTATTAGTAGAAACTACCTTGAATTGCCGTGAACCATCCGAGCGCGCACCCGAGGTGTTCAAAGCCCCTTAGCAATGGGAACGGAATACTTTTGTTTGAGGAGGAACGATTGAGGAAAGAAAAAAGGAGTAGTTGTTCCCCGCCCAATGGTGGTGCTGAATCTATTTCACTTTTCAAGTTCCTCTGAAAACGCGTATAGTAATCTCATTGGCCAAAGTCGATGGGACGCGGAAGTGTATGCGTTACATAAAATGGCAACTAGCATTTGGTTTTTTCATGGAAGTTCGAATTTGTTTTTCGTTGGAAAAACCAACGCCGACGTCAAGATCAGTCTCCTTTCTCTTTTGTTTTGGGAGCAGAGCTTCAAAAGATGGGAAATTCCAATGATTCTTCGTTCATTAGAATGTCGATTCCTCACAATCGCTCTTTGTGATGCTGCGGAACCATGGCAATTAGGATCTCAAGACGCAGCAACACCTATGATGCAAGGAATCATTGACTTACATCACGATATCTTTTTCTTCCTCATTCTGATTTTGGTTTTCGTATCACGGATGTTGGTTCGCGCTTTATGGCATTTCAACGAGCAAACTAATCCAATCCCGCAAAGGATTGTTCATGGAACTACTATCGAAATTATTCGGACCATTTTTCCTAGTGTCATTCCATTGTTCATTGCTATACCATCGTTTGCTCTGTTATACTCAATGGACGGGGTATTAGTAGATCCAGCCATTACTATCAAAGCTATTGGACATCAATGGTATCGGAGTGCGCCTCTTAACGAGGGTGATTTAAGTGCAACGAAATGTACCGGTGGTTCGCGAAGCATCTGGCTTACCGGTCATCTCCCATTCCCGTCGTCGAGAGACTAAAAGAACTATAGCATGCCAGAAACGGGGAGTTGAGGTGGTTAGACCTATACCCCGAAATGCTCCCAGCATAGGAGCCTATGGTTCCATTCTTGTTATTGCTGGAGGTACACATACCTCTTCTCGGTGTGGTGGAGCGATATACGAAAAATAGATGCTAAGCCTACAATGTCCGATAACGGGGCTTCAGTAGTGAATCTATCGGCACCACAGCAGTGGCATACAACTTTGGACCTAAGGGCCGGCCCCGTTACCTTTCGGAATGGGGGATCCCCGTTGGCAACAACCATGGTAGTAGTTGCGGAACAACTGGGCCAAGAGAGGACAACCTGTTGTTCCTGCTCCTCCTTCTTTGCTTCGGGGACGGAGGTCCTACGGTAGGTAAGAGCACGCACAAGCACTTGACCGAAGGGGACCAGTGCTTCTACTCCTCCATCGAGGAGCCGTTCTTGCGAGAAGCAAGGGATGTCGTGAACGGTGGGAGGTCAAAGAAAGAGAATTGACCTCTGAATACAGTGATCCTGTGATCTAGATAGACTCCGTCCTTTTTTTTTAGATAAGGGTGACTCAAGAGGGGGTGGGAATTTGAGGTCTCATGAACGAGTTTGTTTTTCGTGGACAAACATACTTTCCGGTCAGGCCTATGAAGGATCCTTTTAGATCTATGGGCCGGCCGTTCACATGAGCATAGGGAATCTATACTCGAGCCTTCGACTTGGCCCCTGACAGGATAGATGAGGAATCACTCTTGATCTGATTTATTGGGGCCTACAACTTCACCAAAGCCGGCTAGCATCCCTTTCCACTGCGCATTTTTAGAACAAAGAAGACTACTAAAGGATCGAATTCGCTTTCCGTGGTGAACTGGCCGTCCCATACCTTCATTTTGTCTCATGTGCGTTGAACATTGTCTTCCTCGGTTCTAGCTTCACTGATGTAGGTAGGGCTGGGCGAGAAAGGGTCCCCTCTTGCCTATTAGTAAGCGGGCCTTCGATTCCACCGGGGTCTTACGGTCTCATAGAGGGGGGAGAACTACCTAACTAAAGAAGAATAGCGCTCTTTAAAAATAAGAGTAGGCGTGGAGAGCTTTTTGCGGGGAAACTTGCAAGTCAAGTTTGGGGGGAGGCGGGCGTCGACCCAACCTTATGAGTATTCGGACTATAACAGTTTCGATGAACAGTCACTCACTTTTGACAGTTATACGATTCCAGAAGATGATCCAGAATTGGGTCAATCACGTTTATTAGAAGTTGACAATAGAGTGGTTGTACCAGCCAAAACTCATCTACGTATGATTGTAACACCCACTGATGTACCTCATAGTTGGGTTGTACCTTCCTCAGGTGTCAAATGTGATGCTGTACCTAGTCGTTCAAATCTTACCTCCATCTCGGTACAACGAGAAGGAGTTTACTATGGTCAGTGCAGTGAGATTTGTGGAACTAATCATGCCTTTACGCCTATCGTCGTAGAAGCAGTGACTTTGAAAGATTATGCGGATTGGGTATCCAATCAATTAATCCTCCAAACCAACTAAACCGGGGAAGCTAAAGCGGAAATGCAATTCTCGGGTGAGGGAAGGGGGAAGCTCCAGGAAGGCTTCGCTCGCTCGCTCAAAAAGCTCTAACGCTCGTTTACGAGTGGAGTGCATAAGCCCTTATTGAAGTAGGGCGAGGCCTTACTACACGAGCTCGTAAGTCAAGCACGGAACAAGCCTTGTCTACGAAGCTTCGCTTCATCATCTTGCTTGCTTCTGGCGAAGCTTAACGCACTATAGCATAGGCATGCATGATGGTATGGTAGGAAGACTCCTTTTAAGGCCGACCACTACATAGGAGCGATAGGAAGCCAAGCCGTCAAAAGGAAAGGCGAGCAGCCCTTATTGCAATAGCAAACGGCCTACTTATAGCCCTATTTATACCCTTTCTCGGGGGACGGGCCTTACAAGCTCAATAAATTGCAATTCTTCACCTTTTCCTCAGACAGTGGGAATGAATTTTCTTACTTGATTGACATTGACAGATATGTGTACCACACCGAACAAGCAATATGTCATATGCTTGATGTACCAGCCAAGCCAGCTCTTTTTTTCTCCGTTCCCTTATCCTTAGCGCTAAAGTAAAAAGAAAATGCAAGAGAGTTTGTATTTGCAAATGAAAATGAATATGGATCTAAAAAAATTATATAATCAATCAATAAATAATAATTTGAATAATATAAACAATATCCTTCGCCCTTTATGGTATTCGTTTATAATCTTGTTGACCCTACTCGCTTACTCCTATTTTCCTGCTTTCTTTTTCGACAGAATGAATTCTATTCTAACTTTCTTGAAAGAATGGGGTTCTCTCTGGGGGGACTCACCCTCTCTTCCTTTTTGAGAAAGATGGGCTGCCCTGGGAGTCTCGCCTTGGTGATTCTTTCTCTCTTGGGGTCTTCTTCGGTAGCGAATCCGCTCTCATAAATTGGATGAATTCTTCTGGGTCGGCTTTAGGATCCGCCTCTGAGAGTTGGCAAAAGTACCTCAACTTATCGGAGGAAAATGCCGCATCCGAACCATCCACAAGCCACACCCCGCCGAACCCTGAACCTGAAGCACCATCCATTTCGTTCTTGCGAGAACGAATCCAAAATGTTATTCGCTCATGCCAGCGTATACGAAAATCAAAAATCCTAAAAAGGATTAACGAAGATCTTCACCTTGAAACGGCGAGCGCCGAGAAGCGGGTCAAAATCGCCCAGGTCCTCGATAACATTAACTGGAAAAGGGTTTTATACCTATACGGGGGAACCTAAGATAAAGCCCATATCGACTTAACAGTTCGGTCCACGATTGGGATCGCGCACGAAAAGGCTAAACATAGCCTTTTTCTTGTCCTCGGGACAGCGGGCTAGTCCCGTGCCTGTTTTTTTGAGTTGGGGTACACAATCTTCCTTGTGACTGCCAAACCAGATTTTTGTTTTTAGGGAAAAGGTGTAGTCTTTTTGAACGGTGGTATCGTCAAGAAGAACGAGGCCCGCCCCATTTCTGGGGCGGGGGGGAGGAGAAGTGGGACTGTGGGTCTCCTTTCATTTCATACAACCTAATGGATTCGATGCTTCTTTTTGGCTACCTTTTATATGACTTTGACTATTGCTGTTAATAGATACCTGCTTGCTTCTTGATTACTGGCAACCTTTATAAGATCTCCACCTTCAAGCTTGAGTACAAGCAGCTCTTTCAAAAAGGGGAATTCCGGTCCCTCCCTATCCTTCATGTGCTCTTTCAAGATCACCCTCGACAGCGCAGTTAGGTCTTAGAGAAGGAACTGATTTACCTAAGTAAGTAGCCAACTTCCGATAATCATTCCTAGCTTTGCGCTAGATTCAGTATGGTGATACACATTTTAGAAATAACAAGGGATAATAGCTCTTCTTAAGAGAATGGCTGCTTTGGGGGAGTTATCTTTCCCTCTAACCTCTAACTCGAAATTGAATAAGAGAAGACAAAGCTACGCATTCACTCGTAGCACTCGTTAGGCCCCCCATGAATATGCATGGAGCCATGCGCATGATTCCAAGAGTCACTAGAGGCGAAACTAAATAAGAATAACCAGTAATGTCACGAATGAATGAAGCAAGCACTTTTAGATGGTATCGATCAGAGCCAATCCACCCTGTTCTTTCCTGATTATCGTCACTTAAATGAAATCCCACTAGCTGAAATAGAATCCGTCAAGTAAGAGATAAGCCAGAGATCCAGATCATTAGAATACGTTACCGGTCCAAGATGGGCCTCATCGCGAAAAATAGTATGTTATTCCTATCACTAGGAGTAGTAGCGCTAGCGGCGCAGAAGGAGAAAGTAGCTAAGCGCTAAGAAGCTATCTAGAGAGTTTCCAGCTGAGGGAAATTGGCTTCGATTGTTCTTAGTTTCGACTCGTAGTCTTCGACCACTTTTCTTCTTCTTCTCGAGGGTTGCTTGCTTCCATTCAGGTAGCTATTGCTGAGAAATGGACGAAAAAAGGAAAGGGTATATGTTTATCCTTGAAGGAGGCTCAATATCTTGGTGCAGTAAGAAAGAAGATTGTTTCTCTTTGTCTACCATCAAATCAGAATATATAGCATGCACGGCTGTAGTTCAAGAAGCAATATGGCTGAGAAATTCTCTTCTTTGTCTTGATGTGACTAAGCATGCATATGAGACAACCGTGATCTACTGTGATAACACGGCTGCCATTCTTTTCTTCTCGACAAATATCATACCATGGGCTGTACAAAGAACTGACCATGATATCTTGCTAGGGGAAGGTATGTATCGGGACAAGATGGTTGGTGAGGTGGGCACAAACACTTTTCATTCCAATCCCTATTGTTGTGGTTGGACCAGACTACATGCCAAGACCCTTTACTCCAAGGGGAGACTGTGCCTATGGCCTCTCTTTCTTAACGCTTACCAGGGTCTTGACTATCTCATCGAAGAGTGGTCTAGTCATGCCTCAGATTCTTGCTTCAGCAGGAAAGAGTGGCAGAACTGACTCACAAGCAGGCGGACAAGCGTCGTTCTGAACACCATTCTCGAATCCATCCTTGCAATACCTCGCTCTAACAACTTTATCTGGAGATAGTCCTACTTTCTTTAATTCATTCCTATTTCCTCTCCTGTACTTATATTTATCTTGCCTGCTTTATCCTTTTGAACATAGACGGCAAAGGGTACTCTTTATTAGTTGATTTGCTGCGCGCACTTTGACTCCCGTGCATGCTATTTTCGTGTTCAATCTCGCCTGAGAGCAGTGCATCGATACCATTCGTCTTGAAGAGCCTATATAAGACCTGACCGAAGAGAATCCTTTGATATCCCTCTTGCCTTCTCAATCCTCCTTAGAATCTCATCCCATAGGTCTCAGGGTCCCCTCCACCGACCCTTGTACTATAGGTTTTCGGGCGTGAGCCAAACCTAGGGCTTGGATCAAAATATAGCTTTGCTTCCTTTTTTCTTTAGTCAGAAAGAGTTCCCATCTTATAGTAAAGGCTATAATAGTTCTAGTTTTCTTTCTCATTAGGGAAGGTGGGCTCGCAAGCCTAGCCTGATTTTTAGCGGCCGGGAGGTCTTTTCACTAATGTGAGAGGCATCGGCAGCCTCAACCACGGTTCAAGCACCGGCTCACGACAGAGCTTGATCATACCTGGACCTACTTCATTTTCTACTCCTGTAGGTTAGGTTACCGATTTTCCTCCGACGATGACTCTAGGTGAGGGACTTAGGCCTATCAACGTCATTCTGGACCTGCCTTTCTTCTCACTTGATAACAGATCATCTAGCTCTCTTTTATAGTATAGTAAAAGTCTATCTGGGCACGGAAGCTAAGCAGGCTAAGAAAAAGGCTTAATAAGATGAGTGGGGAAGAAAAAGTATAGCATTCATTCCGAACTGATTCTAAGAATCGCTATTAGATGCTTCTGCAGATTCGTATGTTGCTCTAATTGAAGCAAGGGCTAAGGGTTCGGTGGGTGCAGGCCGGTCAGCCATCAGTCTCAGATCCATTCCCGCATTCTCTTATTATGTAGTCTTGCTCACTTGATGATTCGGAAGATGAGGATAAGAAGAAAGGATAAAGAGCAGGATCGTGAGGATGCCCCCTAGAGGAAGGTGGCTCTAGACCTCCTGTTTAGAAGAATGAATTTCCATTCTTTGGTTGGTTTTCTGTTCACTTTGAATCAGCCTACGTCGTCTCTCTTCCCTCACAATCATCAGTGTCTGAAGTTTCATGATGAATATTGGTTTCACATTTTATTGCTGTAGTGAGGAAATAGAACCAGATGATACTATAAATTTGTATTTGAGTTTTGATGAGGAGTGAGGTAGATTCGCATTGTTGAAGAAAGCGAAGAAAAAGGATGCTGCTATGGCTTGCTTGTGGCTCTTTCTTCTATTGGCTAGTCTCAGGCATGAGAGTTTCAATTTCTTTTGAAAAGCAAGTGCGGCTCAGTCATAAGTGTTAGTAATAGCATGAAGTAAGTTGTCGGTTCCAAGAGAGCATAAAAAGATCCGGTCACAAGGAAAGTTTCGTAATCAAAACTTTGTATCAAGTAAAATCAAAGTTACGGTAATAATAAAAGTATCCTTCTTTCTGATAAATCAAACTAAAAAGACTATGATAAGTTCCCCAACGAAATGCGCCAGTTCGTCACAATCAATCTTCGAAAAAGTCGAGAAAAAAGAAATGCCGGCGGACTCAACATCTAATCTAGTCTTTGCTTTATGTCTTTTACTATTACTATTGTTTATAGAAAGGCATCCTCTCTATACTCTAAACCCTTATTAGGGAGAAGTCACTCTTCTAAGTGCTATATACGTGCAAAGGTTTCCTCGGGCCAGACGGACATTGGTCCTCGAGTGCAAAGGCAGAAGGGAGCTTGACTGCAAGACTCACCCGTCGAGCAGAGACGAAAGTCGGCCTTAGAGATCCGACGGTGCCGAGTGGAAGGGCCGTCGCTCAATGGATCAAAGTTACTCTAGGGATATCAGGCTGATCTTCCCCAAGAGTCCACATCGACGGGAAGGTTTGGCACCTCGATGTCGGTTCTTCGCCACCTGGAGCTGTAGGTGGTTCCAAGGGTTGGGCTGTTCGCCCATTAATGCGGTACGTGAGCTGGGTTCAGAACGTCGTGAGACAGTTCGGTCCATATCCGGTGTGGGCGTTAGAGCATTGAGAGGACCTTTCCCTAGTACGAGAGGACTAGGAAGGATGCACCTCTGGTGTACCAGTTATCGTGCCTACGGTAAACGCTGGGTAGCCAAGTGTGGAGAGGATAACTGCTGAAAGCATATAAGTAGTAAGCCCACCCCAAGATGAGTGCTCTCTCCTCCGACTTCCCTAGAGCCTCCGGTAGCACAGCCGAGACAGCGACGGGTTCTCCACCCATATGAGGATGGAGCGACAGAAGTATAGAAATAGGATAAGGTAGCGGCGAGACGAGCCGTTTAAATAGGTGTCAAGTGGAAGTGCAGTGATGTATGTAGCTGAGGCATCCTAACAAACGAACGATTTGAACGTTGTTCCTACACGACCTGATCAAATCGATCAGGCACTTGCCATCTATCTTCATTGTTCAACTCTTTGATGAAAAGAAAAGATGAAAAAACTAAAAAAAAGCTCTGCCCTTTGGTGTCCCTTCCAGTTAAGAATTGGGGCTTCACAATTACTAGCCAATATTTCTCTCATGCCTTTTCTCGTTCATGGTTCAAAAATCGCTATTCCACCTTTTAGGTTTAGGTATCGTGAAAAGTGATACCTGTGAAGATCGTGCATTTCAGTCACATTCAGATCCATTTTTCGAGTCCATGATATAACCAAATTGGATGGATCTTCCACCCGTTTAGCTAAGAAAGAATAGATGCAGAGGTGGATTGGATAATAGATCGATATGAAGATCATGAGCTGCCCCATAATGAAACCGCCAGTAGTCGCGAATATCTCCTTCTTCCCTAACCCAAGATTGGAGAAAGAAGATCTAAGAGGGACCTATGGAGAATGTGGTCAGAAATCCATAATAGAGTCCGACCACAACGACCGAATTAATTATCCTCATCGAGAAACTTAGACTACTTTAGACTACTTAAGTAGAAAAGATTTGAAAATCATGGCATGGGTCTCCTTTTTTTCTTTCTTTAGAGTTTTCTATATGCACAATTTCTCGATGTTTCGATGAGAATTTCTTGACTTTCCATATATAGAAAGAGATAGACTATAAATGACATCTCTTATGTCAATAAGACCAAAGGGATGGATATTAAATGATAGGAAGTGAAATAGAATGAAATAGAGCCACTTTGGGCTTCCCTATGAAATGAGGCATGGAACGGAGCCACTACGAAGAAATTCCGGGAGTTACGAAAGAAGCTTCGGACTCTTTCATGCATACTCCACCTGGATGATATAGATCATACTATTAGGTAGTCTCCGAATCAGTGATCTGTCTTTGATGACATCTATCTGGTACCATGCATGAATCTTGCTTCGTTCTGGTTTTTTTTGGTGTGTGAAACATTATAGGATGGGGCGAGCCCCAGAAAGAAATCCTGGGCAGTGGTTTACTTGATTTTCTAAGAACTAAGACTGGCGAAGGGAAAGGATGGTAAAGATATTGAAGTACTCACCAAAAACTAGGATGAACCGACAGCTTCGAAAAAAGAAGAAGATTAACTTCCCCTACAACTTACTACTCGACGATTCGACCATTCATGGTTGGTGTGGCTCCTATTCCTCGATATGCTGGACCTTCTTCTACACTACCACAAGTTCATAGCTTGCAAACTCCCGATTTGCCCATTATTTAATTAAACGCTGCGCGCCTTTGCTTTGAAAAAAGGTGCTTTCACCAGACATGCCAGTAACTGACGAATTGGATGCTCCAGCAGTAGTTCCAGTTCCGAAGGGAAACAAAAAGGGAAAGTCCCGCTTGTCAACCATGCCTGAGCCCAAAGGAAAAGCAGTACCAATCCGCTTCAAAGCTTCAGTCCTAGCTAGCCTATCTTCGACGTCCGAACCAATTTCTTCAAAAGCTTTCTTCGGCTCGCCCTTGTGCTTACGCCAGCCTTTGTTCACTTGTCTCGGGCTTACTTCTAGACTTGGATGGACTTCGATCTTCATCTTTAGTAATACCTAACGTTGCTAGGGTCTTCCATGCTTATAAAGTATTACTAAAAAGAATCTTTTTTCCTAGTGTTTAACTTTTTCTCAAAGAAGATTTATACAACCCATTTTCCTTGATACTGGAATCGAGCTACTTCCATTTTTTTAGGTAAAGATCAGGCGGGAAAGCTTACACCACCCATATTCTTCTTTATGTGGCTGACCTATTTGTTCACTTTTCACAAATCATGTAGCAATTTTGAAAGAGAGATCAGGATCAGAGCAAAGAAGCTGCGAAATGAGGGGAGGAGACTCTGCCTCCATAGTATAAGTTGCTATCCACTTATGCTTGGTTTGTGCTTTACCACGAAATCTTGCCTCTCACCATCATGAAAGACAGATGATGATGTCGATTTCTTACTGTCGAGACAGCTTGTCCGAATCCAAATCATTCGACTTCCTCCTTTGCAGTGGCGAGGTCGTTGATTCCTATAAATCAAGATGTTTTGTTGCCTGCTTCTTTTTATGGGCCTTCTCTCTTGGATGGTATTATCCACTTGGTATATTGTGAAAGTTTCTACAAAGACGAAAGGGCCCCATGCCTTCTTTGAAAATGATATCCCTCTTCAACGCTTCCACTAGCCCTAGACTCGGAATACTCTGCTTAAGAGATCCCCCTCTCCGGCCAGAGAGGATTTGAGTACAACATTGATTGCGGAAGATCTTCGTTCCTATTATTTCAAAGCCTAACTAGGTGCGCAGTGGTGAGTGCGAGCTGCTTTCAAGAAATGCTGGAAAAGAGCCAGTAATGCTATCAGTGAATAGAGCTGGTGTAAAGTCCAGCTAAAGTACCATACAGCCCCACAGGTAAAGAGTATGAGTGGAGGGAAGTGAAGTTATAGAAGTCTTTCTTCCTCTTCTGGTGAAGCTAGCTACTGTCGTTTCTATTGGTTTCTCAAGAGGCTCAAGGTCTTGCTCTACCTAATCCGATCTAGTTCCGGTCTGTAATGATGGATAGGAAGGGTTGAGAGAACTACGTATCTTGCCTAGCATTTGTGTGTGCGCACCTGCTTTTGGGCGGTTAGCGAAACGAAAGTAAAGACAGCTATGTGTGATGAAGTAAGCCCTACGATGCTCGGTTAAGTAAAGACTGCTGTTATCTCATACAAAACAAAATACGACTCCTATTCTTGCCCGATGTAGGTAGCCACGCCCACTCTAATTCCATCCAATGTATACCACACTTTGGTAGAAGTTAAGCGCTTAAGCAGCTCCAGAAGCTGCAGAGAGGTGAAAGCTGGAAAGCCAATAGCCATAAGAATTATGGCAATAGTGGAATAGCCAGCTAATACTGGTGCAAGCTCGAGTATCGAGCAACACTACCTAGTAACCATACCATACATCTACTAAACAGAGGATGACATAGCCAATAAAGGATTGGTAATTCCTATCAGAAGAAGAATCAGAGGAATCGAAGCAATCATAAAAGCAGGAAATTGCAATGCCTTCTCCACCCCGTGTTGATAAAACAATTGTATTTAGCGCGCCTCAAGCCTCCTTCCTCGGGGTAGGTCCCACGTATGACCCAACCCATCTCCCCGAAGGCAGGCAGGTTTGGAAATAGCTTGCGCAAAAGCGAGAACCCCAGGTCCATATCTAAAAAAATATGTAGTTTTTGTAAGCGAGCTGAGGAATAAAAGTAAGAAAGTGGAGCATAGCGTTAGTCTCTTTTGGTGTATCAATAGGCACCTGATCTATCATGCAAAAGACCCCCATATTCAATCCAAGGAAAGCGAACCTCTAATTAAGATAACATCCGCCATCGTTGCCATATTTTAATGGTAATGATTCAGCACCTGTGCAGTGTAAGACAACCTCTTCATGGGCACCCTCCTACTTGACTGCTTGCCTGATAGCCTGAATGCCTGATAGTCTGATGTATAATTTCAAAAAGCAAGTCGTTTTTTCAAGACAGTGTTTTTCATGCAAGGGTAGAGATAGACAATGGTCGTGCTATTAGCCATGCCATGGTGGTACGCTAAGTATAATTCATTCAACAACGAAGGGTCAGCAGATACCAGAGAATAGGGCTCAACAGATGTGGATTAATTCTTGACTCTAGTCAATAGAGGGAAAAGAGTAGAGAGTGCCGACCATTGTGGAAGTTCACCACTTTGGTTTAGAATTTAGGAAGAGAAGGAACGGATTTCTTTGATGAGGAATCATGGTAATGAATTTCTAGGTCTGGCTAATACATACGCCTTGGCAGTGTGCCTTGTACAACTAGCTAAGGTTGGAGACTCACTTATCCGTCTACAGATAAGCTTTGTATCAATCATGCCTAATTCTTAGGTGGTGGATTCTGCCTCAAGTACTACACTATTGCGAAAGCGCAACCTACACCTATTTTCCTTCGATTGAGATCGTACCCACCACTCCTATCTCGCACGCAGGTGATGCATCCCGTTCTCCTAGTAACCAAAGGCCGAAGAAGGCTCGATTCATCTATGAAACTAGGCAAGTGGATTCTTCTTCCTGGTAAAAAGGTATGGTGCTGCCCTTTGAAGGGCAACTAATACTTCTAGAGGGACTAATACTTCTAGAGAGATTGTACCAACCTCTTCCCTAGAATTGCATCTTCCCCGTACTTTCGTCGAGAGAGAAGAGCTAGAAGGCAGTTATACTTATTGATAGTTAGGCCTGGTAGCAGCCAAGTATGTGAACCATAATGAAATAGAACGCACTCACTGCGCCCAACCCAGCCCGAGCAACAGCACCATCAACATGAATTTTGACCACGCCCGGTGGAGGCGGCGTCCACCCCGAAGGACCAGTCACACAGCGACCCCCACTGGCCTAGCCACCATGGGCACCTCACCAAGTTCATTCAGATAAGAGTTAATAAATCCCAACGTAGAGAGAGGGCTTTGGAACTCTCCTTCGTGAATAGCCCGTCGTCTTGCACTCCAAATCGCCCAGCAGGATATCAACAGTTTGGTGAATTGTGAATGATCAAGAGGGGCAGTCAATCATCACATAACCTGTAATACCAGATCCTTTACGTATTATCGATTGATAGCATAGCATGGATGAGCCAACTCCTCAATGCCTGAGAGAGGAGGAATGCGATGCTGTGTCGAAGAAACGTCATAAAGTACAGTGTCCAGCGAAAGAAGTATGGTATGCTATTGCCCCTACTCGAAGAGAAGTATTAAGGACAAGAAAAGATAAGGAAGAAAGTAAGCACTAATATTGCAGGTATTCTCTAATTGTGGGTCTCCCTCTCGGGGTGTTCGTTCCGATTTCCTTGTTGTAAAAACAAACCCTTGTTCGTAAATCTTTCTAGTTGGCAGGTCTAAACTAAGCAGATTCAGGTAATGAAGGAAGCGAAACTCTTGATATCTCTTAGTGAGGAAGAACCTGTCGATATCACGAAGTCTGGATAGAGCACCTACTTCTACCAGAAAGTCGGGATAAGCATGATACCTTTTTCCATAAGAACCATATTCTTGACTTTGATCCGGTGAATTCCTTATTTGTTGTGATGATTTCCTTGCTTATTAGGTCTTATTTGTTTGATGATACTATTTGCTTTTTAGGTGGGATGTGCACCGGCTCCCTTAGCCCTCGAGCAAGTAACCAATGAGAACATTCGGGTGAGCGCTATATATGACTTTTCCAATTATCAAATTTCAGTATGACTTTTCCTATTATCGAGATGACGTCTTAACTCGAAAGTACTAACTAGATAGGAGGCACGGGAAACCCGTGCAGCCATTTTCTCACTAGGTGATGATTGGTTGTTTTGTTATCGAACTCTGTATTGGAAACAAAGTCTAGGTATCTGGCTCCTTCCGAAGATAGTGCTCTGGTACCTGCTCCTCCAAGAGGAACTTGGTAATCTAGGGTGGGCCGCATAACTAGTCAAGTGCATTTGCCTATACCACAGGACAGACGAATGCGAATCGTAACTATCGGGTTGGAAACATACTTTTTCCGTTGATTCTTTGGCTCGATTCTTCGATTTAGAATAAGATATGAACAAGTAGGCCGTGAAACATTAATTGTGGAAGCCTACTTTCTTTAGAGAATCTCACTTAGAACTCACTTTGGGTTGCTTTCGAAGGGAATGACCCTAGAGCACATGCAAACCATCTATAAATACTCTTTATTGTAAATCTACCTTTCAGGTGGGAGCCTGCCAAGCAGGAGATCAAGAAGCAAACCTGGCCCTTTCTCTGTAAATAGAAACAAGGCGTTTCATTCGAAGGAATGAAAACATGGCACTATTTGAAATACGATTATTCGAGCTTGGAAATGAATCAGTTCTAGCTTGAACCTATGGATCTCAATGAACAGCTTCCCTATGGGCACGCTGAACACGGTGTTACTATACTGGGCACAGAGAGCAAGGTATTCCACACTGAAAACTCGACTAGAGGGCGCCTCCAATGGATGGGATATTTATGAATTGACTCTCCCTAATGTTGACCACTAAGTCCAATCGATCTATTTGAAACAATAACAATCAGTACCTTATTGAATCTCATGTAGAACTCACTTTTGCTACTGGAGAGTACCTTCCACCATGTCAGAGCCATGGATCCAAAGCCTACTAGTTAGCTTTGAAGGTTTAGGCTTGAGAGAAATCTTGAACAGAACAGAGCACTCCCGCCTATTGATCTTACGGCACCCTTATCTTTTGTTGGACTCTCAGGTTCACGCCAACCTAAAACTAAAACAGGGGAAAGAAGGTAAATAATAAAATCCTAGAGTTCATAGGGATCCACCACATAGTAACGAGGCCACGGTTCAAGCAAGTACTAATGTCGAGTCAAGACACAAGCGGCTAACTTCCTCCAATTTGGATAAATTGAAATAGAAGCTCTCGAACCTACCTATTCCGAAGTAAGTTTAGGATCAATAACCAAGCTAGCTGTCTATTGAAAAGAGACCCGATCCTTTTGGTTGACTGAATGAAGAAGAGGAAATTGAGAAAAAGTACTACTTTGCCACTAGGGGAGATAAAAAAGTGCAGAACTGGGATGCCGAAAATAGGCATTTTCAAAGCATAATTCGATTTTATGTACTTTTGGCCTATGGTGGCATAACTTTTTTCTTGTTTTTGGTCCGTTTTTCGACTGCTTACTAAGGCAAAAGTAAAGTTCTATCTCACCTAGTGGAAAAAGTCATGATTTTGCATTTGCCTTCTAAAAAGCGGTTTTTGCGGCTCAATTTTCCGATCAGTTCTATCCCGCCTTGGAAAAAGTAGTAAATTTTAGATTTCCCTCTAAATTAGCTATTTTTCAGCCTCCATTTTCTGATAACTTCTATCTCGCCATGGGTGAAACCTAGCAAAATGGAGAAATTCTGCAGTATTGGGTTCTTCTTCTGCTTTCACCGTAGGATTGGCTTAATCTTTCCTTTCACTCTACAAAGCTATATCTTTGATTCCGGTTACTGCGTTCTGTTAGCTACTCAATAACAGGCTTTGTGTTGCTTCGCGCTCATAGCTACACCACTCAATATGCTTGAACGGCCTACTGGTGGCCCATAAATCATAGGTTAAGGCTCAGACTTGCTATTGACTGATAAATAAAGGCTTAAGGCTCTCAAACAATAGAATAAAACAAAGCATAAGGATTGCTTTCACTCTACAAAGGCATACCTAGCTTCTTTGCCGACTCTACTTGGCATCGTATTAAGCAGGAAAGAGCTAAAAGGCTGAATGCAATGCAATGATGGGAAGAAGCATCATTGAGGAATGGGAGCTTAAGCCAGACCTAGGAGATCACAGCTGGGTATTGAGCAGCCAAGCATGCGAAGCAAGCGCTTTAATGAAATCCTGCGGTGAAACCGACAGATAACCTTAAGATAAGTAGGCCGTGAAACCAGTTCACTGTTTTATTAGATAGATGCTGGATAACCAAAATCATAGCTGAAGGAAATAGAACGCATGGAGGAACCTTAATCAATGGAGAAGTCAATAGTTATTGATAAGCTGATGAATGGCACAAGGATGGTATTTACTTCTTATCTGGGATATCCATACTACCTACTGCCTATTGTGACCATGAACTGAAGAGGGATCTACTACGATGTGATGATATGGTTTAATTCTACCTTATACACAGACAGAGATGAAATTATACATGAAGTTGTGTTGATAAGATCAGAGCCAGCTACTATTCCTAAGTACCAGCTAGATTGTTTATCCAATTCTTTATCAGAGTTTCATGAAGCAAAACCATAAAATAAATGGAATATTCCGCAAGACAGTGATTCACAAAAGCTTAGATGAAGAAAGAAGCTGATGAATTCAATCCTACACTATTACCAAGAACTCACTTAATAAAATAAAAGGGAAAGGTACATTGATACTGTTATTACTGGGGAGAAAGAGAAGGTATTTCAATCAAGTAGGCGTCAAATAAAGAGGTTGGCATAAAACATTACCATTTCCAATACTATAATAACCTCATGCCTGATCGAAGCAGTCAGCATAAAGTAGGGATGATATTGAGATAAGATAAGCTAGGTGAATGTTAGTAGCATGCTAAAATATGGGTAGCAATAGATACTGAGAGAATCAAAGGAAAGCATGATCATCAAGCATATCTATGATAATAGCCAGCTTAAATCAAGGAAGGAGCCATCATCAACTCGCTAATTTATTGGTCCCCGGGAGCATAACAATGATAGTGCATTTTCCTCTTGTTTTTGCACCTGGAAAATCAACCAACAAGTCACTAAGGCCAGAGTCACGACGCTCAGGTTCTGGTCTCCACCCGAGAAAGACATCTCGAAGGAAGCCTTCGCTATGAAGAAAGTCACGAAGAAAAAGGCGGAAGAAAGCAGGTATCTCTCCCAAGGGAGTTTTAGTGCCCCTACGGTGGATGCGGATTCCTCCTTTTCCTTTTGGTCGACCGCAGCACCTTGCACGGGGAGGGTATGGACCCTAAGCTCAACTCCGCTCAACCATGAGTAACATAGCTCATGGAAGGCGATGCAGCCGGCTTTTTGCGCCGCTTCCCGGTTCTCCCTTTCAAGTGTCTCAAGGAAGGTTGGAGTATCAAAGCAGAACCTAGGCATAAAAGAATAAGGAGTGACGTTTCGAGTAAAAAAAATTGATATATGGGTTTTATATTATCTATATCTCTGAAAAACATCAACATAGAGGCACATATGTGTCTTTGGAAGCTCTGCTCACGAACCGAAAAGAGAAAGGAGACTGATTTTAGTGGCGTGGGTGATACCCAACGAAAAACAAATTCGAACACGAACACAAACTTCCATTACAAAACCAATAAAAACGGAAGATAAAGCCAAATTACAAACCTAATTAAGAAAGAGTGCACCAACGGAAATATACTACGGGGAACATTTCTGAATGGAAAATTCAACTGAACACTTTCCAATACCGATTTAAGGGTGCATCGATTTTTTTTCCATCTTCGTTATATGACGTATAGGTAGGCGTATGCCTGCCTTGCTTAAGGGCGGCTCTTGGGTCAAGCAAGGCATAGACCGGAGCCAATCCTAGCCCAAACTAGGATCTCTATACGCATTTCGAGAAAATAAGACGGGGCTACTTCACTTCCTAATTAATAAAGTAGGAGCGAGTACGGAGGTACTAGACCGTGATTCTGGTCCTGATGCAGACACACCTGTCGACAACAGAGAAGGGACTCAATTGAGAGCGGATAGCAAGATCGAATGAATGAATACTCTGAGATAGAACGAGAAAAACCAAATTTGATTAATCCTACAAAAGCCTTACAAGGCAGGTAAACTTTATGCAGTATCTGCTAAAAAAGAAGGTTAGAGAACAGGTTCCATCTACTTTATCCGCTTTTGGGCATGAAGAACATGATTCTTTCTCAATTTATAGGAATTGTTAACCGCAACTCTCCTTTTCAGGCTTGGATTGGTTTTTTGATGCAGTAGAGAAGCCGTTTCCTTTGAACTTGGTCCATCGGACAGATATAGACATGGAGAAGCTTTTCAATGTAAATCTTTCACTACTTTGTTTGGACCTTGCTTCTTCACTTAATGCTTGCTTTCCGTCTTGCCTTTGCTGGGCCTACGATAGGCTGTACTCCAATACGAAATAAGATTGTACATGAAGGTTGGTGAAAAGCAAAAGAAGCAATTGGTTCTCAAATGTCGTGACGTCACCTAGCTTTATTCCAAATTTATCATTCTATTGGTATGTATAGTGTCTTTCATCTGCTTTTTCATTCATTCTGCCCACAGCCGTTAGGTATTATGACAAAAGGAACCAGCATGTTACTCCTGAATCTACAAATAGAGAAGAGGGCACGTCTCTTTTTCTAGAAGCTGGTCTATGTTCTTATTCTTAATCGAATTCTAAAGAAACGTCAGTTTCAAATCACTTCCATTGGGCTGAGTGGGCCATATATGCCTTTTGGCTTTCACCTATGTCATGTATTCTCTCACAATCACTCCTAGCAATAAGTGAAAAGGCGGCTATCGATACTGCCCCCTCCTCTTCTTTGTCTACTTCTCCATTAGAATTTCTGACTGGTTCACGCCTGCTTGTGTATTGGTTATAACCTCTGTACTGTATTTTGTTTGGCTTAAATTGCCAAATGGCGAGACCAGACCCCATGAAGCTTCTAAGTCAGATGTAGATTTGCAAGAATCAGATTTACCAACGGGAAGAACGCTTAGTGTATCTGCGGTGGGTGAATCTTAGGAAACTCGCCTTGTCCGAACAAAAGCGGGAGGTAGGTAGGTGGTAGTTAGAAGGATTCCTTCGGGGAGCTGCTTCTTCCTCTAGATTCCCTTCTTCTATAGACAGACCCCCGGCTAGGGCAGCAGCGTTTTAAAGAAATACGAATAGTTTTGTTTTTAGTGAGCCCGCTTCTTAGTGATAGGTTTCTAAAGTATCTATCGCTATGTGCCCCTCCCTGGAAAAAACCAAATAGGCTCGGGCAATTATCAGCTTAGGGACAGCAAGCGGATAGTAGATCTGGCTCCATCCCTTGAATCCGCTGTAACTGATAGAATCTTGTACGAGAGACCTGCAAATAAATAGGGAAACCGCCATACCGGTGTTGATGAGGAGACGGCATTCAGTTGAGCTGGTGGTGTCAGGCTATGACAAAGATCCTGCTGCTACTCAATTGATACAAGAACTACTATTGGCCCCAGATGCTCATCCCCCTTTCTCACTGTCTAATGGCGTCTTACGCAAGAAAGGGCGCATCTGGGTGGGTCATAATCCCGGTCTTCAACAACAGCTGATCTATGTCCTGCATTCCAGCGCAGTGGGCGGTCACTCTGGTTTCCCAGTCACTTTCAGCAAGATCAAGAAACTATTTTCCTGGCGTGGGATGAAGGCTGCTGTCAAGGATTATGTCCAGTCTTGTGCTACATGTGCCCAGGCCAAGCCGGATCATGCTAAGTACCCAGGTCTGTTGGCCCCGCTCCCAGTTCCCACCGAGTCTTGGCAAGTCATATCTATGGACTTCATAGAAGGTCTACCTCGGTCTGGTTCTGCTGATTGTCTGCTAGTGGTGGTGGACCGGTTCAGCAAATATGCGCATTTCATACTGTTGTCCCACCCGTTCAGTGCTCCTCAAGTTGCCTAGGCATTCTTCGATAACATCTATCGCCTACACGGGTTACCAACACATATAATCAGTGACCGCGACAAGATCTTCACAAGCTTATTCTGGCGAGAGCTGTTCCGCCTCTCCCATACAACACTTGCTATGAGTTCGGCATACCACCCGCAGACGGACGGCCAGACCGAACGTGTAAACCAGTGCTTGGAAACATTCCTGCGCTGTTTCGTCAGCTCCTATCCGCGGAAATGGATCAAATGTTACTTTGGCGGAGTTCTGGTACAACACCAGCCATCATTCTTCCATCAATATGACTCCGTTCGAGGTATTGTATGGACATCCTCCTCGCCATTTCGGTCTCTCTGTTGATTCTGTATCAGCTTCTACCGAAGTGGATGTCGTGTTGGGCGAGCGTGCCACGATGCTGTCTTCGGTGCGTCAACACCTTCTCCGGGCCCAGCAACGCATGAAGCACCAGGCCGACAAGCGACGTTCCGAGCGGTCGTTCCAGATCGGCGACTACGTCTACCTCAAGCTCCAGCCGTACGTGTAGACGTCGCTTGCGCCGCGCGCACACCAGAAGCTGTCCTTCCGCTATCTCGGCCCATACCAGGTGATTGACAAGATCGGCACTGTCGCATACAAGCTCAAGCTACCTTCCTCGTCGACAATCCATCCGGTATTCCACGTGTCGCTGCCCAAGCCCGCTCCCTCAAGCAAGTACACGGTGTTTCCTTCACTCCCCGACGTCGACGACGAACACCAGGTGCCAGAAGTTGTGCTCCAGCGTCGTCTTCACTCAAGGCACGATGGTGAGGTTCCACAAGTGCTCATCAAGTGGTCCGGCTTCGACACCAAGCTAGCCACGTGGGAGGACGAAGCAGCTCTACGCCAACAGTTCCCAGCGGCGCCGGCGTGGGGACATGCCGGAACTCAAGGGGAGGGGGATGTCACCGTCCCTCACCTGGGCCGTCCCCAAGAGGCCCAACAGCCAAAGAGGAGTAACCGGGCTCGTCGCAAGAGTGCCAAGTTCTAGGGCCCAGAATGGGCGTGTAACTGTTGTGTTGCCCTGAAGGGGGAGTAGTTGAGCGTAGAGTAGATAAGGGAAGGAAGAGGAGAGACGCAGGGCATCATCTAATTTGTAAGAATGTATTTGAGATTTGAGAAGGAACCGGGACCTCGTTAGTCCGCGGTGGCAGAGTTGCCGGAGTGAATTGAGTTGTAGTCGCAGGAGAGAGTTGGTTGTTAACAACACCGTGCTTAAATGCTCTGAACAACAGTTTAGATGAGCAACGCATAGGTGAGTTGATTTTTCGCTTTTTCTTATTGTTGGTTTGTCTTGTTAGATTTGTTACCTTTGCCAATGGTCATCTATGTCTATTTCCTTTTCTGACTTCAGCATATATCGTCTCATGGTATAGAGCCCTAGTGCCTGCTCTCTCCGTTTCTTTTAACATAGTACTTAATTTGACTAAATATATAAAAAATATAAATATTTATAGTACATAATTAGTATCATTAGATAGATTGTCGGATCTATTTACATAGTAAACTTATTTGGATATATTAATATTGCTAATATTTATAATAAACCTAATTAAAAAAGGGCATACTCAGTGCAGAGAGCTCCCGCTCTCTGTGCGGGGTTTGGGGAAGAGTGTCAGCGGCAAGCCTTCGCCTGTGTAATGCGAGAAGACCACGACTCGAACCTGGTACCTTTCGGTCATAGCCGGTAAGACTCTACCGCTTACACCAGGCCCGTTCTTCTTTATAAACCTAGTTAAATCTAAGAAATTTTGACCAGCATGAATACCCGACACTTAAAAATGACAGAGGGAGTACACGTCAGGAAATTTAGCCTCCAATATATATATATCAGTCTTAAAAGTCTTTGTCCTAAAACCATCGGAGACAAAAAAAAACCTGACAGAGCACCGTTCCAATGTAAAGTACACATTTTGGGTGTTGGAGAGGGTTTTAAAACACCCGAACGAAGTTTCTCGAATCCAACAAACAAATCCTAAAATTCACTAAATAAAAGTGCACTCACTCCGTTCAAAAAAAAGTCTTCATCTCATATTTCGAGAAGTTAATCAAACTTAAATTATCTTAATATTATAAATATTAGTATTTTTAAATATATGGCCAAAGTTGAGATTGTTCGTTTCTCATGAAGCCAGATGAAAACTTATTTTTGGAGGGCGAGAGTATATTTGATATAGAGATTATAGATACCAAATCGAACTGAAAATATATACAATAATTCCTTCACTAGGTCCCGTGGAAGTGCCGTGCCTGCCTGCCTGCCTGGCGATGCCTTATCCCCGGCCGCGGAACAAGCAAAACCCTCTTCTCCCTCCAAACCCGCTGCAGCCCTTCGAATTATGGCAGCTGCCGCCGCGGCGGTCGGAGCTGCATCGGCCGCGGTTGCCAACCAAGACCCCATGAATGCGCTCCGCACAGCCGTCCTCCGCCGCTCCGTGCCGCACTGGTCCGCCGCCGCCGCCGCCGCCGCCTTCTTTTCCCCGCCCTTCCGCCCCCGCCGCTGCCGCTGCCGCCGCGAGCCCGCTCCTGCAGCCGCCGCGCGTACCCCGAGGTCCCGCGCGAGTGCCAAGGCCCGGGCGAAGCTCCTGGCGGAGGCTGAGCCCCGGGACCCCTGGCTCGCCTCCCTCTCGCTGCTGCCGACCGACGACGTCGCCGGTGCTGACGCCGCCCCCAACGGGTGGGCGATTGGGGTGGATCCCGACACTCGAGGCGCCATCGCCGTCCTCTCGCCTGACGGCTCCTCTCAGGTTCGACCGGCAGCCATGCTCGGATAGTCGGATAGGCTAGCATTCATATGTGTTTTGCGCAAGCGTGCTTTAGTAAAAGCAAATTCGCATCATGCAGGTGTTCGACAATCCGTTCGTGCACATTGTGGTGTCAGAGGTCATCCGTAAACGCCTGGACACCAAGTCCATTATCCAACTGCTCCGCGGCCTTGATGCGCCTCCTGGTAACTGTCCCTGGAGAAAACTTAGTGGCATTATGGCCACCCTTATAAGACTCAGTAGTTGTAGTAAATCAGTGACCATATTCTCTCATCATTATACCCATTATGTCGAATACACAGCTGTTTACAGTATTTTTCTGTCATTTTTGAAGGAACTATGGCATACATTGAGAAGTCTAGCCCGTTTCCAACTGATGGAAAGCTGGTTTGTTCCTTGTCTCCCGAACAATATGCCGCTAAATGCTCGTTGTTCAAGATTATTGTAGTTAGTAAACTGATTTTTTGTGTGTCAATTCTTGCAGAAGTTATTGTCAGGTAGTGCCTATGAGAGTAATTTTGAGGATTATAGTGCTATCTATATCTATACTTAGTGGAACAGGATGATGACCAATACTACTGAACAATGTCCTTGGCATTTGTATATTCATGTTTTCTAAGCTAATTCTCGCATAAGCCGAAGCTAGGCATGCCACTAAGATAATGGGATCTAGCTACACCTGGTCCACGATTTTATTGAACATGGAACCTAGTCATGCCGATTGAATATTGAATTTCATGTGTTTTGAATTATTCCAGAATTTGCCAATAATCTCCCTTCTATTGTTTTCTGGCATACAGGGATGGTGGAGCACTGGTTTCTCATATGGCTTGTGGATTGCTTCTCTAGTGGCTTCTGGGTTTTCAGTTGTTCCAGTTGCATCCCAGACATGGAAGGCTTACTTTGGGCTGTCCCGAAGTGAAACACCAAAGGTTTGTTTCTCTTGTTATGTGGCATATACAATAGCTTCATGCCCCTCATTTAGTAGAAAGTTTGTCTGTTTTTGTTAATTAATATATGCCACTAATGCCAACTCCAGCCTACTAGACTTGATCAAACTCCAGGTCGGGTTGGGCTAGAAAAAAAATGTCTAGTCAAAATCTTTGGCCTGAGCCTAACCTGCCAGCTATTTCTCGGGTTTTCCTACTTTGGGTTGGGGTTTTTTCAGGTTGGGTTGGGTCATGGGTTGAAAATCATGTCGGGTCACTTCGGGGTTTTTTTTGGGGCGGGTCAGGTCAAGTGCCCCATGATCAGGTCTACTCCAGCCCAACCTTTTCTTCGCTATTCTGGTTATATGTCAGTAAGGTTGTGCAGCAAGATGTCTACTTAAAAGAATATAAAGAGAAATGCTAGTTGAATGAGTAAACCTTATTGTAGGATAGCCAAGTCTTATAGGGAAAATGAATGTTTTAATCAAATTCTGGTGTAACCCTTTCGTTATACATTGATGTCAGAGTCAGATAAAAACAAACATATTTGTAGATTTTTTGTTTACTTAGGCATCTGAACACAATTTTGTCCTTTAGTCTGAAGTGTTTGTCTTGCGGTCTTGCCAGCATCGATCTTCTGTTAGTCTGCTAATTCCAGATCTAACATAGTTCTCTTATATTTCCACTGTATAATTCTTACAGGATGATAGCAGACAAGCTGCTTCAATTTTGTTCCCTGACAAAGCTCGGTCCTTGAAGTTGAAAAACACCATGGTATGCATCCTCCTAACGCTAACTGCCTATCTTCAAGTAGTTTTGATACTGAGGGCTAACATTATTGTTAGCGTCTCTCTTTTCTGTTAATGCTTATTCTGCCTGACCATCTGGAAGAAATTTGATGCAAATATGTTGTATAAATGTTGCTTTTCTGTGTGCTGTCGTGCAAGGTGCCCTGAAAAAGTAGTCAAACCAAAATTGCTCTGGTTTGCAATGCACATTAGCTAATATTTGTGACAAATTGGGAGGGAGGTATGCTCTTGTGGATTTAATGCACATTAGCCAAAGTAGAGATGAGTTATATAGTTTTTGACTAATGGGTAGCATAATCCATTTTATTAAAGACTCATCGAGAGTAGTTGGTAATATATTTTGTATAGTTTGACTGAGGCCGGTGATGTGTTTTTGTCCTTATGCAGGGCGAGCAGAGGCTCTTCTGTTAGCATCCTATGGGAAAGGCCTTGTGCTGCCATCAGGGAAGTTCAGCAAAACCCCAGTTTGATGGCTATGGTGGTTGCCGATTGACTTGCCATTTGTAAGGGTGAGCAGAGGCTCTTCTGTTAGCAGCTTATGGGAAAGGCCTTGTGCTGCCATCAGGGAAGTCGAGCAAAACCCCAGTTTGATATCTATGGTGGTTGCTGATTGACTTGCCATTTTCTGTATTGAATTGATTGATGGTACTGCAAATATTTCAGTTTGCTTAGGAGGTCCCAATCAGGTACATAAGATATTGAGGTTGAATCTGCTGTAAGTTTGCAAACCGCAATAGAGATCACAGCTAACCCATCAACTTTCGTAAAATGCATTAGGCATTTTCCATTGTGTCCTGAGCGCGTAGATGAGATCTGGATGTTGTAAACATGTAATGACTGGAAGCTGGAACGAACTGACTCCCCATTTCGGTTTGCTGAGTGAACATGTAATGATTGGAAGCCAGAACGAACTGACGCACCACTTCCGTTTGCTGATAGTGTTGGGAGTCTTTCCGGTGAAAGTGGTCACGTTTGCTCATTGTGCTAGACAGACATGGTTGGCAATGCTGCGCTTATTTTGCTAGATGGACATAAACAGAAATCTACTAGCTCTGAGGGAAGAATCAAATTGCTGTATTTATTTCCTTCTGCCTTGAATAGCCTCAGTCTATTTATTACCTTACGCTAATTTTACTGCAATTATCTGCAGTAGGGGATCATGGTAAATTAGTCTAGCATCAGAGTTTCGAAGCCGTCGCTGTAACTTTGCTTAGAGCGGTGGCTGCCTTGGACCCAGACTGGCGTTCCAGGTGCTTGCAGATGAACTCGCCGGCGGCCATCACCTTGCCCAGGTCGACGCCCGTCTTGATGCCCAGCCCGTTGAGCATGTACACTACATCCTCCGTCGCCACATTCCCTGACGCACCCTTTGCGTACGGGCAGCCACCGAGGCTGGCGACAGAGGAGTCCACCACGCTGACTCCCATCTGATTGGCAAGAGGACATGGTTTGATCACTGTCACTTTAGATTGCGTAAATGGTACTCTCAGTTTGTTGTTACCTGGAGAGAGATGAGAATATTTGAGAGGGACTGGCCATAGGTGTCGTGGAAGTGGACAGCAAGCTTCTCCACGGGAACGACGGACATAGCTGCCTCAAGCATTGGAACCACGGTACCTGGATACAGGAGAAAAGTTGAAACTGTTCAGAATCTTCAGAAGTCCACAAGGCTGCAGCTGGAAAATGGAAATCAAGCAAAATAACGGAACTTGATCGGACATAAAAAGAAGATTGTGGTTGACGCACGCTTGATGGTTTACCATGATGTTTTGATGGTTTCCATCTTTGAAATTATATGAAGGGCCGGTTGTGTTATTTGTTCAAGGATCTAATGAAATAGATTAGTGTCATACCAATAAGCATCTCCAAAGTCTAGCTCTAGTTCTAGAAAGACAGCGTTACCCTCACCAAAAAATTATTTAAGCAAATCAATGTCTAACAGCAGCATAAACAAATTAGCTCAGTAGAACAAAATATTAATATATTTTAAAGGAACAAAAATAGGCGTGCTAATGTAAGTAATATCACCTGGGGTACCGACTCCAATGGTATCACCAAGTGAAACCTCATAGCAGCCCATGTCATAAAGTTCTTTCGCTACATAAGCTACGTTGGAAGGTGGTACTGGTCCATCTACTGGGCATCCAACCACACAAGAAACATACCTACATTTTCTCGCCACAAGGAGCAACATTATATCAACTTCAGCACATGTAGCAAACCCAAAATATTTCAGCCAACATCATAACACGTGACACTATGCCAATATTTTTTTTTTTAAAAAAAAAACATGCACTTGTCAAAATTCTCTCATGATCACATTAATATGTATACAAGATTGGCCAAGAGACTCGCAGCAAAAGCAGGAAATTAACATGGTCAGAAACGTAAACATCATTGAAGATAGGTGCAGGCTGAAGAGGTGGCAAACTGGGAGTAAAGATTGAAATCATGAATTGCTCAAGCTAGCAGGATCGAAGGTGTAGCGTGCCTCTTCTCAGGCAAGTTATATTCATGACTCATGCTAGTGTTTACTATTGGTTTACACGATGACCTAGCTCTTTTGGCCCATGGGTTATTGTTTAGGATTTATCTACAAAATCTAGTAGACTGTATTTGCAGCCAGCAAATAATAAAATGTGTACTAGACTAGCTACTGTGTTAGTAACTTGTACAAGCATATCCTGATATTTTGAAAGTGTGAAGAACTAAACTTGATAGTGCAACAGAGTAGAAGAGCTCACCCTCGGATAGGAATTTCTTTCTCTTTTGCAGCAAGAGCAACATCATTATAACGGGCAATGCTCTCTTTGATGGTGCAGTTTATGTTTGACTTAGAAAATCCTTCAGAAGCTGATGCAAATATTGCGATTTCCTTCGCCCCTGCTGCAATAGCTGCCTCAAATCCCTGACAGTGGTGACCAAGGCAAATAATAGGATACTGAATGAGGCAGAAAATGTACAATATATGATATCCATAAAAATAGTAAGAAAGGGCATCTGAGTGAAATAATTCACCTTAAGGTTTGGGGTCAATACAGGAAGACGTACACCCTCAATAGTCTGAACAGCTTCCATAACATCCTTCGCATCAGCTAACTATGATAATAAAAAAATAGTATTATTGAGACTGACTAGTCATTACATGGCAGCATTAAATTAACAGACAAGAAACAGAAAGGTAATTTTAGTGAAATAAGGACTGGATAGGCGAACATAAGAAGACACCAATGCCTGTAAATATGAAAAGAACGATGAACCAATCATAAAAGAGTACAATCAAGAGATTCACTTCCATCCTTAATTCCGATAATTATCCTGCCTGAAACTTAACTCCAGTAGTTTTCTCCATGGTGCAGTGAAACTAATTGTTTATGTCAATCTGACACTCGTAAACTTTTCTTATTTTCAGTAAATCTTTTCAGATCTTGTGCATCATCTTTGTAATGTTTCCTCTATTTAGATAATTCCTTCCTTTAAAAGTATACAAGTATCCACAATCCCAACGTTATCCATTTTATTGGAAACTCAAATTCATATCAGGGTACTGCGACCAGGCAACAGTGCCAATATCCAGCAGCAGAACATATACAGAATCAATTAAACTGGAGAAGCTATTTATAACCTTTGAAAACAGATGTGCTCCGTCCCAATGGATACGATACTAGAGGAATATTAGTTGTGAAGAGAAAAACAAAGATACAGAGGTTCTATAGGATCCAAGGTACCAACTGATTCTACTGGCATGACTTAACATCATAAATTCCATTCAGCCTTTAGAGAGTGGCATATCCCTGCCAAGGATCCACACAGAGTAACCACCATATTGCAGCAATCTTCTGGTGACGCTGGAAAGGGGGTTTGTGTAACTGAAAAACTCCATGATGTTATGTTCACTCCATGAAATCTTCTGGTGACACTCCAATGAAAGAGTAAGATTATGCTCACACTCATTTAGGCAATGTAAATAAGTCAGAACCCAATCCAAATGACTGTTCTTCTACTAATAAACAATAGAAAAAAAATACTATACCAGTTTAGTTTAGGAGGGGAAAAAATCTTTAATACTTTGGAAGAAATACGACATTACTATGACATATTGGCACAAGAAAATCATCTTTATGATAGACAGGAGCATTAATTGTTTCACAACTCTGGAATGTTGCACAACATAACTAGCAACAAATATATCTAAAAAGATAGATAAACAGCCTCAGTCCTGCTTGCTCCATGAAAATTCAATAACATATTGAAGAAAAAACCCAAGATGTAAATCGGGGTCCTGAGAAAATCAATGTCTACAGTAGGTGCAGATAAAACAGGTGTCTAATCTGTGCGATCACGAGAGCTCTTATAAAGCCTATACCTGAGGTACCCATTTTGGAGATACAAAACTTGTTGCCTCCACAACAGGTAATCCGGATGTGGCCAATCTTCGTATAAGCTCAACCTTTAAAGGTGTCGGTACAATGTCCTTTTCATTTTGTAGACCATCTCGTGGCCCTACTTCCACAATTTTTACATACTCTGGCAGGTCACGTAGAACCTGGAATAGGAACTTACTTAAAATAATAATGATTGAAAGTCTAATGCAAAGCACATCATCAAGTTGTTTGGAACAAGTATCTCAAAACAACAGTCAAATCATCTCCGAAGTCCACAAAAGAATAGTAAGTAAACCAAACCAATGAATGGGTATGTATGATTCTTGAACACACCTTGCTCCCAGCCCATATCCTCCCTTGATGAGAAGAAGATGAAAAATATCTGTAGATATGTTGATTCCGTGAGGAACCACCTGCACCAAAAACATGGTGGCCCAATGCAGCAGTCACTTTGCCTCGATGTAGCGTTGACTGACTTTGATTCACCAGCCTCGTCCATAGATAATAATATTCCCTATTACAAAGTAGTGCAGATTTAGCTGAAAGAAATAATGATGAGGAAACCAACTGTTCCGATCCTGAGAAATCACTGAGCACATTTCCCTTGTTTGCAAGGTGTGAGTTAGGAGTTGATCAATCATTGGGAAGCTAATTCCTGGCGGCAAGGGAGCAATTGATTCAGGTAGTCATCAGATCAGTTGCGAACGAACAGTTGAGGCTCCCGATCATGAGATAAAGCAATGGCACTACCCAAGTCTGGCCCTCGGCGGTTCTGAATTCTGAAGTTTGATGCTCACCTTGAATCGCCCGAGGAACTGCAAGGCAGTGGGGGCGGCGCGTCCGCCGCGTGATGACTTCCCGTCTCGCCGAACCCGGCGCCTGAGAGCATCCCAGAGCCCAGCACGGGGGAGCTCGCCAGCGCCGCCGCCGCAGCAGCAGCAGCGGACGAGGAGGCGTGTGGAGAGGCCAGCCTAGAGCCGACCTTGGTGGACGCCGCCAGCATCCTGCCCGCCGGTGAGCTTGTTAGCTCGGGCTCAGCCGATGAGCTCCTAGAAGCTTCGGCGGGTGAGAATGGGAGGGAGGGAGGAAAGCGAGGTGCGAGTCCAGGACGGAGGATGGGTTGCGTCTGGGTTTCGGGCTCCGACCACCGAGAGCAGCTTTGGCCCTGTTCGCTTGTGTTACGAGTGAGCGAAGGAAGAGCGTTTTTCTCTCGTAACGAATCGACGAATAGTACCTACTTTCAGCTATGGCTTTTTTCAGCGAAGCAAACGTTTTGCAGCACTGAGATGGGATGGGAGCCGTTACTGACGTGGAATCTGGTTGGGCAAGATAAGAAGATTATCCTTCTGACCTTGTGCAATGAGCCCATGTTCCCGTGTCGTCCTACGATTGTTCTTGTAGAAAACTAAACAGATGCAACGCCGATCTTTCAGAACTCATCAACAAACAAACAAAATGTTGCGAAAAAACACACTGATGATCGATAAAAAAACACATTACTATAGGCTCGGGTATGGCACCCAATTCTGCAAGGTGAAGACCAAAACCTCACCAAAAACAACCAAAAACAAAGATACTCCTTCCGTTTCAAATTACATGTCACTTTGACTTTTTTGGTATATCGAATTTATTATGTATTTACACATAATGCATATATAGATACATAGCAAATTCGATGTATCAAAAAAAAAGTTAAAGCGACTAATAATTTAGAACAGAGGGAGTACCGTGAAAACGCAGTCTGCACACAGCTTTAGCCGTCCAAAAATACAATCAACAGTTTTACTACCCTCAGGGGGGAGAAGTCGTTTGAATACCCTTTTACCGTCTCTCTCGTTCAAATGACTTAATTGGGGAATCATATCGAGCGTTCAGCATGTATCCCGTATTTGCTGTGGTCCTGTGTACAACAAGGTCTGCGAGTCCATACAAGGCCATTTGCACCGAGCATCGCAGAATGTGTCCATGTAGCATTTGGTGAATATGAATATGCTACCACATCCCTCCTTCCAACTGTTACCTACTAATGCCCTCTGAACAGCCAGTGGCCACCTGTACATTGGAAATCCAGCACAACTGCCCATCAACCCCACAGGCTCCCCTTGCGACGCTCTTTTGCCCTCTGAACTTCAAGGAACACCACGACATAGAGGATGATGCCTTCATGCATCTTCAGTGACGGCGTTCTCCAACCAAATGATAAAGCCCTGTCAGTATTGGGGAAAAAATACTTAGTGCACAAAGATATATGGTTCCCATTCCCCACAGCAAATTCTTAGCAATAAGCACTTTCATATTTTGCATTGGTCACGGCCTTGTTCTCAAGACAATATACAAAGTTTTCAGACATCCCAGGCTGTCAGCATGGAAGTGCATTTGATGTATTGTTTTTCGGTCACAGGTATGTGCTCCCTACTTCCCTTATTTAATTCAACTAGTTTTCCATAGCAGAGCAGCAAATTAAAAGTAAGAGTGTTCCTTGATTGCTTCAATGGGTTGCCGTCGCAGCCCTTCTCCCCTACACGTGGTCTAAGGCAAGGTGATCCGCTTTCACCATACTTGTTCTTGCTTGTGGCTGATGGCCTGTCTACTCTTTTGAAGCGCAATGAGCGACTGGGAAATATTGATGGAGTAAAGGTGTGTCGGAGGGCACCGAGTGTGTCGCATTTGTTATTCGCGGATGATAGCCTATTATTCTTCAGAGCCATTGTGCATCAGGCGCTGGCTATCAAGGATGTTCTCTCTACCTTTGAGCAATGTTCAGGTCAGCTTCTCAGTCCCAATAAGTGCTCTCTGTTGATTAATGGGAATTTTGACCAGCAGATCACAGATCAAGTGCACCTGACGCTGGGGGTGGAAAGATTAGATTTTGAAGCAAAATATTTGGGCCTCCCAACCCCTCATGGATGGGTCCTGCGGGGACTGTTTCAACCCCTCGAGGAACGTTTTCATAAGAGGATGGTGGCGTGGAAGGAAAAGTTTTTGTCGGCTGCTGGGAAGGAAGTGTTGATCAAGTAGGTTGCCCAGGCCTTACCTATCTATGTTATGAGTGTTTTCAAGCTGCCCCTGACATTGTGTGACGAACTCATGAAGCAAATACGTGCTTTCTAGTGGGGAGCCGAAAATGGTAGAAGAAAGATGCAATGGATCCCATGGGAGAAAATGTTAATGCCAAAAGGGTTTGGAGGTATGGGCCTATGGGGTTCAGGGACCTCAGACTTGTTAACCAAGCGTTGCTCGCCCGGCAAGCATGGAGGTTGCTAGCTTATCCTGATGGCCTTTGCGCAAGAGTTCTTAAAGCAAAATATTTTCCTGAGGGCTTGCTGCTAGATTCTGTTCCTGCGGGAGAAGCATCCCAAACATGGAGAGCAGTTGAGTATGGGCTGGAATTGTTAAAGTTAGGCGTCATCAAGAGGATAGGAGATGGCAGATCCACTCAAATTTGGCGTGACAATTGGCTCCCAAGAGGTCATGGTCTGAAACCAATTGGTCCAAGACGATCGTGTAGACTGCGATGGGTGCACCACTTGATTCATAATGGTACATCGGATGAAACAGCCGTATGCAGGTACTTTTTTTCCTTGTGATGCTTCAGAGATTTTTAAGATCAAGTTGCCGCCGTCTAGTACTTCTGATTTTGTTGCTTGGCATTATGAGAAAAAATGGCTTGTTCTCTGTCCAAAGTGCATACAGGCTTGCTGTCTGGAATCAGTATGGTGTCGGTCAGATTGGGACCAGCTCAAGTTCAGAACAGGGTCGCGGTATGGAAGAAGGTATGGAGTGTTAAAGTTCCTTCTAAGGTTAATGTTTTTATCTGGAAAATTGTCAACAATAGTTTGCCTACCCGTGTCAATAAGAAGCACCGTCATCTTGAGCAGCAGGATATATGTCAGCTGTGTGGAACTCAGGCGAAGATGCCTACCATGCGGTCATCAGGTGCCCCCATGCTGCTGCGCTTCGCTCGCAATTTGAGACCATTGCTCCCTGCCATCAGAACAGGACCGAGTGGTTACTGCAGATTGTTTTCACCTATTCCATGGAGGTATTGACTAGCTTCTTCTTGCTTCTCTGGCATACTTGGAACATATACTGCAAATAAAGTTATACATGAGGGTGCTTGCCTTCATCGGTAGCTCTGTCATCTTTCTGAATCGTTATATGCACTCACTATTCACCATCCAGCAACAGGGAGACCCTTCAGATAACAAAGGAAAACGCAGTCTGCTACCGAGTACGAGTAAAAGCAAGGTTCCGGCAGTGGGTCAGGTTAAGAAGATATGGAGTCCTCCACCACAGGGTACTTTCAAAATCAATGTTGATGCTGCTTTCAATCAGCTGACCGGCGACGCTGCGATTGGAGTGGTAATTAGAGATTGGGTTGGAGCTTTGAAACTAACCGCCTGGCGTGTCATATTCCATTGCAGGGATGCCGAACAAGCTGAAGTGCGTGCTTGTCTGTAAGGTGTTCATCTGGCGCATAGATGGCCGGAGACCCCGATGATTCTGGAATCAGATTGCCACTCAGTGGTCACCAAGCTCAAAGAGAACACCCGTGACCGTTCGGCGATCTGGCAACTCATTGAGGCGCGCGAGGTTGGGGATTAGTTGAGTAGGATTGAGTTTTCTCAGATTAGTAGAGTCCAGAATAATTTGGCGCATGATTTGGCGCAGTTTGCGATTAGGTCTAGGGAGTGTCAGGTGTTTTTTGCTTGTTTTCCGGAGTGGATTGTCACTCTTTCTTGTAAAGACATTACTTAAGTTTTAATAAAGTTACTGTTTCGCAAAAAAAAAATCAGCAGTCCCATTGGTTAGCCACAATTGGCCGGACAAGGAAAATTGCAAGTTATGCGGGTTGAGAGAGACTTGTGACCATATTGTTTTTGAATGTGCCATTGCACATTGTGTCTGGTGGTCCTTCAGAGATGTGCTGGGATGGAACTCCATGCCAATGAGTATAGAGGAGTTTCAATTGAGCATATTACATTCTAGTAAGAGGCAAGAAAGGGTGATTTTGGTATACTTGCTGCCTTGCTGGGATGTATAGGTTTGAGCCTTTGGCTGTTAAGAAATGGAGTTAGTCTTTAGGAATACAACGGTGAGTTCACCCATTGTCGTTGTTCATCGTGCTTTACTTCTTATGCAGAAATGGAGCATTCTCCTCAAGGCAGAATAACAAGGCTGGGTGCCAAGGGTAACGGAGGACATGATGGATCGGCTATAATCGCTGCAGCCGGTTAGCTGAAGCTCCTGTTAGCTATAGTGGGAGCGTGTCAACTTTGAATGCAATGTTGGGTATCTTATCTTTCAGGTTTTGTTTGAGGAAGAGGGAGTTTAGAGAGAGAGAGCCCGCTTTAAACTTGTAATGGTATAACTTAGTGCTACCCTTTGTAAGCTGGTCTCCCCAGCAAAACATTGCTCTCTATAAAGCAGGGCCTATCGGTCTGGAGTCTAAAAAATTGTTCAAAAATCTTAATCACCAAAATTTATAGCCGGTGATAATTTCATCAATATGAACAAATGGCACAAAGTTCAGCATGTCATGACATTTATATTCCAATGAGCAAAGATACTAATATTTCCATATGCTGTATGTTGCATAGGAGCAAACATTGTCTCAGTATCAGAAAATATTTTCATATGTAATAAGCTAGAATGTGAGCTCCTAGTGAAAGTTCCATATGCAAAGACATACCTCTAGAAAGATGGTTTTACTCTGCAGAATCAGAGTCATCATCGGCATATACAGGAGCTGACTTTTTAGGTAAGAACTCTTCATCAGGATAGATACTTGCGAATAACTGTAAAAGAAAATAAGAAAACAAATTCGTCAGGACAGAGCTAGTGGTGTAAATGAAGTATCATCCATTCTAAAGCTGTCACAAAAGAGCGTACTCTTGATGTATATTACGAAGAAAATTGTTATAACCATCTGATACTGACAGAATTACAGATCAACCAGAGTTTCAGACCTAATTTCTCATGCAGGTACATGTGTACATCATACAAGAAACAGAAAAAGTTCACAGAATGTAATACCTTTTTTGTTGATCCCAGTACATTTCTGTAGTCCAGGTATTCATCAGGCATGGGGCATGACAATAAAGATGTTCCCTGATTTTTTTCCTGATAGTGCAAGACAGGACACCAAATGCTTTAAATATAAAAACACATATATATAACCTGAAAAACCAATGTGTTTATAGTACTGAAACCAACATGAATACAGTCCATATTGATAACAAATAGAAATGCACCTGTGTGATGTCTTGAACATACACACAGCTCCAGATTAGTGTTGGTTTCACATCCCCAGTGCTTTCACTGGCTGTCTCAAGATGGCCTTCCGAACCATCTGAAGCCTGAGGACTGAAAAGAGCATCTATTGCTTTTTTTATGCATTGCTTTCCGGCTGAGACATCCGTACAGGGAGTAGACAGATATGACATAAACCTGCAAGTGAGATTAGCTTGTGAGGTAAGTTACTTGCCTATATTATAGGGCAATTTTGAACATAGTGGTTCCTGGCGGTAGACTGGTAGATATAACAAGTACATGAGAGAATTACATTGATGCATACTATGATGATAGGATAGATAGCTTACATCCCAGGAGGACATACTGCGAGATTGCTGCTCAACTGAAGAAGTCGAACAGCTGTGACCTGCTGCTCTTCTAGTGCTAAATTAAGAGTAGAAATGGGATCAACAAAGAGAACCAAGATCACCAATACATCAATAAGATCTGGCATAAACACAAGTAAAAGAATAGTTGTCCTTACATTTTGGAGGGAAAATAACCAGAACATTTGATGATCCCTGTTTCACAGACTTGCTAATTATGCATACCCCTCTCGCAACTTTTCTTGGAAAGTGAGAATCTGAACCATCAAATGGGACATCCAAGGTAGGAATCTTATAAGACTGGTCGAATATCAATTGTTGGCACAAAATATCCTGACCAGATGCCAATCTGGCACCTACAAAATGCTTCTTTTCCTGATCAATAAAGTATAAATTATTTCAGGTTAGTAACGCAAATAGAAGCTGTGCATAAAGATGAAACATAGATGAAATAAGCAAGATTTCAAAAGGATCCAGTGTATGATAATGACATCAGGCAAAAACAAATTTGCAGGAATATGGCCACCATAGATTTTAGTTTATTATCATACCTCATCCATAAGAACTGCAGCCACTGGCATCCGCAACACCTGAACAATAAGATATGTTGTTAAGGCTAAGTATGAGGAAACCAGCACAAGTTATTAAAAAGAAAGAAGTAAAGAAGGCGTCAGATGCCATTCCAGCAGAGAGATGTCAAGCCCAGGACTACCACATCATTGTTCCTAAATGTTTGGGTTGCAATCAAATTGCAATGTACCAATTACAGATAATTGGGATGAAAGATGCTACAATCATGCGACTAAAGAAACTATAGCCAAAGCTAGAGCACAAAAAACATTGCCACGCATACTTGTGAAGATCATCTTACATATAGGGCGCCCTTAACCGCAGCACAGCGACAGAAAGCCTGAGGCAGCTCACCATGCCCATACATAGGATAAATGAAAGCGCCTTCTGCATTAGCGAACCTGGTGTGGTGAAAAATAAGATGTAAAATTATACCACCACAGCTATGTTATTTTAAGGTTTTACATGTTAGATTACATATATCTTCTCTAAAGCTAAATGAAAGGTGGATCAATAAACAAAGCATTATATAATATGATATATATATATGGTTTTCCAAAGTGGACAAGGAAAAGTTCAGACAAGCTAATTCACCTCCCAATGGACGAGGAGTACAAAGCAATGGTCTGGATTCCCTCCATCGTTGTAATCAATTTCTCGCAAGGGTCAGCACCATCTTGATCATAATCCGCCATGGCAATCGCATACAGCACAACCCTGCAAACACCACACCGAGCCCAATCTTAGTCATGCTGCTAAAAATAGCATATACTCGACCAATTCATAACACCCTTACGCTCTCATCTTGGGGGGAAGCCCCTGTTTCTTGAGGAACTCAACAAAGGGGAGATCCAGGTCCTCCTCAGGTATCTTGGCAGATGCATCCCCCTCTCTCGTCTCATCAGCAGAAGCTGATGCGGCAGCAATGTGCGCCTGCACAAGCTTGAAGAACCTGAAGAGGATGTTCTTCTCCTTGAGCTTGAGTGTGGTGTCCTTGAAGATGGCCTGCCTCGAGTCTGGCACTGGGTAGAGGCAGCCCTCCCAGTAGAGGAGGCTGCCCCCCTCCACGCTCTTGAACTCCACATGGTGGCTGCCCCCCGACCGCAGGAGGAGGTCCACTGCCTCATCGGCGCAGTACAGCACACGGGGCCCCACCAGGTCAATGGTGAACCGCCTCGCCGGCTCTGGCGCCGCCCCCGAGGTCTCGACATCGGAGTACACGCTCCGTCGGTGGAGATCGACGACGACGGTACGCGAATCGGAGGCGGCGGCCGCCGCGGACGAGGTGGGTGGGGAGGCCTCAGGGGATAGGAAGGAGGCGAGGGAGGAGAGTGGGATGGAAGAGTAGAGGGAGCCGTAGAACGGGCTGGGATCGACGTGGAGGACCGTCTTCCCAGCGGCGGCGCAGGCGGCGGCGAGGACAGACTCCGGGAGGCCCGTGCCGCAGAGCACCACGTCGAACGAGGTCGGGTCAATGGTGGGATAATCGTTTTGAACGCTACCGCCGCCACCGTCGACGGCCGAGTTGGAGGAGTGGGCAGCCGCCTCCGCCATGTTCGTTGGGAAATCTAGGGATCAATAGCGTACCGCAGCAACGAGCGGCAGTTCACCGTGCTGGCGGCACACTACCTCCCGCCGTCGCAGCACTCTGCCGCCAAATCGCGAACCCGTGCCACTATCGGCCGTGCAAGAGCGCGCTGAGGAAGGCCCTGTTTGTAGTAGATTTATCTGGCCACGCGTCGATTCGAAGCTGACTTCGCTAGGAAGCGAGCTTTGAAACGAATCGTGGACAGATAAAGGAGAAGACAAGCTCGGACTGGGGCACGCAGCTGGAGAGGAAGACGAAGAAGCGAGCTCGGACCGGATCTCAACCGCCGGTCATCCCTGGGGGCGGGCGCACGCGTCGTCCGCTTTGCGCGCCGAAAGCGGCCGAACACCCGATGAAGTCGCCGCCGCGCCTGCTGACGACCCACGAATCCGTCTCCTTTCCGTTGAGCAGAGAAGTGATCGAGCTGGGCTCGAAACGGCTCGGCGACAGCCCAGATTCCGGCGCCTCCTCACCCGCGCTGAAAGGCAGGCCGAACGGAGGCTACGGAGAGGCGAGGGGCCGGGCCGAGAGGGCGGCGGAGACGGCGACGGCGAGGCAAGGGGCCAGACCGCGAGGAGCGGCGGCGACGATGCGGCGGCCGGAGGGGTGGTGCGGGGATGGCGAGGCGGGGAGACGGGAGACGGGTCCGTAAGACACAGATTCGGTAACTAGTCTTAGCAAGTCACCGTATAATTTACCTTCAGCATCCAGCCCTTCAAATCAAATCCAACGGTTCAAAGCTTCTCCTTTGTTCTCGCCATCACGTTCCACTTGTACTTGAGGTTCTTTTGCTGCCAACGAAATTGCAACTAATATAGTAATGTTCATATTGCAATTGCAAACATATCATATATCATATCATATCATCATATATATCAAATGACTAGTTTCTCAGCCGTCACAGTCCTACAATGCCCAGCCACACCCTTGGCCGTCCGATCCATCCATCCGACGGTCACCATTCGGTACTATTTTACTATTTGAACGACACCTCCCACCTCACGTATGAAACCACGCGTGCCGTCTACACCCAGACGAGTGGCCTGCCTCGCAACCATTCGCTCAGAAATAGAAAAAAAAAATCGGCCATCCTGGACCTCGCGACCGTCGCCTCATTCCTATCCCGATTCTCCTCCCTCACGCCACATCACGATCCCTCAGCCAAATCCTGCACCTCCGTCAAGACACTCCGCCTCTCCCTCTCGCGATCGTCTACCTCCATGGCACGCCCTCTGTCTCCTCCTCGCGCGCCCTCCTCTCTCTCTCCCTCTCTCATGATCGATCTAATCCCTCGCGCGTCGTCTGGCCCATCCAGCACCGTCCGCCTCTTCCCCTCGCGCCATCCTCCACCTCCACCACACGCCCTCCGCTTCACCCCCGCGCCGCCCCTCCCTCTCCCTCTCTCTCTCTCTCTCCCTCTCACACTCGGATCTTGCTCAGCACTCGCGGAGGCGCGCTGCGATGGGCCTCACAGTGGACCTCCATGGCGGAGCACAGCAGCAGGGGGACACCGTCGCCGCACCCCGGGAGCAACTCGGGACCCCACGCCATTCGTTGCTGCTCAGTAAGAGAAACGGGAGTCGTCACGTGCCCTAGGGCTGCCTTCCTGCTCCAATTTGGTACACCGGTAGTTCGATTTTGTTTTTCTGAATACCTTCATTTGTGTTGTAGGTACTATTCGACTTGCTTCATAGGTCACCACGAGGTAGGCCGTTGCGCAGCTTCGTGGTACTCAATTACTGTGCGTGCCAGTTGATATGGTGTTCAATCTGCAAACGCCCACCACGCCAAGGTCATCTGCATTACAGCAAGTACGCCAGGTTTGTGCTTCCTGGGATTCAATTTATATGTGTTGGCTGTTTAGTTATTTTGTACCAACTAATTCTAGGTTGCCTGCAAAATGGATCAGAAGCTAGTGATGTGGAATATTTGTCGAGGCTATGGAGGCCCTCTACATGTATGCTCCTCTTTAACCTGGACTACCTCGAAAGGTCCATAGAGGACAATTGCGCCATTATGGTCTGCTGCCTCTCCTTACCTTCATATCGGGTTTTCATATTAGGTTCCCTAAATGTTTAAAGTTCTAATGACCTAAATTTAGGTCCACGTGCTATGCTTCCTGTGTAGTTTATGTATTAAAGAAACTAACTGGAATCATCATATAAGCTTTACAGGACCTGGTCACATGTGTTCATATGATCCTTCGTTGTATCCTTATATGCAATGAAAGATCTACTACATAGACCGGTTTGTTCATGTACCTGCAGATTCTGTTTGAAAGATTGCTTCCATGATCACAACAGTAGGAACAATTTAAAGGGCTGCTCTTCGGTGAGCATATACTTTTCTTACTCTTTAATTAGCTATACTATGCTACCTTTGCACCTTTGAACTAATTCGTGTTTGTATTCTTTGATCTGTGCTTACTCATCTTTCTAATTCAATATCTATGTGCACAGATGCAAGCTACACGATTATAAAAGCCCACACATGCATACATGTTTTTTCTCTGTTATCAGTGTTGTTCGATGAATGTTCTGATCATCCATGTAGCAGTTAGTACGAAACATGCATTACAACTTTGAATGTTGTTAATCTTTTCGTAAGCATTACTAATCTGCCAATGCCAGTTACAAGTGCAGCTCCTAATTCATTCTAGCTATCTAATGTATACTACTACGTACAATCTAATGCATTGTCGCTTTTTGGATGTTTACTGCAAACCATATTGACTGCGCTCCACATTAGTTTGCATAGCATTCAAAATATTAGAAAAAAGGATTGTACCTGCTTTTTGATCCTGCACTAAATGCACAGTCATAACACTATTTTTTGAAAATGCTTCGCATAAACAATTAGTACTAATTCTAATCTTTCATATGTTCTGCATAGTCACTGATAAGTGAATCCAAATTTGTTATGCAAGGGTTGAGTCTGGCAAAATCTCTCTAAATATCCCTTATTTCTTTCATCCCATTCTATTTGTCTAGGTAGTATTTGTAGGTTCATAGGTGTATTCTAAATTTGGTTTACACTCTTACAAACATGTCTTCTTGATTCGTAGGCAAAGATTACACAACTCTTCACTTGCTCCAGCGTCTCATACATCCAATTTGACCCCTTCAGTGTTCTAGTACACTTTTTGAAGTAAGTTGCCGCCGAGTTCCGGAACAAAAAATGTAAGTCCACTTTTAGGCCACCTCACATGATTTATGGGGTTACAATTTGCTTCTATTAGTCACAGTATTTGCTTGATAAAAAAACTTTCCCCATACCCACAGGATTTGCTTGATAAAAAAAACTTTCCCCATACAAGAAAAAAAAGAAATTGAAAGAAAGAGGCTAAAAATAATACATGATACCTACTGAGTTGTATAGACCCTTTCAGAGTTTGATGTCATTAGAAAAACAAATCCATTGTATCATCTTTGCTATGCCTATGGTATGTACATAATCTTGCTCTATTTACGGTTTAAATGACTACATTGAGTCTATGGGAACCTTTTTCTCTAATATGATGATTTAACCATATCCATGCTCATATTGATTGACCGATTTCATGCCTTATAAACTGGCATAGGCTCTTCCTCTTTTTCATCCTGTGTTGATTTGTTCCTGGAGCTTATTGGTTATCTCTTGCTTGCTTTGTGACCATTGCAGATACATATTATGAGCTAGGACATTACATAAGGAGACCGATCCACCCTGAAGTGGCGTGGTTATGAATCTGATCGATTATATATTTTCTAGCTCAAATACTTTGAATTGAATATGACATTTGTTTAGGGAGACATGATTATATAGTCTGGTATCTTTTTTAGATCTTTGCTTATATTTGTTGTGTTTCGCCCTCTACCCACAGCGAAGCGCGGCGCGGGGCAGCATCTAGTATACATGCTTTCTTGTTTGCTAGTACAAACATATTTAGTTGTTTTACGCTTCACCTTATATAACTTATCTAACCATGTTCTCTATCTCCTTTTTTGTTTAATAAACTTCCTTTTTCTTTTGTGTGGCACCAAGGGCATCTCTTTCCTACACATTTGGGTCAACTTTTTTCTTGGCCGGTACATGGGTTTTCATTCGCAACACAGTAGATGCATTGAATTTATCCTCTAACTACCAAGGCAATCAAGTGCATTGCCTAACAGCAAACAACATTCCAGAGAGCTGCCTGCTTTATATGCCAAATTTAGAAATTTATTGGACAGGAACTTGTACCGAAGTCGAGCTTTAAGTTTTGGATTTTCTACCACATTTCTTCCTTGTCTATCTTGTATGCTTTCATTGTGTGCTTCTCTTGTTCATCTCTTTTAACACATAATGTGTTGGCAATATCTTTATATTCATTTGAAAGTGCATCTAGCCCTTTAGTGAGTTTTGGATGATTGAATGACAACACGATTAAAGGACTAACATGTTTGCTAAGTGTTAGACAGGAAATTGATTATCTCATAGATACTTGATGAAATTGTATAAAGCCAAAATGATGTATTGTTGTATAAACAATCTAGTTCAAGCACAAGACAACAATGCAAATGGAATTCATGCAAAGGCTTATTATTGTGGGATTTCAATGATCTATGTGAAAGCAAGCACGATAAGAGTTAATTAATGAGACATGAGGGATTGCATATGGAATGGTCTCATATTTGAAGCTTTGCTAAATTGAAATAAAAAAGACAACAATACAAATGAATGGTTGATTTAATACAAGATGTGACTTGACGGCTTGAGATGGTGAAGATAGCAAGAAAAGGCTTCGAGGTACTAAGCAAGGGTGAAGGGCAAGCGACGGCTTGATGGCCGAGGAACCTAGCTAGGGTGAAGAAGAAAGTACTTGCATTTAGTTGAGGTACTAATCAAGCTATGATGGTCATATTGATGTGGAGGATCAAATCTATATTGGACAAGTTGATTAAAGTGACTTGATGCATTTGGAGTTATTCATATTTGATGAATGGAATCAAGTCACGTGCTCAAGATGGCTATGCTCAAGTGACAAGGTCAATATTGACATGTTGGCACCCTCACTTGATAAAGATTGAAAGACACGGCATCAATTTAAAGAAGATCAACTCAAAAGGTTTAATTTCATTTTTCTTTTGATCTTGAGTTAATAGGTATGCCGTACTATTAAGAGGGATGCAAGTTTAGGTGGTCTGAGGAAGATAGAGTGCTCAAGCATATTAATTAAATCAAAAGAAAGACACTCTAGCACTTCACGAGCACATAGAATAATTTTCTGTGACTGTCGGTGTCGGAAGTCCCGACGTAAGCCGGAACTCCCGACAGTCGGAAGTGCTGACTCCCAGTCATAGCTTGCGCGGTGACTGTGGACGTCGGAAGTCCCGACGTGAGTCGGAACTTCCGACAGTCGGAAGTCCTGACTCAAGCCGGGAGTCCCGGCATCGATGGTTCTACTGACCTGCTGACTATGCCCGTCGGAAGTCCCGACGTTCGTCGGAAGTTCCGACATTGGCTGTCTCGAGTGGACTTTGACCTCGCGTGAACAGTGTTTTCTTCATACGTCGAAAGTCACGAGATCTGCATCGGAACTTCCGACGTAGATCTGAACGGTTAGATTTTGCCTTGGAGTATATTTACCCCTCTCCTCCCTTCTAACCGTTGCCCACTCATTTCATTGCGACGAATACTCGGCCAAAACAGTCCCCAAGCATTCTAGGCTCGCCACTCTTCTCTCCTTTGCTTCCAACTTCGATTCCCAAAGGGTTTGAGTGTTTGCAGAGTGGATTGAGTGAGAAAATCACTTTGAGCAAGCTTGAGCACTTGATTTCTTCGTCAAGCCGGTTTGATTTGCATTTGTTACTCTTGGGATTTTCCCCTAGCCGGCTAGACGTCGCCCAAGAGCTTCCATCTTGTGGAAGAGCCTTGGGAAGTTTGTATTACCCTTGATTTCTAGTGAAGAAACTCAAGTGACCTTTGTGGTATCCTTGAGTGAGGCAAGGAGGTGGAAGAGACTCCGACCAAAGTGGTCACCTCAACAATGAGGACGTAGGAGCTCCTTTGTGGGGCTGTCGAACCTCGGGATAAATTCTTGTCTCCCGCGTGCTTGTTATTGTTGTGATTTGCTCGAAATTACATGTATTTGGTTGTCTCCCTCTCTCTAGCTATTTCTTAGGGTTTGGGACTCGATCTACGGAGTGGTGGCTTATCAACGTCAAGAGAGTGACCCAACACCTTACCTTACCACTAGGAAGTGGGTTTGTAAGTTATCGGCATCACAAAGTTCATTTTAGCACTTGTAGTTCATTTCCCGTAGGGGTCGGAAGTGCTGACAGTTTGTGTCGGAAGTTCTGACCCAAACTATCGGGACTTCTGACACGTCGGAACTTCTGACCCAAACGTCGGGACTTCTGACACGTCGGAAGTTCTGACCCAAATTGTTGGGACTTCCGACATTAACTGACTAGTGCATTTTGATTCAACTCTTTGGTTGCAGCTGTTTGGCTCCCTAGGTTTATCTAGTATCTTTTATATACTTTGTGGATAACTTGTGAGGGGTGGTATTACTCTGATTTGGAGTTTCCATTTTGGAAACTCCTATTACTAATCGGTTCCGCTTTCAAAGGTGTTGATTTTTTAGAAACGCCTATTCACCCCCCTCTAGGTGGCATCCTAGGTCCTTTCAATTGGTATCAAAGCTTGGACTCACTACAAGCTTTTGACCGCTGTGAGAAAAGGATGTCGATGCCTATCGAGTTGGAGCCGGTGCTTCTCCAAAATGATGGTTCAAACTTTCCACCTTGGTCAATTCATGTACTCAATGCTTTTAGAGATATTAGTCCTCTTGTTGAGCATATTGTGTCTGCAAGCATACCTCTTCCTATAGTTGATTGGAGCAACTATAAGAATTTATCAAAAGAGGAAGAGATATGCGTGCAACTCAATGCTCAAGCTATTAATATCATTTTGAGTACATTGAGTGTAGAGGTTCAAGATAAGGCAATATTCAATGGACAACCACCTTCGGAGAGTGCTCATCTCATTTGGACCAAACTCGTTGAGTTATATAGAAAATCCAAATGCGATGATGCACTTGAGGTCAAGTCAATGGAAAATATGTCCATTATGTCTTCATGCAGTGAAGAAGCCTCACAAGACCTCAAGAGCGCTGAGCCGGAGCAAGAGGTGCAAGCCGAGGCGACTGCGCTGTCTGCAAGCACATACCGGACATGTCCGGTATCCCTACCAGACGTGTCCGGTATGGCCAAGGCAGCCGGACAGCAGACGGTCTGTGATGATGAGGCTCAAGCCCAGTGGCGGCCAAGTGATGAGTCAACCTCAGTATCTCATGATACTCATCACTTGTGTCTCATGGCCAAGAAAAGCAAGAAGAAGGCTAGCAAGAAAGATCAAGCCAAGGAGATGGCACGAGTAGATGATCAAGAAGAGAGTGATATTGAAATTGAAGATAGCTACACTCTTGATCATCTAAGCAACAAAGACAAGCTCATTCTTATGAAGCTAGTTGAGAAGAATGATGAGCTAGAGGAAGAGAATGAGAAACAAGAGCAATCACTTCAAAATCAAGAAAAGTTTCTCATCTCCAAATTGCAAGAGCTAAAGGCCATAAATGAGAGGTATGAAAAATTATCAATTGAGCATGCTTTAGTTACTAACTCCTCTTCTAGTGTTTCACAACTAGAGAAGGAAAACTTTGAGCTCAAGGCAAAATTAGATGAACTCTCAAGCAAATATAATGTGCTACAAGCAAACTATGTTCATCTCAAGTGCTCTCATGAAGAATTAGTATAATCATGCATCATGCTTGAGGTGGCTCATGAGGTTGTGATTACAACGGTAAAATCATCTCAATCTCCCACTCACACACTCACTTGTACACAATCTCAATTGAATATTTCTTGTGCTAATGAGTGTGCTTCTCAAGCAAGCCAATCTTCGATTGAGCAAAAATTTATAGAAAATGTAGAGCTTAAGAAAGAAGTGGAAAGGCTAAGAAATGGTGTGATTCGATTGAAGGGTAAGGAGAGAGCACAACCTTCTCAAGATAACCATGTTAACATGGTGAAGAAGCTTGAGAATGGTTCAAACCTTTCTTCCTCCAAATCCCAACAAAAGAATCACATTTCAAGCAAGGCCAACACAACCAAGAGCAAGAAACATGGAAAAAGACTATGCTATGGTTGTGGAGTGAATGGACATGAGATTACCATGTGTCCACACAAGAGTTGGGCCGACAAGTGTGAAGTGGTTGATCAAACGGCCTCAAACAAGTTGGCCAACCAAAGAAAAAGTGATGGACAAAGCACTTGTCTCATGTGCAAGAAGTTGGGGCATCCAACCAAAAAATGCCCAATGTACAAGGAGACAAGAAAGAAAGCCCAAGTTGCAACAAGAAGATGCTATGGATGCAATGAGATGGGCCATAAGGTTGATGGATGTCCATACAAGCAAAACAAGCATAGAGCAAACAAAGGTCGCATATGCTTTGCTTGTAGAAGAAAGGGGCATCTAAGCTATGATTGCCCAAATGGTAACATCCCTAAGCCGAACACATTTGTTTATGATAATATGCTTAGGAAGACCACAAATGAAGTTAGCACTAGCAAGGTGATGTGTTCACCATAAACTAGTACTAAGGCCATTTGGGTGCCTAAGCACTTGTTGACTAACTCAAAAGGACCCAACAAGAGTTGGGTACCAAAATGTGCTTAGGTTGATAATGTAGGTACTTAGTGGTGAGATGAAAGCTTCGGGGTGGTTGAGCAAGCAAATTGAAAATATTCACTTAATCTATCAATCAATTCTTATCATAATCTCATATATGGTTGACCCGAAGATAAATCAATGACTATATCATTTACTTCATCTCTACCATTGGTAACAAGTACCTAACAATCTTATAGGATAGCCACTTTGTGTTTAGTGCTCAATGGCTCACAAATAAGCATATTTGTGAAATAATTGGAAGTGGCTAATTAGTTTCATTTAATAATTATCATGTTTGCCATGTGATGTTTTTAATGGCTCTCTAGTAGAGCAATGCATTTGTTCAGATGTAGGCATACAAGAAGTACTAGAGCTAAAACGAAGAATCACAAGCAAATAACTTCAATTGTTTCTCATCACTGCACCTACTGGGACATGTCCCAGTATGCCTCTCTGGGACGTGTCCGGTATGGCCAGGCGAAAGGAAAAATGTTTATGTTCTTCACATGCCGGACGTGTCCAAAGATATGTCTACTGGACGTATCCGGTATGGCAGAACCAGAGCACTAATTGGGATGCAATTGAGTGAGGTCAACATGATGTTGTCATGCCATGTATTATCTCAATTGGTGATATTGTGGGCTCAAGGCAAAGGTATGTATTTATATACATGCATTGTAAGTGCATCTAAGGCCCTTTATATGCTAGTGTGTGCATTTGTGTGATATAGGATAGATGTTTTTCAAAATTCCTAACTAGCATGTGTAGGTGGTGTGGTTTTTGGGGTCTTTGTGACCTAGTCATCTCATATTGTGATTATTGCTACCCTTGGTTGATTATTTGCCTAATCACATGTGACATGGTTCTCTCAAGTCCATAAAATCCCTATGTCCCTCTAAAATCTCTCTCAAGTTTTGAAAATCATAAATTTGCCAAATATTCGAAAAAGAGAAAATCAATTCTTGGCTAATTCATGTCCCCTAAGTGAGAATCCTAAGCCTATTTCAATTGATGCAAATATTATGCCTAGGAAGGTTTGTTATGGTACCTTATTGGTTAGTATTGCAAAAAAATCTGCTATTCATACTAAGGCTATGCCTCACGTATGTTAAATCTAACATGAGAGGACCCAAACTAGTTTGGGTACCATCGAAAAAGTGGATGATCGTTGTAGGTACCATGTCATTGGAGACTTAATTCAATGGAATTATTATTGTTCATCTTATGTTGAGTCAAGTATTGAAGCCTAGTGCAATTCTATCCCAATGCCAAGTCAAAATTGAGTGAAGTCCATATGCTATCAACATACAAGTGTCATATTCAAGTTGTGGGAATTTATTGATATATTTGAAGGCCTGCAAATAAGTGGAGTTGAAGCTTGCAAAGATGATCATAAGCTATCAAGGTATATCTCTTGTTGATCAAAGTTTATTTGGGTACATATGAGTTAATTGAATTGGATATATATGCATATGTTGCTTGCTATGAGATGTTTGAATGGATTAAATGCTTAAGTAATCAAGTTTGAAGTTGGTTTGATTGCATATGTTCATAAGATTTCTTCTAGTAAGTGGTTCGAATGGATATATGTCTTGTGAGAGTATTCAAACAAGTTGATTTCAAGTTTGGTTCAATTTTTTAAAAAAATAGCTCAATTATTGAAATATGTCCAATATTGAAAATCTGAGCTAGCAGTGATCATAGACATGTTTGAGTAATCAAATCTATTTGTATTGGCTTGAAATTTGGTCTGCATGCTCTACACTTATGGTATTAGTTGCTGTGCAAATTTCATGAGATTTGGATAAGTGATACTTTAGATTTGGAGTAGATCTTGTCAGCTATAGTGCAGCAGTTTTCAGCATGTAGCAGTGTGGAAAGATATGAAATCTGGTAGCAATATAGAAGTCAAAAGAAGCTAAAATTTTTACATCTACTAGAAGACTTAGTGTGTCACATCTTTACCAAATTTCGTGGTTTTTGGATATGTACTTTGGGAGATATGATTTATTCTTTGAAGAATACAGAATCTGCCAGGAAAGTGATAATTATTGGATTGATCAAAAGTCACTTAGATTCAAAGGTCCTCAAATTAGAATCATATCTATAAGTGACTGAGGTACCTATGTTTTGGTTTTGGTTTGAGATAGAAGCATGACAAATGATGAGTACAAGACAATTTATTTAAAGAGTGTATCTGGTACACATTTGGTACTCAAGCTAGAGATCAAGACCAAGATCAGGATGAAGATGGAGTTTAAGTTCTAGTGATAATTGGAGATCTTTTGATAGAAAGAAAATAACTTAAACAAGTAGAAAGAAAAGGACTTAAAGAAGGATTCAAAGTTATTCATCAAATTAAGTCCAACAATATGGATCAATCAAACAAAATCTTTCAAGTGGATCAAGTGATTGTCTTTCAAGTTATTTCAAGTGAGTATCAAGGATGGTTCTTTGGAGAGAGGTCACTTCGCCCTAGGCTTGGATGACTAAAATCGAAGAGGTAATCTAAAGGGACATTTGAGGTACTTGGTTGAAGAAAATCAAGAGATTGGTCTAGAAAGCAAGCAACACCCAAAAGAGAACAAGTCATGAAATTTTAAGTGGTATCATGAATTTTCAAGAGGTATTACAAGTGGTGCATCTTTTAGTTCTCTCAAGCAAGCAATAATCAAAGAAGAAGCAAGCCAACCACAACAAGAAGAGTGCACTTGATCATTAGTGATTCTCAATTCATATGGTGAAGAATAGGAATTCAAAGAATTGATATCTATTGGTCTTCACCAAGCTTATAATTGGACTTTATGGTGCTATTGGAGAAATGAATTGAAATCTATATGACTATCTTCCTTTCCAACATAGCAAATGTGTCATTGTATTGTGCATGATCATTTTTCATCCCTTACTAGTATGTGGTTAGTGCATATAGTACATGCTTATAGGATCATGCATTACAAATGAAAATTTTTAGATTCATAGACTACCACTATTGCTTGAATGATTATATGGTGTAGTGGTTAGTGTATGAGTTTGTTCATGAGCTAGTGAACCCATGTACTTGATCTATTTTGAATTACAAACAAATGACAAGTACAACCTCTTTAAGATGACAAAGGGGGAGTGACAAGTAATATGACCCACGCCATGACAAAGGGGGCGAGTTTAATACAAAGGGGGAGAGATTAGTACAAAGTTTGAACTTAAGCACCCTTTGTGCTTTGTGTGACCCTTTTTGGCGATAGATGACAAAGGGGGAGAGATATGATTAAAGCTTCAGGAGTGTAACCTTGTGTCTAGCTATGAAAGGGGGAGAGTAGCTATGACAAGGGGAGAGATATGACTTGAGAAATCTTTGAGATGAGTGTTATGTGTGTGATATATATGATCTATTTACTTTCATCAGGACCATGCATGTTTTAGAGTGACTTTGTATGGTGTGATGCTTTCTGTTTAGTCTTGTGTGATATATCATGTCATATGCATCATGGTTTTTTTATTTTGACACACACTTGCACCCCACAGATGCAATGATTTAAGGAGGGTCTCCTATGTGTTTTAGTATGTGCAAATTGACATTTGAGGTCATTTATGAATTCAATTCATATTGCACACATTAAGGGGGAGTCTCTCATAAATTATTAAATCCAAAAGCTTAATTGTTTATATCTTTTTGTAAGCTTTAATCAGGTTGTCATCAATCACCAAAAAGGGGGAGATTGAAAGTGCATCTAGCCCTTTAGTGAGTTTTGGATGATTGAATGACAACATGATTAAAGGACTAACATGTTTGCTAAGTGTTAGACAGGAAATTGATTATCTCATAGATACTTGATGAAATTGTATAAAGCCAAAATGATGTATTGTTGTATAAATAATCTAGTTCAAGCATAAGACAACAATGCAAATGGAATTCATGCAAAGGCTTATTTATTGTGAGATTTCAATGATCTATGTGAAAGCAAGCACGATAAGAGTTAATTAATGAGACATGAGGGATTGCATATGGAATGGTCTTATATTTGAAGCTTTGCTAAATTGAAATGAAAAAGGCAACAATACAAATGAATGGTTGATTTAATACAAGATGTGACTTGACGGCTTGAGATGGTGAATATAGCAAGAAAAGGCTTCGAGGTACTAAGCAAGGGTGAAGGGCAAGCGACGGTTTGATGGCCGAGGAACCTAGCTAGGGTGAAGAAGAAAGTACTTGCATTTAGTTGAGGTACTAATCAAGCTATGATGGTCATATTGATGTGGAGGATCAAATCTATATTGGACAAGTTGATTAAAGTGCCTTGATGCATTTAAAGTTATTCATATTTGATGAATGGAATCAAGTCACGTGCTCAAGATGGCTATGCTCAAGTGACAAGGTCAATATTGACATATTGGCACCCTCACTTGATAAAGATTGAAAGACACGACATCAATTTAAAGAAGATCAACTCAAAAGGTTTAATTTCGTTTTTCTTTTGATCTTGAGTTAATAGGTATGCCGTACTATTAAGAGGGATGCTTGTTTAGGTGGTCTGAGGAAGATAGAGTGCTCAAGCATATTAATTAAATCAAAAGAGAGACACTCTAGCACTTCACGAGCACATAGAATAATTTTTTGTGACTGTCGGTGTCGGAAGTCCCGACGTAAGCCAGAACTCCCTACAGTCGGAAGTCATGACTCTTGTCGGAAGTGCTGACTCCCAGTCACAGCCTACGCGGTGACTGTGGACGTCGGAAGTTCCGACAGCCGGAAGTCCCGACCCAAGCCGGGAGTCCCGACATCAATGGTTCTACTGACCTGCTGACTGTGCTCGTCGGAAGTTCCGACCGTCGGATGTCCCGACCCATGTCAGGAGTTCCGACATTGGCTGTCTCGAGTGGACTTTGACCTCACGTGAATAGTGTTTTCTTCATACGTCGGAAGTCACGAGATCTGCGTCGAAACTTCCGACATAGATCTGAACGGTTAGAGTTTGCCTTGGAGTATATTTACCCCTCTCCTCCCTTCTAACCGTTGCCCACTCATTTCATTGCGACGAACACTCAGCCAAAACAGCCCCCAAGCATTCTAGGCTCGCTACTCTTCTCTCCTTTGCTTCCAACTTCGATTCCCAAAGGGTTTGAGTGTTTGGAGAGTGGATTGAGTGTAACATCCCAGATGTTAAAAAGTAATTAAGAAATTAATCATGTCATCATTATGCATAATCATCAAGCATCAAGTTATTAATGCATTTCATGTTTAATTTATAGCATGTAAATGTTGTTTATAAAGTGTTTTATATGTTACATGAAATAATGTCAATAATGGTGATTATATAGCTTTGTGAATTTTTGGTGTAAAAATCTCCTAAAACAAGTTTACTTTTATGTTGTATGTGTTGAGTGGAATGGTTTGAATCAAGTTTGAAATCTTGGATTTTAATTTGAATTTTCGAAAAACCCTGATTTCTAGCAATTAATTTTATCCCGGAAAACCCATTTCAAAATCAAAGCACATTTTGGGGTTGGGCCTTAAAGAAAAGTGTAGAGCTTGTCGAGTTGTACAAAGTTTGTTTTTGGAGTTTTCAAAGTTGTTTAGTAAAATTTGAAGTAATTTGAAAAGGCATAATTCTTTAAATGTCCCCGTTTTGAATTCAAATTTGCATTTCAAAATGTAGGCCGAATTTGGGTATGGTTACAAAAGCAAAGTTGTAGAACTTTTAATTTTGAACAACTTTTATTTTTGGAGATTTTTGAGTTGTTATGAAAATTTGAGAGTAATTTGTGAATTTTGGAGAATGGCATTTCTATAAATTGTGTGAACAGTGTTCACCGCTCTTGCTACATTGCCGGCGTTTCTTTCTTCGGCGTTCCAGCCTTGATCGTGGCCGTTTTAGCGTCATATTTGGCGCGATGAAGAAGGCCACAAATGCAGCTTCTTTGAGTTTCTGCCATCCTTTATAGCTCGGAGTCGTCGCCGTTCTTCATTTTCCGTTGCTCTGCTTTTCTTCCGTCACCTTGCTCATCTCCGGCGAGCCCGCGTTGTCATTGTCGTGCTTCGCCATCGCCGATAAGCTAGCTCCAGCTCCGCCTACTCCTTGCGCGTCTAGCTATCCCTCAATTTAGTCTGATTTCACCGGAGACGCCAGCATAACGTATTTCTTCTTCGCGGCGGTCAACAACAACTTGATTCCGTTTCACCGTGGTCGGGGCTCTCCGGTGAGCCGTTGCTTCGATTAGCGTAGCTCCGGCTTCGTCTCGATCTTTGTGATGCTTAATCCGTTGTTGCTTGCTCATTTTGATCACCACGATCGCGGCACACCATCACCGACGATCCTTGCTCCGCCGCCGTTCTTGGTACGCGTCGACCCACGCTCTCTGTTGCTTCTCGACCTTGCTCTCTGCTCCCGTCGTGTTTGTGGTGAGCTGGTGGTGCTTCTGTACTCGTTTATTTGATCGTTGCGAGGTCCTCCTGCCGCCACGGCGTGGCTGCCGCCGTGCCACCGCGTCCGCCATGGTCGGTGTAGTGCTCGGTTCGGTCCGTAATTGGTCGCGTTAGTGCCATAGATCGATCGTTGCCAGGCGTAGTGATCATGTTAGTACCCTTGTCATCTCCTGTGATCTCACCGTCGGCGAGTTTGCGCCGGTCAGCGCCCCGCGTTATCGTAGTCAAAGGACGGAGGTTAGGGATGACATGTGGGGTCGGGTTGTCGATGACTCGGCGTTCAAATGGATTTTTCTATTTTCCGGAATGAATGAATAGTGTCTGCTTTTGTTATTTTTGTGTAGATTTATTTAGAGCTCCAAAAATTATGAAAATTTTGTGTGTGACTTCTCTATGATGTATGTTATATAACAAAAATTTGAAATCTTGATTTTCAGTATTTTTGGGGTATGATAAAATTGCTCAATTAATTAATAAATGACTTTCCATGATTTTTCTAGGCTTATTTATGTATCCAAAATTATGAAAATTGTTTTGTCACTTAGTTATCATGTAATGAACATTTACAAAAAATTTTGAGCTCAATTGGAACAAGTTGATTTATTTCATAATTTTTAATTAAATAATTAATTCATAAAAGCGAATAGTAACCTTTAATGATTTAGGTTTTGATTGAACTTTTGATTGAGTGATGTCCTTGGGTCATTAGTGGATAATGATCTTTGGCAATTGATGTGTGTATTAGGAAATGATTTAGTTAGATTAGCTTGTAACTATACCGCGAAGGAAAGTTGTATTCAAGTTGTTTAATTTTGTATCCATCATCGAGCATCATGTTTTGTATTCCGCATCATGTTAAACATGGCATTGTTACTACGTGTAGTGAACGAAGGTGAACCCGTGGTAGTTAATCAAGTAGTTGAGGAGGTTGAGCCATCTGTGGAGGTTGGTGTTGATATCGTGGTCCGACTCACAGAATCGGACTTTTCCGTCAACGAAGGCAAGCCCCGGATGCATTTAAACCTACCTTGTGTTTTACAAATTGATTTCGCTTTTGCTTTTCAATACTGCATTAAGTGATTAGAAGTCAAGTGGGAACCTAATTGATGCATTACCAACCTTGTTTTCCTTATCTACCTTGTTAACCATTTTAATTCGTATATGGCTAGTTATGCTTAGTCATGCTTAGATAATAAAAGTCGGGTGATTACCTGTCACCTGCGAGTTTTATATGGAACTTTGGTTACTTATGTTATCATGAAATATGAGCATGTGAAGTAATAAATCTAGACCGGGGCGGACTCGGTGTGTGTGAGCCATAAGACATGGAGGTCTTGTGAGCGGGTTCTTTCCTTGCGTGTCGATTAAGGTCCGTACCGTTGTTGAACCGCTCGAGGTGAGACTTTGTAGTACTAACCGCATACTCCGGTAAGCCTTAACTTGGCTATTCTATTACGAGAATGGCTACTCGCGCACTGGGAGTGGAGAGATGGCGGGAATAGCGTGTACCCACGTGGCATTGGGGTGGAGTGTGGAGTCTTTGTATTCTCGGTGGCGCGGAACCGTTCTTGTTTAGAGGATCCGAGGGTAGGTTGATATATGTAGGTCGGGGACCTGCATATGTCGTGTGGTCTGGAATTCCCACTGGGTTTATAATCGGTTCAATCGTCGTTGCTCCTCGGTTATGGAGACTCACTTCTCTGTTCATCATCGTAGTATTAATAATCGGAACTTGAGTATGGTTTGAGAAAGTGTTGGATATGAAGTTTCATGATCTCAATACGGATCGTGTCGACTTTGTATATGATCTTATGAAGTTTTAAATGTTGAAATAAAGAATTTTGTTAAAAGAGCTTTTACATAAAAAGACCTTGATTATTGCTAAAGCCATACCTTGAATCCCATGAGCCTTTGCATTCCCGAGTTTTCTCGCTTTTATTTCAGTTAAGTCTTGTTGAGTACTTTCGTACTCGTGGTTCGCTGACCCTTGTTGCGGTGAGGCTCATGAGCGAATCTGTTTTGGATCGTCTTTGCATGACCGTTGTTCGATCTGATGACGTTAAGTAATGTGTGGCCCTTAAGGCGAGCAGCAGCAGTATTTGTGTGTTTTGTAATATATTATAATGCCACTCCACTACCTTGGTTTGTATTATTAATCGAACTTAGTTTGTAAGGTTTGAAATAAATGTTTTGTAAACTAAGTTATTGTAAGACTTCCATTGATTTACTCTGGTGTAGATATTTGAATAAATGTTGTAATACCGCAATGACTACGTAATGTGATCCTGCCGCTCGAAATCGTGGATGATTCGGGGTTCTTCGAGGACACCCGACAGTCTTCTTAGGTTATCGGTAACATATGCATAGATGTCAAAGGTCGTTGGACGTTGGCAGGTGCATGTGGGCCCAATAATTTAGGAGGTTCTGCCACAGAATGGTATCAGAGCGATCATTACAAAGTTTTTGTGGTATTGTTTTGCAAAAACTTCAAAATGTTTTGGACAAATAAATTTAAATGGTTATTTTGGTCCAAATTGCTTCTAACTTATCTTATTGCTTTCTCTCCATTCCTTATTTGATTAAAAAGGCTTTGTGTGGTGGAGTAGTAATCTTATTATGCCCTATATAATTAGAACTATTGTTTATGTACTTTATGAGCTTTGGTGTTTAAAGTTTCGTACGGACGATTCATGCATCATGTCATTAATGAAACACTGCATATGCTCTAGTTATAAGTATTCATATGAAGTTGAAATATAATGATGTTTAAAACTTCCTCCTTTCATTTTGAGAATGGCTATTACTTGTTATAGCTATTTTTGTCCCAATGAATCTGGTCATGTACCAAGCTTTGCCAGTAAACCACTCCTTGCTTATTTTTGCTCATAAGTTCTACATCATTTGGAACTTTTGATGCACTTTAATTTTCCCCATCTACTCAATGTTGAAATTTGGGACTAATCCTTGAATTCTTCAACCTATGCATGTGTTATGTCTTGGTTTCTCCTAATGCAACACATGTTAGTTCCTTGATCTTGCTAGCTTAACAAGTGTTACTTGTGAGTTACTTTAGTTGTGACCTATGGTGGTGCCATGATCCGTGATTTACGGTGCCGCGTCGAAACCTGGGGTCTCCTGTGGACTGCAGCCATAAGGAAATACTGCTGGGCGCTCGCTGGTATCGAGGTCTACGGTCATGATCCATTATAGCTCTACAATTAATGTGATTCACTCATCTTGGAACTTTCATTTGGAATTCGTGTTCCATCATTCCATTGAAATTACTAAATCCTTTGTCCCTTACAACTGTCTTTTGATCTCGTTGTAATCTCAAAACCCACCCTTGTTTTCTGAACAACTTGAAAGTTAATGTGTTTGACACATTTCCTTTTCCACTACTCAACCTAACGCTTTTCGCACTTTGTAAATCTCGGGGCGAGATTTCTTTAAGGGGGAAGGATTGTAACATCCCAGATGTTAAAAAGTAATTAAGAAATTAATCATGTCATCATTATGCATAATCATCAAGCATCAAGTTATTAATGCATTTCATGTTTAATTTATAGCATGTAAATGTTGTTTATAAAGTGTTTTATATGTTACATGAAATAATGTCAATAATGGTGATTATATAGCTTTGTGAATTTTTGGTGTAAAAATCTCCTAAAACAAGTTTACTTTTATGTTGTATGTGTTGAGTGGAATGGTTTGAATCAAGTTTAAAATCTTGGATTTTAATTTGAATTTTCGAAAAACCCTGATTTCTAGCAATTAATTTTATCCCGGAAAACCCATTTCAAAATCAAAGCACATTTTGGGGTTGGGCCTTAAAGCAAAAGTGTAGAGCTTGTCGAGTTGTACAAAGTTTGTTTTTGGAGTTTTCAAAGTTGTTTAGTAAAATTTGAAGTAATTTGAAAAGGCATAATTCTTTAAATGTCCCCGTTTTGAATTCAAATTTGCATTTCAAAATGTAGGCCGAATTTGGGTATGGTTACAAAAGCAAAGTTGTAGAACTTTTAATTTTGAACAACTTTTATTTTTGGAGATTTTTGAGTTGTTATGAAAATTTGAGAGTAATTTGTGAATTTTGGAGAATGGCATTTACGTAAATTGTGTGAATGTTGTGTTCACCGCTCTTGCTACATTGCTTGCGTTTCTTTCTTCGGGCGTTCCAGTAAGCGGTCGTCGGGCGTTTTAGCGTCATATTGGCGCGATGAAGGCCACAAGCGCAGCTTCTTTGAGTTTCTGGCCATCCTTTATAGCTCTGAGTCGTCGCCGTTCTTCATTTTCCGTTGCTCTGTTTTCTTCCCGTCACCTTGCTCATCTCCGGCGAGCCTGTCTGCCGTCATTGTCGTGCTCGCCATCGCTGATAAGCTAGCTCCAGCTCCGCCTACTCCTTGCGCGTCTAGCTATCCCCTCAATTTAGTCTGATTTCACCGGAAGACGCCATAGCGTACTTCTTCTTCTTGGCGGCAACAACTTCTTGGTGATTCCGTTTCACCGTGGTCGGGGCTCTCCGGTGAGCCGTTGCTTCGATTAGCGTAGCTCGGCTTCGTCTCGATCTTGTGATGCTTAATCCGTTGTTGCTTGCTCATTTTGATCACCACGATCCGCACACACCATCACCGACGATCCTTGCTCCGCCGCCCGTTGTTCTTTGTATCGTCGACCCACGTCTACGCCGCTTCTCCACCTTGCTCTCTGCTCCGTCGTGTTTGTGGTGAGTCTTTGGTGCTTCTGCACTGTTTATTTGATCGTTGCCAGTCTCCTGCCGCTGGCGTAGCGCTGCCGTGCCACCGCGTCCGCCATGGTCGGTGTAGTGCTCGGTTCGGTCCGTAATTGGTCGCGTTAGTGCCATAGATCGATACGTTGTGACGTAGTGATCATGTTAGTACCCTTGCTGTCTCCTGTGATCTCACCGTCGGCGAGTTTGCGCCGGTCAGCGCCGTCGTTGTCGTAGTCAAAGGACGGAGGTTAGGGATGACATGTGGGGTCGGGTTGTCAGTGACTCAGCGTTCAAATGGATTTTTTCTATTTTCTGGAATGAATGAATAGTGTCTGTTTTTGTTATTTTTGTGTAGATTTATTTAGAGCTCCAAAAATTATGAAAATTTTTGTGTGACTTCTCTATGATGTATGTTATATAACAAAAATTTGAAATCTTGATTTTCAGTATTTTTGGGGTATGATAAAAATTGCTCAATTAATTAATAAATGACTTTCCATGATTTTTCTAGGCTTATTTATGTATCCAAAAATTATGAAAATTGTTTTGTCACTTAGTTATCATGTAATGAACATTTACAAAAAATTTTGAGCTCAATTGGAACAAGTTGATTTATTTCATAATTTTTAATTAAATAATTAATTCATAAAAGCGAATAGTAACCTTTAATGATTTAGGTTTTGATTGAACTTTTGATTGAGTGATGTCCTTGGGTCATTAGTGGATAATGATCTTTGGCAATTGATGTGTGTATTACGAAATGATTTAGTTAGATTAGCTTGTAACTATACTGCCAGGAAAGTTGTATTCAAGTTGTTTAATTTTGTATCCATCATCGAGCATCATGTTTTGTATTCCGCATCATGTTAAACATGGCATTGTTACTACGTGTAGTGAACGAAGGTGAACCCGTGGTAGTTAATCAAGTAGTTGAGGAGGTTGAGCCATCTGTGGAGGTTGGTGTTGATATCTCGTGGTCCGACTCACGAATCGGACTTTTCCGTCAACGAAGGCAAGCCCTTGATGCATTTAAACCTACCTTGTGTTTTACAAATTGATTTCGCTTTTGCTTTTCAATACTTGCATTAAGTGATTAGAAGTCAAGTGGGAACCTAATTGATGCATTACCAACCTTGTTTTCCTTATCTACCTTGTTAACCATTTTAATTAGTATATGGCTAGTTATGCTTAGTCATGCTTAGATAATAAAAGTCGGGTGATTACCATCACCGCGAGTTTTATATGGAACTTTGGTTACTTATGTTATCATGAAATATGAGCATGTGAAGTAATAAATCTAGACCGGCGGACTTCGGTGTGTGTGAGCCATAAGACATGGAGGTCTTGTGAGCGGGTTCTTTCCGCTTGCGTGTCGATTAAGGTCCGTCTTCGTTGTTGAACCGCTCGAGGTGAGACTTTGTAGTACTAACCGCATACTCCGTAAGCCTTAACTTGGCTATTCTATTACGAGAATGGCTACTCACGACTTTGGGAGTGGAGAGATGGCGGAATAGCGTGTACCCACGTGGCATTGGGCCGGGAGTGTGGAGTCTTGTATTCTCGGGTGGCGCGGAACCGTTCTTGTTTAGAGGATCCGAGGGTAGGTTGATATATGTAGGTCGGGGACCTGCATATGTCGTGTGGTCTGGAATTCCCAAATGGGTTTATAATCGGTTCAATCGTCGCTGCTCCTCGGTTATGGAGACTCACTTCTCATCATCGTAGTATTAATAACCGGAACTTGAGTATGGTTTGAGAAAGTGTTGGATATGAAGTTTCATGATCTCAATACGGATCGTGTCGACTTTGTATATGATCTTATGAAGTTTTAAATGTTGAAATAAAGAATTTTGTTAAAAGAGCTTTTACGCAAAAGAACCTTGATTATTGCTAAAGCCATACCTTGAATCCCATGAGCTGCATTCCCGAGTTTTCTCGGTTTTATTTCGGTTAAGTCTTGTTGAGTACTTTCGTACTCGTGGTTCGATTGACCCTTGTTGCGGTGTGAGGCTCATGAGCAGATCTGTTTTGGATCGTCTTTGCATGACCGTTGTTCATTCGATCGATGACGTTAAGTAATGTGTGGCCCTTGGCGGGGCAGCGTGATATTTGTGTTTTTTGTAATATATTATAATGCCACTCCACTACCTTGGTTTGTATTATTAATCGAACTTAGTTTGTAAGGTTTGAAATAAATGTTTTGTAAACTAAGTTATTGTAAGACTTCCGCTGATTTACTCTGGTGTAGATATTTGAATAAATGTTGTAATACTGCAATGACTCTGTAATGTGATCCTGCTCGGAAATCGTGGATGATTCGGGGTTCTTCGAGGACACCCGACAGTCTTCTTAGGTTATCGGTAACATATGCATAGATGTCAAAGGTCGTTGGACAGTGACAGGTGCATGTGGGCCCAATAATTTAGGAGGTTCTGCCACATTGAGTGAGAAAATCACTTTGAGCAAGCTTGAGCACTTGATTTCTTCGTCAAGCCGGTTTGATTTGCATTTGTTACTCTTGGGATTTTCCCCTAGCCGGCTAGACGTCACCCAAGAGCTTCCATCTTGTGGAAGAGCCTTGGGAAGTTTGTATTACCCTTGATTTCTAGTGAAGAAACTCAAGTGACCTTTGTGGTATCCTTGAGTGAGGCAAGGAGGTGGAAGAGACTCCGACCAAAGTGGTCACCTCAACAATGAGGACGTAGGAGCTCCTTTGTGGGGCTGTCGAACCTCGGGATAAATTCTTGTCTCCCGCGTGCTTGTTATTGTTGTGATTTGCTCGAAATTACATGTATTTGGTTGTCTCCCTCTCTCTAGCTATTTCTTAGGGTTTGGGACTCGATCTACGGAGTGGTGGCTTATCAACGTCAAGAGAGTGACCCAACACCTTACCTTACCACTAGGAAGTGGGTTTGTAAGTTATCGGCATCACAAAGTTCATTTTAGCACTTGTAGTTCATTTCCGTAGGGAAATCGGAATCTTGACGATTTATGTCGGAAGTTCTGACCCAAACTATCGGGACTTCGACACGTCGGAAGTTCGACCCAAACGTCGGGACTTCGACACGTCGGAAGTTCTCGACCCAAATTGTCGGGACTTCCACATTAATCGACTAGTGCATTTTGATTCAACTCTTTGGTTGCATTGTTTGGCTCCTAGGTTTATCTAGTATCTTTTATATACTTTGTGGATAACTTGTGAGGGGTGGTATCACTCTGATTTGGAGTTTTCATTTTGGAAACTCCTATTACTAATCGTTTCCGCTTTTAAAGGTGTTGATTTTTCAGAAACGCCTATTCACCCCCCCTCTAGGTGGCATCCTATGTCCTTTCATCGTTAAATCAAAAACTTTCAAAACATGTGCACTCAATATTCCTATCCTACTGAACATTGCACAACTACATGAAGCTGTTCAAATGATCGCTTGGGCTCATCCTCAAAACTCAAATCACCATGCAAATCCTCTTAAACACATGAATGCTAAAGTTTTTTTAGGAGTACTCTACAGCAAGAAATAGGGTGCCATGTTGCTTTGTTTCTGTCACTACTCACTAGGCAAGTACAGTGCCAGTTGGGACTTGGGGAAGAGAGATTCGGTGTACACGCATGAGCTGGATAGTATATGAACATTTAAACACTGATCCCATGACTAATATGCACCCAGGCCATTTGACTCCGGGCTAATCCCTGGTCTCGTTTGGTGAAGGCGACGCAGCAGGACCACGCCCTCTGCAAAATAAAATAAAAACAAAATAAAATAAATAGTAAGAAATTCTAAGAAAAATGATGCCCTATTGCCATGTTGCTCTCCGGCCGTCACTAAACTAATACGGAGGAGGGCCAGTAGTAAGAAGGATCTCGGAAGAGAGGAGTATCTAATCTATCTGTGATGTGATCCTGTTTAAGTAATGCACCCAAATGATGGACTGATCACCGAGCCCGCGACTAGCAGAGCGTCGCCGCGCTCATCATGGAGGCCGCCGTGGTGAGCTCCACGGAGGGCGTCCTGCGGATCCTCCTGGGCAAGCTCGGCACCGTCCTCGCCGAGAAGTACGTGCTGCTCAGCGGCGTCGGCTGGGAGATCCAGGAGCCCAAGGACGACCTCGAGAGCATGAACGCCTGCCTCCGTGGCCTCGCCGCTGGCAGCGATTACCACCACAGCGAGCAGGTACGGTGACTCGATATATATGTTTCGTCTGATCTATTCATGCTTGTTTTTTTTTAGATTGCGTTTGCTTGACAAAAAGAGAGAGGACGGATTTAGAGCTTATTTGAACCAGTAGAATACCCCACGTGTTGATGTGGGAATTGCGGATTAGTGGTTTGCGTGACATAATAATGTGGACAAACAAAATACTTATGTGTCTTGCTGACGTGGACATTACAATTGTATGGGCCGGTGGATTTTAATTGTGTATGATAGTGTATTGCTAAGTTGGACAACTTGCATGTTGAGACAAAATAGGTGACTCGCTAATCGTGGACATTACAATTGCATGGGCTAGTGGATTTTTAATTGTGTGTGATAGTAGATTGCCTAATTAAACAACTTACATGTTGAGAGAAATAAATAGTGGGGTTTGACTTTATAAGAGTATGTTGACACCAATTTAGGCATACCCAAAAATAGGTGAAAACATTTATACCATACTAAATAAAATGGCATAGATGATCAAGTTTTATATGAATATGATATAAGTAAATAAGAAATAATATAACATCGCTAAAGAGGAAAAGAAGATGGAGCAAAAAGAAAAAGGAGACATACATGTATATATATGTGCATGAGCGTGTTCACGCCTTGACAAATAAACAAAAGCACGGCAATCACACGTCCCATAAATACACCTGGCCGTAAATACATACACGCATATACATACACATGGGTTAATCAAAACATGGCCATGCAAGTACGTGTGTGGTACATACACAGCAAGCGTATAGCACGTACGTGCACGCCGGTCAGGAAATAATTAAGCTATTTCGTGTTCTCCTTAATCACTCCAGTTAAAGAATAAACAAATGGTCCAAATGCCAGTTGCTAGGCGAGGAGGCAGCTCCTGTGCGCGCTTGACATATTCAAACATAGTCAAATGATGGCCACGTCTCCAAACCACTGCCGCGGGACCGAGTCATGCAACCTCCACGGGTAGATACACGGCTGTCAGCTGCGAAAGATGCCTCAGTGCACAAATGACCGATCTACCAAGTCCATAACAGGGTGGTTAACACAATGAAAAAGTAAAAAAAATGGAAGTAATAAAATAAAGTAGAAACAAATACACCCAAGTATGCACGCCTGCTAGCTACGGCTGCACGTATACCGTGTAGGCGTGTGTACAGGACCTACGGTTGTGCCAAGGTAAGAAATAGTTTTCTATTTCATAAATTATAAACAAAATCGGCCCACATGCTAGACAAAGAAACTCCTGTGCGCGCTTAGTATATTCAAACAGAGTCAAGGCGCGGCCACGTCCAGTCCGACGCCGCGACCAAGTCCACATGTATAACTCCCTTGGACTGCACGATCCTGCATACCGCGTACATGGTGATTCAAAATGAAGTCAAGTTGCCGCTTAAGCGCGCTGGATTAACGAAAGAAAATCAAATGAAAGGAGCGCCAAATCTCCTAGGAACCGCTGGTTGCTTGTTCTATAAATAGTAGGCTACTGCACGCGTTCAAACCCCCCACACATACACATACACACCCGCTCTCTGATCACAGTGCCGCCAGGCTGTTGCCACATACACACATACACCCGCTCTCTGATCACAGTGCCTCCAGGCTGCCTCTCTGCCGCATCACCAGAGGCCAGAAGCCTACGACGCCGTTGCTGCACCAGCTGGAGTTTCAGGGAAGGTGAGAAGCGCATCATGGTGTTCATCTGATTTGCTTCCTCTCTCTCCATCTTCACGGCTTCACAGTGCTCGGCGGCAACCAAATCTTCACCGGCAACTTGTCGTGCCCCGGTATACGGCTGGCCTATGTCATTGCGGATGGGCAGTGCACGTAGGTCTTACCCCGGTAAAAGGTAAAAGAAATGGTGATGGTTGCGTTATGGGCATGGGCTGCAAGCCCCGGTAAAAGGTTGGCCAACAGTGCCACGACCGCGCTTTGCGCATGAGCGATATGCCCCGGTGAAGGTGTAAAAAGATAGCAAATATGTCTCAGTGAAATGTGGGTTTGGATGCGTTTTGGCTCCACCCTGGTTATGTTCATGGTGAACTTTCGGTTGGACGCGATCTTGGCTCCAACCCGGTTAAAGGTTCATGGTATAAAATTGGTGGACGCGCTTGGCTCCACCCGGTTCATGGTAAATTTGATATGGACGCGAATCGGCTCCATATCTAAATAAATCTACATGTGTTTTGGCTACGGCAACGCCGACCCGTTCTTATCCTGCATCAAAGAAAATAAAGAACTCACATGCTACTGCCATGAAGAAAGATCATGCATGGGTTTCTATCAAATCAAAGAAACAATCATATGTGCAAATGAAATTATATAAAAAAACAAGACATTGAAAACGCACTGCATATTCAGTCCGTTAGCTAGGCATGCATATCATGCAACGTGCCATTATTTCTGGCCAGCATCCGCTGTTTACACAAACCTTTGCATGCCGCACAGTCATCAAGGATCATGTATCGACATAATCAAGTCATAAATAAACAAAAGAAAAGGTTGTGCATGTTATGCTTCGTTAGCTACCACCTCCCTTGCACAAGCCCAAAACTTGTCTTGCATGCCTCGCTTTGCATGTACAGTGACATAATCAAATTAAAGTACCAGTGCCGAACAAACCAAGATGCTAAGTTAGTGTTGCATCAAAACTGTCACGTCTGACGCACCAAGCAAATAGAAGCAAAGGCTAGCGTAAAGATTGCATGCATCTTGCATCTTAATTACGTTGCATTGACCCAAAACAGGTGGATTTAAATAAATAAGAAACTGAAGAAAATTAGTTTCTTCGTGCCAAATACCATGTCATGACCGCTAGTGCTAATTAGCCTGCTGCGGCGCCTTGGTAAAATAAAATAACCAAACGTTACAAACACATGAACTTAGCCCAAACAAAATAAGCTTTGTCATGTTCATCATAATTTCCACACATGTCATTTATGCCCGGCATAGGCTCTCTAGGCCAAGTGCCGAGCATCATGAGTAAATTAAATGTTGCATCTTAGCTGATTGCACCCATAGAGGTCATGTTTAGCTAAGTCATTAGAATATATCAAATTAATAGCATCGTGCCATACCATGAGTATGCATGCTAAACTTGATAAAATAAATTAATTGCACGCACCTGGGCTGAGTCGATGATTCAAACATTTCTTTCTAGGCCATGGTAAAATAAATACTTTGGCTTAGCTCAAATGAAAGATTGCACTATATGCTGAATATATCCATGAACGGGCATCTCAAACATGCTAAATCATGATCTTAAATGATCCAAAAAGACTATGTCAAATTTAGTCTGCAAAGTAAATTACGTGCATATATACATGACAATGCACCAAAGAAATGTGTATCACTCAAACAAAACAGTTTCTCTTAGCTGACATATATGCGTGTTGCACCACATAGTGTATAAATTAAATACATGTATATCATGGTCTGCTAAGAAGCTAAACACGCTATCAACCAATCATATAAGGAATATATGTTACTCCTCGACAAATGAACTCGTGTCATGTTTAAATAAAATGACATGCATCAAGTTCAAGTCTATGCCAAGCATGCACATTCATCTATCTACGACTACAAAACCGAAGACTTTGTTTTCTTTTGTAGTTTGTAATAGGAAGCCATATGATGTAATCTTATTTTCCATGTACTCATGTTGGAGCTCTTAATCAGGGGTGTTCTCTACGGAGATGTAATTAACATAATTTTTATGCAAATATAAGAATTATGGAAGTATGGACTTGCAATACCTGTTCTTTTTCTTTTGTCCCAATTAAATTTAACCAAAAACAAATTTGTCTCTGCTGACGCGGGAGGCGTGGTCATAGCCGCCTGCTTCCCGCCATCGTAGTATAAGATAAGATGAGCTAGATCTAGATTGTGTTTGCTTGAGAACAAAAAAAAATATAGGACTGATTTAGACCTTATTTGAATGAGTTAGATCTAGTTATTAGTTGAAGCTAACAACTAGTTTAGATTTTGGCTAAAAAAATCAACATATTTACTCCTCTCTCTCAAGTAACTGTCACCGTTAGTTTTTGTGCCAAAAATTTTGACTCGATTTGTAAAAAATACGTGCAACATTTGTATTTTCAAATAAATTTGTTAAAAACTAGATTTAAATATCTATATAATGATATTAATTATGTATCATAAATATTAATGGATTTATATATATATTTAGTCAAAGTTTTTCTCGAAAACGCAAAAACGGATATCTAGGGACGGAGGGAGTAGCTTTCTATTTAGATGGGCTAAAGCTTTTTTTTTTACTTTTTTAGATAATAGATAGAAATCTGGCCTCTATATCCATACACAACCAAAGTTTACATACTCTAAGCCTCAAAACTGAGATACACACAAAAGAGAGAGAGAGAGAGAGAGAGAGCAATAAAGTTTGACCGAGCTAGATTGAACTTATCAGCATGGCTTATTAGTCATAGAACAGTATTTTTCTCTCATAACAAATCAACTTCAGCCGGCTTATCGACGCAGAAACCATCAGCCGAACAACACCCTGCTTCCAACTTCTATGTTCTTGTTTCAAACTTGCTTTGATCTTGTCGCTAGCAACCTTATATCTCTATAGATCTCGCAAAAGTGAAAGACCCTAACGTGGGGGCTGACCAATCGAGCTCACTTTCAGCCGTGAGTAGCGGCGAGAAGAGAGCGGAACAAGGGTTTTCATCAAAAAGAAATCCGAGCGGTTTCATTCGATTTGTTGTGGATTGGATGATGGAAAAACTCGCATCGTTTTTGTTTAGAAACTCTTGATGTTAGACTTTAAAATTCAATCTTGTGTGTTAGCAATCCTTCATATTCTAATTTACTTAGAAACTTTGATGATAAAAAAAAGTCATCAAAGTGAAAACCTTATGTGAAACTATAAAGATAACGCCTTTAGGAAGCAACACGACGTAGACATGCCACTATTGTCTGTCCAACATGAACAAGGATTTAGCCGCAAGACCCACGTCGAGAGAGAAGAGAAGGTGTATCCACATATATGCCTCCAAGAAAGAATACGGCTTCCAAAAGCATTGTCGTTGTCGCAAAGGCTAGCATCCATTTATTCTAAAGAATAAATTGCACGCTGGGTCCTTAAAGTTTTAGGGCCTTCTCATCTGGGACCTCAAACTAAAAAAGCTCCCATCTGAGTCTCTAATCTACTGTCCTCGCACACTAAAAGTCCAAAACCCGCCACGTCAACTCCAGCATCTGACATGGCCATGCCATAGTGGCAGCTAGATAGTGGGGCCATGCCAACTTCTAAAAAAAACCTCACGCGTTTGGAGGGCGACGGCGCTTGACGCAGCAGGAAAGCAGAGCAGTGGCAGCGAGCTCACGCGAAGGGCTTCGCCGGCGCCATTCCTTGCTCTAAGATCGACCCCACGTGGCATGTCCTGACGGGTCACATCGCGCCCGCTCATCCAAATGGCCACAACGACAGCGGCGGCGCCTGCTGGCGTGCTCACGGTGGCGTCTCGCATGCGCGCCCGCGACAGTTGCGGTGGGTCGCACGCGTGCCCATGTAGCCATGGCGGCGGGTCACGTCGCGCCCACACATCCACAATGACGGCGGCGGTGCTTGCTTGCGCACCCACAGCTACAACACTAATCGCTCGCACACACACCCACACGCCGGCGGCTGCTACTCGCCCGCATGGCCGCGGCGGTGGAGGACCGCCCGCGCTCGTAGTGCCCAAGTGCCCGCCCACGCTCGTAGTGCCCACGCAGCAGCAGCCCCCATCCAAAAATTCATCGGCCTCACTGCATGCTTCTTCGATTCCTCATAGACATGGCTCGCTCACCTCCCTAGTAACGCCCCTGAGCTAGTTGCTTGCAAGACCGACCAAGGTAATTGCTCAGTTTGGCGGACTTTGCGCTGCCGGTCACCATTGCCGTGGCTCGAGCTCCGCGTGCGGCCCGCTCTCTGCCTCACTAGGTCACCACCGCTTTGCCCGCTCTATGTCTACCCTGATGCCCTCCGTGTTGGTCTCACAAAGGTTCGAGGGAGCTTCGCCGTTGCGCCGGGAACAGTGCCCTTGCCACTGCTTTCCACCGCCGTCGGGCATGATGCCGTGGCCAGCTCTGCTCCACCCGCCTCAAGCTTGCTGCGAGTGGGTGACACCATGGGGAGGTGACCTCTTTGCACCTCGGCTGGTTCCCGTGCTAAGCACGGCCCTGTGTTGCCACGACACGACGCCTACCCACCTCGTCACCATGGACGCTTGCCCCATCTGGGCTACTGCGATCGTCGTCATCAACGAGACCCTCGCCTCTACCCGGCCGGCCCCGCTTACTACTATCGCATGAGTCGGCCGACTTACGACGTGCCCCATGACACACTTGTTGTTCGTCAATGTGTACACCATTGTTGGGTCAAGACGGCGGACTACGAGAAGTAAATAGTCCTTTCTAAAAATAATCACGTCACTAACCAAAACAAATACGAATTAAAACTATCGGTCTAACCAAGACTATACCCCTCTATCTAAGTTCACAAGCACCTTAAAAAGATCCTAATTAGGCAACAAATGTGTCAGGCTAGTTAGAGCCCACCTAATCAATTCTAGAGCAAGGTCACACAAACCTATGCACTAATACTTCACACAACTGAGGGAGCTCCTACACAACTAGTGAAGCAAAAGCACAAAGCCCCTAAGCTCGCTAGCAATGCTCAATAATGTATTACACAAGCCAAATTAGAGAGCGCAAATTACTTAGCTACACAAACTAAGCAATGTGACTAATAAGGTTACTAAAACCAAATTAGCCACGCAAGGGAGCTACTTCTATGCTACACAAGCAAGAAGGCAACTAGCAAGCTACCAAAGCTAAGCTAGTCACAAGAGCAACTACACAGGCACAATGTAAATGAAAGTAATACAAGTTTGTGTTTCGCGAAAAGCAAACCACCAAGAAGATGATGAAGACAATGTTGACACGATGATTTTCTCTCGAGGTTCACTTGGTTGCCACCAAGCTAAGTCCCCGTTGTGTCGGGCAGCTCACTTGGTGGTTCGGTGGCTAATTGGCATCACCCACCAAGCCCACATGTTGGGTACCACAAGAACCTACCCCAAAAATGAGGGTAGTTCAATGACACACTCAACTAGAGTTGCTCTTCACGATCCCTGCGGGGTGAGCATAATCCCCGTCACAAATCCTCCTCTAGAGCACCGCACAATCTTCTCGCATGCTTCAACGGAGTCACAAGCCACCAAGCCATCTAGGAGGTGGCAACCTCCAAGAGTAACAAGCACCATCGGCTTGCAACTCGATCACCTAGTGCTACATGATGCAACCTCACGATGCAATCGCACTAGAATCACTCACACACTCGATTGGATGATCACTATGAAGCACAAGTGAGTTAGAGGGCTCCCAAGCACACCTACACAAGTCACCAAGGCTCAAGGGTCCTCAGCTACAGGCCTAAGTGAAAGGTCCTAATGGCTAGAGGGGGGTGAATAGCCTATTAAAAAATTCTACAACAACACTAAGGCAAGTGATTATTAAATAAGATGGCAAAGCGAATTTTGCGCTAGCACTACACTTGTGTTGCAAGCCACCTACCCAATTCTAAAAGGGACAATTATCTGTTGGACATTCAAAGTGACAATCCTTTGCTGGTGGACACCCACTCTAGAGCATTTTGCTAGAAGACACTCTGGTTTGTTCAAATTAGGCCATAGGACACTGCGGCCCGGTTACAGCCGGTTGAGGAGAGAGAAAACTTCATTTTGGACATCCAGTGCCCCTGAACCACAATTGGGTCCGCCCCCAACCTGGTCTGGTTGGACACCCGCAACCTTAAATAGGAACACTAGTAGTCAATACAAGATTCATTTGTTCCATCTATAAATAGCCACAACCTCTTTTTTTATTTTTTCTTCCCCACTCATTTCCTCCCCATTCGCATCTCTCAGACAGAGTAGTACTAGCAACGGCGCCTCCCTCACCGGGCGGCACAAATGGGGCTTCCCGACGGTGATGTGGCCTGCCTCCCTATCCACTCGGGGCGGCGTCCTCCATGGCCACCTAGGGGCGGCGGTGCCCCATGGCGACCTCAACGACAATGCGCCGAACAGAGTAGTACTAGCGGTGGTGCCTCCCTCATCGGCGGCATGGGCGGGCTTCTGGCGATGACATGGCCCACCTCCCTATCCAACTTCGGGCCAGTGGCCCTCCATGGCCACCTGGGGGTGGCGGCGCCCCATGGAGACCTCAACGGCAACGCGCTAGACAGAGTAGTATTAGCGACGGCGCCTTCCTCACTAGCGGCGTGGACGGGGCTTCCCGGTGGCGACGTGGCCCACCTCCCTATCCACCTCGGGGCCGGTGGCCCCCCATGGCCACCTGGGGGCGGCGGCGCCCCATGGCGACCTCGACGGCAACACGCCAGATAGAGTAGTACTAGCGGCGGCACCTCCCTCACCAGCGGTGTGGATGGGGCTTCCCAGCGGCGACACAGCCCACCTCCCTATCTACCTCAGGGCCGGCGGCCCTCCATGGCCACCTGGGGCGGCGGCGCCCCATGGCAACCTCGATGGCTATGCACCATGGCAGATCCACCTCCTTCACCGGCGCCAGCGGCAGAGCTGGCCTCGCTAGAGCTGGATCCCACACCGCCAAGGGCCAGCACTACGGAAGGGAGGCTGTGCGGCTTGACTCACGCACACGGGTTCCCTTCCCCATCATCTCTAGCAATGGTGGCTTCCTTCCCAACAGCGGCAATGGTAGCCCGCAGCGGTAGTGGCTTCTCCTCCTTCCCCGTCCTCCACCCCTCTCGGCGACGGCAGTGCCCACTCCTGACCTGGCAGCGGCGACGTCAACGGCGTCCACTACCTGGCGACGGTGAGCCCTTCTCTTTACCTAGCCGCAGCGAATCGAGGCATGGAGCGATGGTGGCACCCCCTTCCCTCTTTCCCAACAACAGTTCATGGGGGCTATGCAATGCCTCTGTGCCTCCTCCTGTCGTCACCATCTATTCGACTAGGTGCAGCTGCCTCTGCTCGACAGGTTGGGGCAGACCCAAGTGTGGTTCAGGGGCACTAGATGTCCAAAATGAAGTTTTCTCTCTCCTCAATCGGCTGTAACCGGACCGTGGTGTCCTGTGGCCTAATTTCAACGAACCAGAGTGTCTTCTGGCAAAATACTCCAAAGTGGGTGTCTGCCAGCAAAGGACCATCACTTTGGATGTCCAACAGACAATTGCCCCATTCTAAAATCTATGATCTCTAGTATATCACAACAAGGCTAAGTCACTAATTTACACCTAGGTGAGCAAGCTAGCAAGAGAACTACAACTAAGAGCTACACTAACTAGTTTCAACCACCACAAGCTCTACACAAGTAAAGGCACAATGTAATACAAAAGAGTGATAGAGAGGTATACCGCCGTAGCAAGTGATCAATCAATGAATACCAAAGAGACAATCAAGACACAATGATTTTTCCTCCGAGGTTTACTTGCTTACCAACAAGCTAGTCCCCGTTATAGCGATTCACTCACTTGGAGGTTTATGCGCTAATTGACATCACACGCCAAACCCTCAATAGGGTGCCGCACAACCAACACAAGATGAGGATCCATAAGCCACACGCAATCCACTAGAGTTGCCTTTGGTGCTCTGCTGGGGAAGACACAAGAACCCCTCACAATCACAATGATCGGAGTCAGAGACAATCACCTTCCTCCGCTCGATGATCCACTAATCACCGAGCCATCTAGGTGTCAGCAAACACCAAGAGTAACAAGATCTCCACCAGCCCAAATTGCCCAACTAGTGCCACAAGATGCTAGAACACTAAGCAATGCACTAGAGGCTCTCCAATCTCACTCAAGACGATGAAATCAAGTGTGTAAGTGAGTGGAGTGGTGTGCTCAGCTCTCAAAGGGTGTATGCAGCTATTAGAAGTGGCAAGAGAGTGTCCAAGGCCAGCCACTAGCTCTATTTATAAGCCCACAAGCAAATAGAGCCATTACCCCTTTGGAGCAGCTTTATGTGAGGGCACCAAACACGGTGGTGCCTGGCACCGAACATGGCGGTGCCCCTCCCAATGATCACTTTCCAATGGCTAAAAACTAGTCATTGGGGCACTAGGCAGGTGGCGGTGGCACCACCCCTAGGATGATGGTGACCAGCCAGCCAACCCCAAAATACCTCCTCGTTCGGACTTTTATGGCGGTGCACCGCCATACAAAGCAAGCAGTGCCCATGGTAGTGCCCAGCATCCCTTCCCCGTTCTCTGGATAAAGAGGTGGTGCCACCGCCCACCAATGGCGGTGACCAGGTGGTGCACCACCCTCTCCATGGTGGTGAACACTAGACGCATCGATGCTGCACCTCCACCACAGCTCTCGCCTAGAGTCCCGGTGGGCACCGCCCCTAGGGTGGCGGTGCCACTGACGACAGTGGTGGCGGTGCCACCGAGCAACCCGCTGCTCTTGGCCTCCTCTGCCGGTCATCGCTACAAGGGTGGTGGTGCACCGGACAGGGCACGGCAGTGCCCCCGTGGTAGCACCCTGAGCCCAGCGATGCCTCCTTTTCTTCACATTTTTCACCACCTTTGCAAATGTGCTAACACTCCAAGTGTTTCACCATCATGTGCAAGTGTGTTAGCATTTTCACAATCATTTTTCAAAGGTTAATCACTTTCTCATTGAATGTGCACTAGGCCTAAAATGCATATGCGAGTTTTCCAACACCTAGCGGCACTAGATGATCGAGTTGTCCGATAAGAGCTCCCCTCTTAATAGTACGACCATCTATCCCAAATATGATCACACTCGCTAAGTGTCTCGATCACCAAACCAAAAACTCCTATTAAGTTTCACCTTTTCTTTGAGCTTTTTATTTTTCTCTTTCTTCTTTTCTAAGTCTAAGCACGTGATCATCATGTCCACACCATCATCATGATCTTCACCATTTGCTTCACCACTTGGAATGTGCTACCTATCTCATGATCACTTTGATAAAGGAGGTTAGCAATTAGGGTTTCATCAATTCACTAAAACCAAACTAGAGCTTTCAATCTCTCCTTTTTGGTAATTGATGACAACCCTTCCATAAAGATATAAATTGAAATTCAATTGAATCCATGTTGCTTGCCCAAGCATATTTACCATGTGTAAAGGATTTGGACAAGTTTCATGAACCCCCATTGGTAGAATTTGCTCCCCCTACATATGTCCTAAGAGTTTGGATTGAAAGCTTGCACATATGCATGGATTTGAGTTGTGGGAGAGTAATGTCTACCAAATGATGCTAAGGTTTAAGAGATGGATCTTTGAAGCATGATACCAATCGGAATGCACCAATATACCATCCTTAGCACCATTAGTAACTAGACATGCACACAAAAACTAGAATACCCCGTGAGATCAACATCAGAAGCAAGGGTCTAGTTTTCACAATATAAACATAAGTCTAGTAACTCAACCTATGCATGCTAGTTTTTCATTTCATCAATCAAACCTACAACTAGCATCCACCACACAAGCATGAAATTTTTAAATTTAAAACTTGTGTTATGCAAGTAAACATATGAAATGCACATTCAAATGCACCAATCAAGTTTATGAGCTTGCTCCCGCTTGATCCCCTTACTTTGTCATATTTCTCCTCCTATGTCAAAGTTCCCCCTTTGTCATCAATGACCACAAATGTTTAATTTGAGATAGGTTAAGATTATCAATGTCAATTAATGGGGTGAGGATCATTTTCCTAAAATTGGTCCAATCTAGAACACTTGCCAAGGATATTTAACTCGGTTCGATCCAAGGACAAGTTTCTTCACACCTCCAAATAAGGGTTATCTTGTACCAGTTTGAGTTAGACACTTGTAGCTCATTTTTAGATCAAACACTAGGTTCACAAGCCCACAAATATGTCATCGCTGCTCAGTAGATCAAGTCAAGCATAGAAGCAATAGTGGTACCATACAAGCATCAAATTTATTTGATTTTTATGAATGAGCCTAAAAGACATGAGGAATGACTAGATGCACTAAACATGTCCTTAGCAAGAATGTATGCCATGCCAATCAACTTTTACCTTGGTTGCTCGAAGGAGAGACATGTTATATAAGTGGGGGTACATCAACACATATTTGAGAAATCCAATATGTTCAACTCATTCCTTAGCTTGTAAAACCTTTTCTCATCCAATGGCTTGGTGAATATATCGGCAAGTTGATCTTCGGTGCCCACACTCTCAATGCAAATGTCCCCTTTTTGTTGGTGATCTCTAATAAAATGATGGCAGACATCAATGTGCTTTGTTCTTGTATGTTGAACCGGGTTGTTGGTGAGCTTGATTGCACTCTCATTGTCACAAAGCAATGACACTTTCTTGAACTTGATTCTAAAGTCATTCAGGATGGCCTTCATCCAAAGTATTTGTGCACAACAACTACCGGCGGATATGTATTCGGCTTTGGCGGTTGATAATGTAACACTATTTTGCTTCTTTGTTGACCATGAAACAAGTGATCTTCCCAATAGTTGACAAGTGCCCGAGGTGCTCTTCCTTTCAATCTTGCATCCTGCATAATCCGAAATAAAGTAACCAACTAGCTCAAACTTTGCTCTTTTAGGATACCACAAACCAACATTTTATGTATGCTTTAAGTATCTCAATATTCTCTTTGTCGCCTTCAAGTGACTTTCTCTTGGTGAGCCTTGAAATCTTGCACGCAATGACACACTAAACATAACATTCGGCCTAGATGTGGTCACATAGAGTAGGCTTCCAATCATAGACCGATACAACTTTTGATCCACCATGTTGCCACTTGCATCACTATCCAAATTACCATTTGTTCCCATTGGTGTACTTATGGCCTTTGCTTCATTCATGTCAAACTTTTTGAGCATGTCTTTGATATACTTGCCTTGACTCACAAATGTATCATTCTTCAATTGCTTAATTTGAAAACCAAGGAAGTAACTCAACTCTCCAATCACGGACATCTCAAACTCATTAGCCATCATCTTCCCAAACTCTTCACAAAAGTCTTGATTGGTTAATCCAAATATGATGTCATCAACATAGATTTGCAACACAAACAAGTCTTTGTCAATCTTTTTGGTGAAAAGAGTGGTGTCAACCTTGCCCATCATGAATCCTTTTGAGAGTAGGAAATCTCTCAACCTCTCATACCATGCTCTAGGTGCTTGCTTCAAGCCGTACAAAACCTTCTTCAACTTATACATATGGTCGGGCTTCTTGTCATCTTCAAAACCGAGAGGTCACTCAACATAAACTTCTTCATTGATGTAGCCATTGAGAAATGCACTCTTGACATCTATTTAATAGAGCTTGATGTTGTGGGCACAAGCATAGACTAGCAAGATTCTAATTGCTTCTAATCTAGCAACCGGGGCATATGTTTCTCTAAAGTCAAGACATTACACTTGAGTGTATCCTTGTGCTACTAATCTTGCTTTGTTCCTTACGCTCTATCCCATCTTGATCTTGCTTGTTTTTATAGACCCATTAGGTTCCAATCA